>UFQX01000654.1:0-249127 GCA_900497675.1 Arapaima gigas
CAAAAAAAACCTCAATCAAATCAATATTTGGTGTGACCACTCTTTGCCTTTAAAACAGCATCAGTTCTCTTATTCAAACTTGCATGCAGTTTAAGGTAGAGGTTGATAGGTTCTTCTAAACATTCTGAGGAACTGGTCACAATTCTTCTACAGACTTTGACTGTCTCTGCATGTACTCCCAGACTGACTTGATCATGTTGAGATCAGGGCTCTGTAGGGACCATAGCATCTGTTGCAGGATTCCTTCTTTTTGCTGAAGATAGTTCTGTATGACTGAGATTGGGTGTTAGAGGTCATTCTCAGACTGCAGAATGAATTTGGGACCAATCAGAAACAAACAAGAATCTACCTGTACCTCTCAACAGACATCGGAGTTGCATGCCTAAGACTTTTGCACAGTACTGTATATGTGAGAATCATTGTTATTTAATCACATATTTTTTGTTTATCAGTAGAAAATAGGAAAGACAAATAAGTACACCCATCCCACTCTTAACAACAGCAATTTGTTCCATGAAGTCAACCTGCTAGATGAATTCCCAAGTTTTTGGTTAAAAAATATGTTTCATATAATTATTTTTTAGAAAAACTGAAAGGTATATTTATAGAAGACTGTGAGAACCACCATATAATTTATGATGTTTATAATGAAAATATTAATTCATTCATTCTGGATATTATTGTAGCATCCCATGGTACTGAAGGATGGTGCTGGGCTAAGACTGAGAAATTAACTGTAAAAAGTCATTTTTTTTGACAGTTAGGCAATTTACATAAGTTTTCAACCTTCAGTAGGACTGCGTGTCAGTACTGGCATGAATGATCTGCCCGGTCTCTTTGAAAGTCTGGCTTTCAATTCCTTGGGCCAAAAGAGCAATATTACCTGTACAGGCTGTAACCCCTTGCCACTTCCTGGCATTCTAATAAATGTTGTGTTATGGCAACCACCCTTGTGTCTTTTTTTACACTATTGTTGTCAGAATAAGGGTGAGGCAAGTTCACAATGGATTGGATGCAATAGCAGTTGAAGATGTTAAGTAGAAAAGATAATGCTGATCAGCATGAGAAGGAAAGTCTAGCAGTGACCAAACCAAAAATTTATGGTGGAGCAGCAAGGGATGAGCAAAGATGAGAGGTGCTATGAAGTATGGGTGCTCAAAGCAACTCCAGAGAAGAACATGCTCTCGAAATGATAGGAAAAGTTAGCTGAGAAAGGCCAGGTTGAACTGAATTTTTCTGAGCAAGGACCCACACTCTCCTGACTAGTGTCCAGAGATACCTTTAGCCTTAAGCTACCTGCCAACTTCCCATTGCAAACACAGCAGCCACTTTGTCACAAACCCCTTCAAGCTGCTCTAAAGGATGGTGAGCCAAGAGAACACCATATCAGGAAAACAAGGTCACCAGAATTGTCCAGTCCTGGGAATCAAGTTGGGTCCACTGCCTCTTGGGCTAGATGGGCCAATGTGCAACAAAGCAGGATGGAGATGTGACCGGGCAGCGGGAGGTTCTTCAGGAATGCCAGAGAGCAACAATCACCAACACCCTAGAACAAGGTGAGAAAACAAACAGAGTGTTTGTCAAATGTGATCCTTGAGTTCCTTCAAGAGCTGGTCTGCCAACTAGAGTGTGAGGTGGTTTGCATGTCAGTGCCACTAGGACCTGCCTATGGAAAACCAAGAAGCTCTTCTTGGATTGAGGCTCAGCAGAGAATGGCTAGGTTAGCTGTTCCAGCCCCAGAGCCCACTATCCCTCTGGATCACTTCAGCTGGTGGTCATGTCGCCTATACAGAGGCTTCATCTGTTCCAGCCATTGGTGTTGGGCATCAGGGGCTCGCTTTTTTCCTGTTGGGGGTGCCTTCCGAGGCAAAGCTGTACCCTGGGGTGCACCAGGGACTGTTTCAGGGACAAGTATGCAGCAAAGACACTGCCCTCTTTTGGCAGTGAGCAAATGTCACATGACTCAAGGGTACGCACAAGGGTTAGAACAAGAACTGAACTGTAAATGGATGTTATTTTCATGGAGGGCACCTTGTGTTTCAGCACTGGGATGAGTATCAGTATAGCCTCTAGAAAGGCTGGCTTTTGATAGGGTGTTCAAAGTCAGTTTTTCAAGATGAAAGAGCATTACTTTAAATTACCTTTGCTGCCTGTAACCTTCTGCCACTGCCTTGTGTTCTAATAAACATTGTGCTACTGGCAGCTATAATGGTGTCTTCGTTTTCCTCACGGCAGCACTTGCTACACTATGCTGACAGAGACTCATTACAGCAATGCTAACAAATGTTTAACACTCAATCTTAATTTCAAAGCAATATGAAGGTTTTATGCACATTGTTATAAAGGTAATCACGCTATTACAGTTGTGATTGTGGCCTGCATAGCTGTGGGTGCGGCAGCATGAAGGAAGGAGGGAGTAGAGACATGTGCTCATGCCCTGTGAATGACACCAGCACACGAATCCTTTCCAGATAGAAGCTACATCTGCCATGTCGAGTCCCTGAATGTTATCCTTAACCAGTGAGTTTTTACAAAATGATGTAAGAAACTAAGTTAATAGTTACACATCCTCACTTTCTTTCTGTAAGGATGTTTATGGACTCAGGTTTATATCCCACCTCCTGCTGTAATACCTTGATCAATGAATATACCCAAAATTACATCAGTAGAAATGACCCAGGTATAAAATAATAATAGCCATTATTGCCACTATTATAATGATCATAATTCATATATTTTTTATTGCTGTAATTGTCATTAACATTATCAATCTGCTGTTTCAGTTGAGATATTAGATTGACATTAATCAACAGTTCTGACTGGTTGAAACTGCAGTTGTACTTAAATTATTAAACTCAGAAAAATGGGTATATATTTCTACAAGCAGTTATACCGTTTTTTCATAGTTCCATTATGTGAGCAATGCGTACTTTTATTTCAGTGATGTCAACAATAATCTGACCACTAATTTCATTTTTTAGCAAATGCAACCTGTGTTCAGACACCTAGGCAATAGGTGTCACTAAAATCTACCCAAACAGTATGTTTGAACACCTAAATCACTTCTAAATGTAATGTTGCTTGAAGTTTATACAAATATTTCAACAAAATATCCTTCGAGGTTTCCTTGTTTATTTATTATAGGGCTCTGTGAGATTTTTGCAGAGTTGTGCCTATGTATTTAAGATTTTATTAATTGTGATTTCGTGGTGTTACCCACTAAATTCCAGTCCAATACATGTTTCTAAGACGATGAGCCACTGTAGAGGATAAACTGATTTATGAAAATCACAGGGACAGAGGAAGACTTGTGTCTTAGTGGAAGAAACTAGACAAAATTTCAGTCTGCTGGTCCAAACAAGCCATTTCAGAAGGGCACAGTTACCATATCCCAGATCAGGTAAACAAAACCTACTACCTCATCTCCTTGGAATTTGTGAACTCACCTTGAAATATGATATTTTAGTGATATAAATGATTTTGCTATAAAAACAATTATTACTATTTACAGGTGTGGGTGGACATGGTGAATATTTCACTTTGGCACTATACGGTATGTTCTCTAATTCGATTTTAACATCATCACTTCCAGCTGAAGTACAAAAGGTTAAAGTTAAAGTAAACAATAATAAGAACACAGATGGATAAAAGCAATTACACCTTACACACATAAACAGTTGACTCCCACATAAATATGCACGTAAGCACAAACACATTCACAATGAAAAGACTGATAATTAAAAGCGTGCAAATTTATACCAATTAATATGTCTCTAAATTATTTCTCTCAGCAGCCCTGGGTCCAAGACTGCAGAACTGGTATCAATTAATTGCAAGTTCACAAGATGGACTTCAATATGTTAGTGGCACTTTCATATTGTGTTACATTTTTTCATATGTGCCGAGCTAAACTGCACACAAAGTTAACCTTAGCAGAAAACCAGGTTGTTAATCCCTCAAGTAAGTCCAGCAAAACCAAATGTTGTGTGGTTTTAATGGCAACCAATTCCTTTGATTTCTCTGGAATTGCTTTAAAGATGAACAATAATGTGTCAAACTTCCTTTAAGGCTTCAGAAACAGTCCTGCAAAATATTTCTTCACTGACGATCTTTTAACAACATGCATTCTAAGATATATTTAGTCAAAATTAACAGTGAATGTAGAAACAACTTCATTTGCACGTTATGATGAATGTGTCATTAATGTTGTTTTTTCCATAGCTGTCATCCAGATGTGATTCTGTCTTGAGTGGCTGTGACCCAGCTGTAATACTGTTTGTGTTTTTAAGAACCAGCTGTGGTGCTGCGCTGGTTTTTTGTGACCCAGCTGTGGCCCAAATTGTGTGGAGCCGAACATTTCTATTCTAACCATTTTGCATCACAAGGCCTACTCATCCCTTAGCCCCACGTGTGACTGAAAAAAGAGTGGGTCAATGAATGGATCACCCATGCTGTCCAAACAGCCTCACGAAGGCCTGCAAAGTACTAGAACAGAAGAGGAACAGCGTCACTGATCCTGCGCTGATTTCCCAGGGGCACTTGGCCACAGCAGGGGGTCACGAACAGCGGGTCGCTCTCCCAGGCCAACCCGCTGAGAACCACGTTTGTTCAAAAACGGCAGAGTGATGGGATGTAACCTGAACTGCCTACCTCACCCCACAGTGCAGGGAGAAAACCCAGACGCTGCAGGAAATGAAACGTTGAAATGTGATCCCCATGCACTGTTTCTCCCCAAACCAGGACAAAAGCTCACAGGATTCTACACAGATTATTTTCATCCAGTGGGGGGAACAGGGAAGTAGAGGAAGACTTGGGGGAGGTGGACATGAAATATTGAAAGAAAATAAGAAAAGCAAGAGACGAAAGAGACATAAGGGAATAACGAAAAGAAATTCAAAATAAAAAGTATTATGTTTATAAAGTATACATATTTTAGTCTGAGGCAAACAGCAAATTACTGTACACAAGCAAAAATTCTTTAGGCAGCTCTACTAAGACAAATAGGCTGAAAGGACATTACAATTTTATCCATACATATGTAGGCCTATGCTTGTGTAAAATAAATCATCTTTTAATGTAATCAGACAAATACTGTCTGTCAAGCTGTAGTCTTGTGTTACTTGAATTTACTTTTCTGCTGATATATAATTCTATCAATCACTAACTGCAGAAGTACTGTACTGTTGTTTTTTTGCTGCTAATTTTCACATTTGTTCCATGCGTGAGGTGACAAAAGCTCACAGAAACAGACACAACCCAAAATGTTCCTCAAATAGCTGGACAGAGCATACACTAAAATGGGATATTTCAGTTGCCGTTAAATCACCTCAGTCCACATTTTGGGGATAACAAATATGTGGGCTCTGCTAGTTGCTATTACAACCCAAAACCAGTCAGGATCACTTAGCTACAAACATTTCCCCTTTATTTTTCTGAGCTGACAATCACTGTTAGACATTTATGGACTATCGACTCTGTCATAGGGAAAATGAAAATTTACCCCAACGTAACAGTAGGTTCTCCAAGAAAAAGGAAGGAAAAGTGACCTGAGGCTTCTTTAGACAAACACCAAACAACATATACATACATGGAAGGCAATGTAACTGAGAGCCTCAATGTTTTATTGCTATCACAATTCTCTGATCCCACAGGAAACGAGGAGTTTGGCCTCATTATCACCTATGGTGAATGACAGGAACCTCTTGTCACGAAGGGTAGAGTTGCCCGTCTGTGGGAGTATAAAGAGTTAACAGCCCAGTGGGTTTAGCCGGCATTGGCTGCATGGTGACAGCAGCACCGGAATTACCGGCCTCTGCTGGGGCCCAGGCATCCAGAGCTGGATCCATTGAGGAATGCTGGCTAAGCCACTTATTAGAATGAAAGTGACAGAGACGATGATCACACATAACACATCAGGCAGCACCCTCTCCACTTGGTAGCATTACTTCCTATCCACCTACATTGAATGTCACTTGGATTTAATTCCTCTGTTTATTTCTTCCTCTCCTGTCTCTGTTCAGTTGTTTTGGCTGTCACGCTTAGCTGAACAGAAAAATGTAGAAAAATACATTGTTCCCGAACTTTGTGGTGTCATGAGTGAACCCATAAAGGCCTTGAAAGAAAAATGAATGTATTTATAACAATTATGGTAGCATGAACAGTGACACAAAGAGCAGAGGGGGAATTATAGCAAGAAGGCAAGAAGAAGAAGAGAGAAGCGGCCAAAAAAGGGGTGTCTAGAAAACATGATCTGAGGAAACAAAGATGTAGCTCCACCAAGCAGGCTTTTAAAGCAGAAAGGAAGAGGAACAAAGAGTCAGCTAGAAGAGGGAGGTATAAAGAGTAGGCAGGACAGGCAGGCAGTAATAACAGAATGGTGAGTGGAGCAGGGGTACAGTAGGAAGAGAGATGGTACCTAGAGTGTGTACAGTGCCTTACAAAAGTATTCAAACACTTAACAAAACCACAAATTTCACTGGATCCTCAAATGATGATTTAATATTTTTTCCATGTAATACTTTAATTCAACATGAATCTTTATGTCGGTTTTGAATCATAAAATATTTTTTTCATGAAGAAAAACTGAATGCAGTTTGCATAAGTATTCACACCCCTTCGTTGTGGCTAACCTTTAGGTTAGGTGCACAAAATTACCATAATGAGCCACACAGCTGCTTGACTGGGGTATGCTGATGTTGTTTACAATATTTGATCATAGATTTAAAAAAAAAAAAAAACCTGTATCTGTGAGGCCCCTCAGTCAGGTAATGAAACCTGATGCAATGAAATCATGAAGTCCAAGGAGCTGTCAAAGGAAGTCAGAGATCAAGTTATCAGAAAGCATAGATATGGAGAAGGGTACAAAAAATATCAAAGGCAAACATCCCTGCGAGCACAGTCTGCTCTAGTATTAAAAAAACGAAGAACCATCACACAACCCAGTCAGTGCCTAGATCAGGATGTCCTTCCAAACTGAGCACTCGGGCAAGAATGAAACCTGAAGAGGCCAAATATCACCTTTGAAAGAGTTCCAGAGCTCACAATGGAAGAGAATGTGCATCAGGCAACCATTTTCAGAAAACTGCATAAAAGCAGCCTGTATGGCAGGGTGGCAAGAAAGAAGCTATTACTTAAAAACAACCATATCAGAGGTCACCTATAGTTTGCAGGACAAAAATGGCAAAATGGTCCTGTGGTCAGATAAAACAAAAATCAAACTTTTTGGACTTTATCTTGAATGTTTTGTTTGGCAAACACCCAGGTAACATCATCCTTACAGTAAAACATGGAGGTGGCAGCATCCTGTTGTGGGTTTACTTTTCATCAGCAGGGACTGGAAATCTTGTAAACATTGAAGGAAAAATTAATAGTAAAAAGCACTGGTAAATAATGGAGGAAAGCCTGTCTGCTAAAGACTTAAAACTGTGGTGACATTTCATCCTTCAATCCCAAACACAAGGCCAAAGCTACCCTGGAGTAACTTCAGCAGAAAAAAGTTAGTATAAGTGGAACAACGTCTTGATCTGAATCCAACAGAAATTCTGTGGCCAGACTTGAAAACTGCTGCTCACAAGTGATCTCCAAGCAACTCGAGAGTTCTCAGACAGATCTACCAACAAGAATGGGCAAAAAACTGAATCAAGCCGGTTTCTAAACCTGGTTGATGACCCCCCCCCAAAAAAAAACAAAAAACTTTGTGCTGTAAGTTCTGCATAAAGGGGCTTACACCAAATATTGAGTTCAAGGGTTTGAATACTTATGCGAACACCATATTCCAGTTTTTTTGTTCTTCAGAAAGAAAAATTGTGATGCAAAACTCATGCTGACTTATAAAAATCCATTTGCGTATTAGTTACTACTTCATGAATTTTACATATTAAATCATCATTTTGTTATCCAATAAAATGTATAATATTGCTAAGTCTAAGGGTCTGAATATTTTTGCAAGGCACTGTTAGCTACTCAGACACTGAAGCAGCTATTAAAAGTTTCACCATGACCAAGGCCATGAGCACTACAGAAAAGCTCAAGGTGCTGATCTTCACAGAGGCAACAGCTGCAGAAACCGGAACCCCAGGCTACTAATAGCAGCCGCATGGCAGAACCTCAGCATGCGCTTGGGCCCCTCAACTGCTTTGCTTGCTGCCAAAAACTACCACTAACTGTGTGAACAGCTAACAGTGAACTTTAAAGAAGAACTCACTTTTGGTCTCTGACTGAGCCCAGTTCTTGCGGCTTTCGTAACCTCAGGAGTAATTTCTGACAACCTTGACAATGAAATCAGTGAATCAAGAACAGTTTTGGGGGAAGTGTTAGCCAGGCTCCTGTACATATGTATGTGCATTTTTGTCAACGTACAAATTCTTGTGTGCTGTACACGAGGTGGGTATGCACGCATGCGTGTACGTGTGTGTGTGTGTTATGGTGCAAAGCACAATTTATGCAAAGCTGGTTCACACATCCCATAATTTTCCCATCATCCCAAGTGACACTAACAGCTGGCGACAAGACAGTCTTGACCTGGGGTCAAGAGGCCAGAGAAAGAGATTAAGGAGGGGGAGGACTGAGCTATATGATACACCAGTCACATGTTGGCCCCTCAACGCCTGAATGCCTTTGGCTGGTAGAACTTTGAAAGGATGAGCAACTGTGCAGCACAGCCTGGTAAGAACCTCATCACATCTGTCAAAATATGCAGTCTAACTGTATAAATAGGACATCACTTTATTAAGACCTCTGCTTTGTAATTCTGCGCGACTCGGAAAAAAAAGTTTTCGTTCTGCAAGATATTTACATATATTTATTTGAAAGATGCTTTTGTCCAAAGCTAAACAGATAAACAAAATAGCTTTAGATGTGTGATTGTCAAAGCAGCCCTTACAATTTTCCGGTATAAAGTAACATCTTCTGACATACAGGTTTACAACTTTGTACTGTACTGCCCACATACGATGTGACATAAAAAAAAAATTAAAAAAAAAAAAAAATCAATAAATCCATAGCGCCATCTTGTGTTCACATGGAGCTCTGCAGGAATGATCATTTATGAACATTCTTTCTATTATCAAACTCAAAAAACTCAAAATATAAGGTCCATTTAAATAATGATAATAAAAATATTATACAATATAGATGAATTGAAGGTAGAAATCTGTATATGTCAGATGAAGCAGCAGTATACATAAAAATAAATAGATAAATAAGTACAAAATGGAAAAGTACACATACATGTACACACAGGCACATATACATGTGTGTACACACACACATAAGCATAGCAAAACATAATCTCACACACCAATGGAGGATAACAGTAGTTCTGGGCATTGGAGGTGGTTACTGGTGGTGGAGGTGAAGGGGTCCGAGATGACGGAGTTCTCAGTCTTATGATGCATTTTCTTTATTAATTATAGATTTATCTGAGAATTTTACATGACCACCCTGGGAATTAAGCAGTTACATGTCTACTGTTAGACTTTTTTGATTTTCTGTATAATTAACCTACGGTGCCCAATTTCTGACAAACAGCATTACATGCTAACAAAATGAATCCTAATCATTGGTTTGTTGTGTCACCAGCTGGAGATGCGACATATAAGGTAAACACTTTTTAATATGTTCTCCTCGTGCCATCCACACTGAGTGAGTTGGATTTTAACCTAGACCCAAACAGGCCAGGTGCTGAGAGGCAGCAGCGCTGCCCCCTGTGTCATTATGTCACCCATAAATTAATTTATTTTCTAAATTATTAAACCTGTGTCATGGAAAGATCTACAGATCACAGGAGAGGATGAGAGAAGGAACTTGTTATTCATGAAACCAGTTCCGCTCTCTCACAGGAGCATGCAGAGAAGTCCAAAATCTAAGACTGTTTCCATTGCCTATATATTATTATAATAATATTCATTTCTGATTGGTCATTATCACTCATCAATCGTCATGCCTTGATGGACATGATATTTACATAATTTACTCTCGTCTTTAGTCAAGAACAGAAGTTACCTCGTGTTAGGCATCAAACAAGAGCTTTGTCTCATCTTCTGTTTGCCTCCAGCCTAACTATTCCACCCCATCCTAGACTGGATCAACTCGACCTCCCATTTTTGGCTTATCTATGTAAAGCAAAACATGAGATGACAGCAGGTTCACTCATAACTGCTTTCACACTTTACAACTGAGATTAGGAATTTTTCTTTCACACCTGGTAGCATGAGCTGTGCAGCAGTTCTTTGCTTCAAGATAATACTAAAAGTCACCCAGTGGACTGATGTCTAATCCTTGACATGCTCTGCCTCATATTCTGTCTTCGTAGGACACACTTCAGAAGACTGAGACAATACATCAGATGATCCCTGAATTGCTGTGAATGAAATAAGCTGTGAATTACAGTGAATTTTAAAGTCCATTACAGTTTTATCTGAGGTTTTTTTTTTTACAATTTAAATTACAGTCAGAGTTCAAATCCCAAATGTATTGTATTCACAGGATGAGGTTCAAGTGTACTCACAGCCAGATGCAGACCAAGAATTTATTCACATGGCTAAAGAATTGTCCGTGTGCACAGTAAGTAATGTGTGTGTGTGTGTGTGTGTGTGTGTGTGTGTGTGTGGTAGGTATAATGCATTGTCAAAAAAAGTTTAACCCTAAGAAAAAAGGGAAAATATTATACTGTAAATATATAAATTACTACACAATATATACTGAAATAATGTTTCAAAATATTTTATTAATGACGTTCCATTCTCTTCAAGTTTAATGACGTTTAAACTTGGAGAGAATGGAAGACGTTATGGCTTGTTATGGTTTTACAAGTTACAATTACAACAGTTAACCGTAACTGGATAATTCCACCAGGTGTCGCTGTTTCCATTAAAAAACAATTTATTTATTTATTTATTTATTTATTTATTTATTTATTTATTTATTTATTTATTTATTTATTGCTAATTTTATTTGTGCAGCGTTACCCCAGCTGTGCTACTGTGGGAAGTGGAATGACATATAAAGATTACACGTTTTTTGATTCTGTATTCCCACAGTGTAACAGCACTATTGAAAGAGAAGGTACACATCACATCTCTAATCAAGATAAAAATTTTGAAGTTGTCAGGTAAATAAATAAACAGGTAAGTTGTGCATGGATCTTGTGTTCTGTATATGCATAAAATAAGTGAAAGAAGTAAGATGCATAAAAAACAGTTATAAGGTTTCTCTGTCTGCTGTGATGCCTCCTTCCTACAAATAGGAAGGCCTTGGGAGCAGTACCCTAACACCCTTGTGTCATTGTTCAAGAAGACAGGGTAACAAATGGCCATATAGAAACAGCTACCAGTTTGTATTCTTATTACTGGTGCTTGAAGTGAGGAAAAGCAAGTTCCCATACTCCCCTGCCTGACACCTTTTCGCTGATATTGGCATGCTATGAAATATTAAATTATTAATTTATAAACTCTAGTTTATATTAATTACCGTCCAATCATTCATCCATCCATCCATCCATTATCATCAACCATTTATCCTGAGCTGAGTCACAGTGGTCTGGAGCCTATCAGACAAGCACAGGGTACTAAGCTATGAAGCTACCACTGGAAGGGATGACAGTTCTTCATAGGGTGTATTAATTCCTGGTATTACAATTTATGAATCAAACTGCAAAATTAAAAAATTAAGTAAATCTCGCCCTGTAGGTTTATTATTTGTAGAATCAAAAAAGTGTAAATGTAGCATTTCTACAATGATTCAAAGATTAGGAGACTTTGCTGGTGTTCACAGCATACTGAGAGCAGCACTGACTGTGAATGGTGGACATGAAAGCATGAGGAGAGATTCCATAACGCAGTGTTTTATGTAACATGCAGGAAGTTACAGCCAGAACGGGAAAATGGAAAAGAAAAACCAGCCTGTGCATACTAACTCCCAAAAAAGCATTAAAAAACAGCATGTTTGCATCCAGTGCTAATAGTGTGCAGAATAGACATTTACCCCCACTGGACTGGGTAATTAAAGGCCCATTATACAGCTGTAGAGCTTCCTGAATAGCAAGGAGAACCTTTTCATGCTCTCCTGCTTAATGGGACCAAGAAGCACAAAATCCAGAAATGCTTTATGCACTTGTAGTCTAATGATCAGCAATAAGATAGAAATACATTTAACTGGCAGTAGGATGGCAGAGTGCCTCATTAATGACCCCGTCCACCCCACCAAACATTTGCTGTTGTCACTTCATTTTCATGTTTGTGAGGTGACTATTGCAGCTATGTTAGTGTTCAAATGCACAAAACTGAGTACATATGAGGTGTTACAGTGGTGCATTTATACAGCAGAGCATTGTTGTTTTCTAAATTTAGTAAAAATAATTTAATTAATACTACAGCAGTGGGATTTGAAGTAATCACATTCCCAGAGTATGTGTATCAAGGTGCCTTCACATTTAAAACACATCTGTGATGTCGCCATGGTCCATCCTAAGAAGACACAGTGGAGAAAGGTAGATTCTGTGGATCAACTTGAAGTTTTGCTCCTGGATGCCAAGGGAGGTGCAGGCTGGGATAACTTTGGTACATGTCACATTGAAGATGTGGAAGTATTGCCAGTGTTTGATAAAACTGGGATAAAATGCAGAAATCAAGCCTTTGCAAGTGTTTGTGGCAACAAGTTGCTTCGCCACGTTAGGTAATTTTTTCAAAAGTCTGTTCTTCTTGTCAAAAGTTCTAATAATGTGATTTAGCTGTAGATACAGGCATCCCTTGATTCAAAAACTCTCTTTATCTGACTCCTTTATCTTGGATTTTGATACCAAATTTTCAATATCCAGAATGAAAAATCAATATAACAAAATTTATCTGAACCATTTCCAAAAGAATTCTGAAGCAGGCGTGACACTTTACCCATAAGTCCTACAGTGTGACACAGAATCCATTGAGATGGTGGCTAGGTAAAAACACACTTGCTTTTACATTTATTCTCCAAGTCTCTTATTTCTCAAAAAAATGCAAACATTACATCATGCCAGAATATTACAAGTGTTCCGTCGGCAATTCCCTGTCAAGTGTTCACTGTTTTCACATATCTCTAGTCTCTATTTTTCTATCGCATGAAGTGTAATTTAGCAAAATGGGGCCAAATAAGGTAGAACAGCTTTTGAAAATTGGTGAAAAAAAGAAAGTAAGAAGGCAAAAAAAGTGAGTAGTATAGAATGAAAAATTAATGTGATTAAAAAAAATTTGAAAGAGTTCAGTATCTTGAGGAGACTGGCCTGGCTATACATACTGTGTGACCTCATCTCTATTTACATGCTCCTCCACCCACTGCAACTCACATCCAACTATTGTTCTCAATATCAGTTCTTGTTTGTTTATTTTAAATACTTGTATGCTCTAATTTTTAAGACAAATTTCATTTTTGAATGTTCGTTGCTGTCTCCTAGTTATACATAAAACAATTAGTTTCCGAACCATAGAGTCTAGAAACATCATTGACTGTGAAAAATGCGCTGGTTCCTGGGACAAGAGAAGACTCAGTTTGTTCTTCTCGATGTCTGGAGTCTGTCAAGAGTGTTCAGGGAAACTGGACGTGAGCAGAAGTTGTCAGGGGGACTAGGAGCCACAGGTGCTGTGTGTGATATCAGCAAGGTGTGTGGCAGTGTGTTGTAAGTGTGTGTATCCCCTGTATGCAACAATGTCCTTATTAAGTATTCAGTAATTAAGTAATTGGTTTTAAGTATTTTATATCATGTTGAAATCATGGTTGAGAGCCATACAGGTGTTTTATAGTGTTTTATTAATATTTTGGTAAAAATGTTTTTGTGGTTTTCAGGTGGAGTGCAAATGAACTGTTATGCATCCTATTTAAAATAACAGGAAATAGGCTTTCAGTATACAGTCCATTTCCAGGAGCAGATTCATTCTGACAATCAATAGAGATTACAAAAGTCTGCTGATGGGTCCAAATTAGTTCTTAGGTCTTGAAAGCTTAACATTGTTAGGACAGTTAAGGCTGTAGTAAGATCAACAACCCTTTATACAACTGTTTCCAGAGTCCAACGTGACTAATATTTTGAAGAAGGTCCAGGTTGAGAGCAACAGGATTTCATGATGACCTTAACATGTTCAGAACCCCCAGTACCAGAGGCAGCAAAGCAGCCCTACAACATTATCTGACCTCCAGCATATTTAAGGTGTAAGGTAAGGTGTTTATCTCCTTTTAAGATTCATTTCATCACCAGTAAAGAAATTACTGGTCTTCATTGCCAAAGAGTTCTTGGCTTCATCAGTGCATAGAACATTGTCCTGGAAGGATTTTGGTTTCTCTAGTTAGGTTTGGGCAGAGATCAGTGGTGCCTTTTTATGTTTGTCTTTCAGTCGTGAGGTCCTCTTGGCCTTCACCCATAAAGCCTTTCTTGGTTTAGTGTGCATTGTATGGAACAGGTCGAAACCATCATTCCAGTTCACCTCAGGTCAGCTTTGAGCTCTTTGGATGTTTTCCATGTTTTTTAAAGGTTCACATGAAGCTTCAACGACATATTTGATCAATTTTCCTCTTCCCACCACATCCTGGGAAGTTTGCAACAGTTCCATAATCTGCAAACTGCTTAATAACATTACAAACTGTGGAAACAGAGAGGCCAATATCTCTGGAAGTGGCCTTGTACCCTCCAGAATTTTTATGTGTGGTGATAGTTTTTCTGATGGTCTCATGCAGCTCTTTTGTATTCACCATTGTCAGATTGAACAAGGAATGAAAATGGCCCTTTTTTAGGCATTAAAGCCATCAGTCATTGGTTAATCTTTGATGATCTGACATAACATATACCAGGGATGGACAACAAAATGGCACAAATACACGTGCAGTAACCCACTCCAGTTACTAAACAGCAGTTAACATAAGGAAGGTTTAACACAATACAATAAAACACTTATTGAAAGTAAACAAACAGCAGTAACAGTAGGCAGCAAGAAATAACATTAAGGGTCCATCATCCAATATTTGCATTGTTTTGCCGCGTAGCGTTGGTGTGCTGTTTTAGTTACGTTTAGTAAGTGTTTGTTGTATTGAGTTAATTATATTAGTGATAATTATGGTTTAGTAACTGGGGTGGGTTATTGTATATGTGCATTTGTGATATTTGCTTGGATACCTTCACTGTGCCTTTCGTTGCGTTTGATGCCACCAGTGCGTTTTTTCGGCTTTTACAGGACGAGAAAACTGAAGATTTGTGCCAAATATTTTTGCGGCACATGAATAAGACTAGTTCCCCGAATCGTTCGTCGTCAGAAGATATTTTTATAAAGTTGAAGAATTTGTCATATTTTATGTCTGGATGACAAAGATCGATAGAAGTTAACGTAACACAACTGGGTTCCTGAACGAGGAGCCAAAGTAACCATTTTATTTATTTCTTCAGCTCTTTTATGTTTCCTTTTGCCATTTTAAAGCACTTTGAATTACCCCTGTGTATGAAATGTCCTATATAAATAAACTTGCTTAGATTTTTCACACTTTTCATCCTTTTTATTCACCCAATAAGTCCCCTGGCTGACGTTATTACAGACGTTTTATTTCCTTTCAGTAATTTCTTCATAGCCCTGGCGACCCCTTTCTGTCTCGCACCGGTTAGCAAACCCGTATGTTTTTCCGTACATTTCAATATATATTTTTAATTTAAGAACAATGAGTAACCTGGTCGCCTGGGCTGTTCAGGCGTCGGTTCGAATCCGACTCAGTCTGCAGACTTCACATGTCCTCTGTTGTTCCGGTTTCCAGCACAGTCCACAGACAGGTGTTTCAGGTGAACTGGTAACTCTTAAGTTTCCCACGATGAGTGACTGCACGTGGCGTCCCTTCCACGGTGTACCATGCTAAAATCTTACAGCCTGAACGGCCTTCCTCCCGACTCGTCACGAAGATATGTTTAGAATCATGTTTTCGAAACTCATATTTGTGAAAGGTACAAAAAGAGAATATTATTTACAGCATATCGTGTATATTTAGAATTGTTCGACAGTGTTAAAATTTGAAGAACTTCGCATTTAGCTCTAGTGTTCCGTGTGCCTGAGGAGCGGCTCCGCCAGCACCTCACTTCACCCCACTTCACCCCACTTGCGTATTTCTCTGGGCACTTGTGGGGAAAAATAAAATAAAATTAAATTTAAAAAACTTTAGCTGCCTCCAGTTGTGAGCCGTCGAGGTCCCTCTTTTGTTAGAAGAGCTGCGCTCCAGTCCGTCATTAGCGCTTATTACTGTCGCCCAGTTTGACAACTTCACTCATTCATAAAATGCCTTTATTTTCTTCTTCCAGTGGGTTCCTCTGCTAAGGGGCGCTTAGGCTACAGTTTCCCTTCCCATTTCTATAAAAGGAAGGTCATTTTGAAAAGACCGCAGAGTACAAATTTTGCCATCACTCGTTATAGAAATTGTGTACAAATATCTCAAAGAACAATGTCACGCACCAAACAACTAATTCCAGTATGTGCGGCATTTCAGCACTGAAATTCTCAACAATTTCAACTCGCATTTTTGTAAACGAACGATGAAACAGCGACAAAAACGTCCGCGTTGCGAGTTTGGAAAAAAAACAGGACTTCGCTGTTTGCATTCTGTATTAAAAAGATGAAGTATAAGTGTAAACAGTTTGTGTTTTATAATCACTCAGCGCAGACGAGTGAAAAAGATATAATAAACTTTAATCTAGTCTAAACAAAAATTGCAACAAATGTAAACTCAAAAGAAATTCCCGGAGTCATTTAGGCAATTCTGACTTGTCGCATAATTTTTAACATTTCGAATATTATACCCTGGACTATCAACTAGAGGACTAATAAATTCTTACTTGAGGCCATAGTGTCTGCTTCAGACCTAACGGACCTTCTTGAAAGAGAAAATAACTGTTTCAGGATAAAGTTGCCAAACTGCTTATTGTTGAAATTTCGACATTTAAAAAAGAGTTATTTATCAAAAATTTAAAAAAAAAAACTTTATACGGTTTAACTTAATTGATAGTATATTCAGTGTGATATACAGTGGCTTTCTTCAGTTTAACATCGGTATCTTTGGAAATGGGAGAACAATCCCCGGATTTATTCATATTTTGGTTGAACGTATACAAAATGTATTCCCATTTTTAAAATCACATTACAGTAATAATGGCAACAACAATAAACATTCTGACTGCATCCCACTAAAATTAAAAGTGAGACGGGCCGATGGCTTTCTGCCATGTGTGGTGTTTTGGGGTAAAATAAATCGATCGTGTGTTAAATAAGAAAGATGATTCCTTCTCGCAAAGCTGTATTTGTCTGCGATGAGCAGTGGGACTAGAGAAAGAGGAGCTTCGGCCAGGACGCGCGTCCCCGCGGTGACCTCCTGCGGTGACCTCCTGCCGTCGCGCCGCATTACAAGACGAAGCTTTTGAAGTGCGGCGCGAGCGGACGTGTGCGAACACACCTCCTGCATTAACAACGGACAAAAATAGACTAAAATAACAGACTGTGTGTGTACATGCGTTTATGTAAACTGAATACAAAACCGGTAATAAACTGCATTTCAGACACTTTTGTCTTTTGTATTTGCAGTCAGAGCGCAGATTCATGGTTATGCTTCACAGTGCATTTACGTCCTGCGATCAAACTTTACAGGAATTCAAGTTCATTTTGTACTGGGTCGACGTCGATTATTCAGAATAAAAAATACTTAGTTCATATATTTAGACTAGTTAAGCTAATACCAAGAAAACAGATCATTGGCAAAGACTCCGAAAGGCAATAATAATAATAATAATAATAATAATAATAATAATAATACGATTTTAGAAACAAAGTGAAGTTCAAAATATTTTCTGTAAAGGAAAAAGGGGAGTGCTTGTGGCTGTTGTTATTATTAATATGGACATTAATTACAGGTGTTCAGTTCATTCAAATATCAGCTTGGTGTTTCCCTTTTTTTGTTAATATTTGTCCACACAGAGTGTCAATACGACCAAACTGTGAACATTTGTAAAGCCGGGCATTGTTGTGGATACCGACGGGACTTGGCAGCCTTCGGATACAGGTTTGTTCACACACTTTAAGGCGAGTTCTTCTGGTTTTCCTTTTTTTCTTGCTTTTTTCTGTATTGATTAGTTCCCTTCAGATGTCACATTCGCTGTCGCTGGAGGTGATGGAAGCCGCCGAGGCGCCGGCCTGGTCGGGCATGGTGGCCTCAGGGCCAAAGGCAGAGCCGAGCCGGTCTCCAGCGCCGTCCTCCTCGGTCAGGGATTGAATCGTGCCGTGGGACATCGCCTGCTGTTGTATCCTTAGCAAAGGACGGGAAAGCCAGGTTAGCATGTAATTCGACAGAATTTCATATTATTTCTAAAGTCGTTAATTTTATAAACATCTGAAAACCAAAATTTGCAAATATATTTTCTCTTTTAGTTTTGTATATATAAATGTTTTCAGTTTCCAAAGATCAACTCGACCATTTGTATTTTCTTTAGTGGCTAGTTATGCATAACTTCACATTTTCTACGTACAAAGTTTGATCAAAAATGCAAAGCATTTCACTCTTTTCTCAGAAATGAAAAAAGTCTATTTTTTTCTATTATCCCACGTATACAGTTCTCCATCGGTGCTGAGGTATCTTTCTGCACATGTATCAGCACGGCCTGCTTTTAACTTCACTGGCGCTTTTCTCAAACAGACTTGGGATGTGAAAATATTTCCAATTATTTAGCCATTTGTAAAGCAGAGCGGTTGTTTGGTTAAGTGTATTTACCTTTTTCAATGGTACTTCATATTCGAACGAGGTCGTTCGAGGGGCAGCAGCTCTAGCGTCTGCTCTGTCCGCTGCCTCCATACCTCTCAGGTGGAGAGGAGAGAAAACGTCTCGAATTAAACTGTCCGCTGAATAAGGAACTGTACTTTAGCAAGAATGTAAAACGTAGTCAAACGGCCACGGCTTCAGCACTGCTCTATAGTAGGGATTTCACCAGCAACGTAGAAAATTCCAAAATTTCCCTTGCCATTTTATTCCTACATTTCCTGTAGCTATATCATAAGTTATGAATTTACATGACGGCTTTGTCCAATTTTATTTTAGTTTTCTACACTATATTACTTACAAAGATAAACAGATTCACAGATTTATGCAGCAGGGTGTTTCTAAACACTACACTCACAGCTACTGCAGCGGGAGTAAAGATTCGACCCTGGGTCAAACTTCACCAGCAGAAATACAAGGCGCGACTCCCAGAGAAATCAAATAGTGAAAGAATATAAATCTGCATTCATGTCTTGGCTCAAACAAAATCTTTTGATATTGACATTCATATTCAGTATTTCAATACTGGGCAGTTAATTTAACTTTTAAATTAAAAAAATAGGGCAAGACTCACTATAAACATGGATAAGCATCACTCCCCTCACTTGTATTCGTTGTATAAATGTTCATAATTTGAAGAAGATTTTAAATCAAAACACGAGACTGATAAATATTTCTGTTGTGCTTTTTCACAATAGCACATTCTCAAGCCTGTAAAAGAAGTGTTTTTGGTTTGCAAACAGTGACGCTCGATACGAGTCGACAACCTGCATAACAACCCTTTAACCTTTTGGTGGAATTACCTTAATCCAGATATAATCGGACAAATCCTAACAGCGATTAATACGATTTTCTTAATATATTGATACCCATTCTTGATGTCATCTGAAATGGATCCCTATAATGATTCCTTTTAATCTCTCGCTATTTTGAAATACTGGGGGAATCAGATTGGGGCCAGAAGAGTAACCACACTAACGAAGCGATTACTCGCAAAAAATGCGATTTAACAAATCACTTTCGATTCCATTTCCAAATCATAAATCGCACTGAATGGTAGACCTGAAATCCGCAATTACTGAAAAATGATACCCATCGTTTAGATTGTTCACATTTCGATGCAATTATGTTTTATGACGTTAACCTACTTGCCATGATGCATACAGAATTTTACACACCTATACGTTTATAATAAAGTGTTAAACACTCTGTTCGATGTATTTGAAAATTCTCAATAGTTGTACCAACTTTTGTTCATAAGAAACATTATGCGTGGACGCCTTTGTCCAAGGCAACGTATATCCGCAAGTTTGTGCATTTAAGTACATAGAATAAATACATCATTTACGCAGCAGGACATTTTGGCTGGAATTACTCCGGGACCTTACTCACGTGTGAGTAGGGATTCGAAACAGCAACCTTCAGGTTAACATTTCTAACCATTAAGCCGCAGGAAGTTTCTGACGAGAAGGGGCTGCATGTGTTTCACACACCTGTTCTTCGCGGCTGCCGCTCTGTCCCTTTGTCTGCGGTTTTTGAACCAGTTTCCCACCTGCGTTGGCGTGAGCCCAGTGGCCTGAGCGAGCTCCCGCTTCTTAGTGGGGTTCGGGTAGGGGTCCTGAAGGTACCATTCCCTGAGCAAGTGTCGGGTCCTCTCCTTGAAGCAGTGTGTTTTTTGCTCTCCATCCCAAATCGTCCTCGGCAGGGGGAACTTCTTCCTCACGCGGTATTTATCCACGGGTCCGAGCGGGCGGCCCCTCAGCTTCTCCGCCTCCTGGTAGTGCGACTCGAGCCACAGGGCCTGCAGTTTGGAGTGCGACTTCTTGGTGAACTTGTGGTTTTCTAGGATGTGGTAGAGTTCGCGAAAGTTCCCGGTGTGGAAGGCCACTATGGCGCGCGCCCTGAGGACCGACTCGTTCTTGCTGAGAACCTCGCAGGCGGCGGGAGCCACGGGCAGCGACCAGAGGAAGCGACCTAGGCGATCGATGTCTCCGCTCTCCTCTAAAGTCTCGCAGACCCCCGCTACCTGCTGGGGACTAAAATTTAACATTGGCATTTGAAACATCGGCGCTTTCTGGTCTTCCCCCCCTCGCTCTCTCTCTCCCGCGTCCGTGTTCACCTTCACGCTTTCGGATTCAGACAAAAAGCCAAATTCCCAAGATGAACAGATCAACCGTTAAACATGGAGCAGCGATGCCTTCTGGCTGGCTGGAGCAGCCTCGGTGGGCGAACTTGGGGGTTGAAAAGTGCACGGTTATACAGCTAAGACCGAGATGTGTCTGAAGAAGAAAAAAAGACTTTGAGTTCCTGTGCTGATTTTCTATTGGATTTGGCAGCTGGGTTGCGTAGTTTCCATGGACGCCTGTCTATCACTGTCAAGTTCAGCGGTCACGCGGAAAAGGAGCGCCGGTAGATTTCAGCACCACCTAAAGGTCGACAGCGCCTCTTAAAAACGTAAACACTCCGACTCGAGGTTCTTTTATCAAACAGTTAATGTCTGTGGGTGTCGCGATCAGTTGCTTCTATATGAACACTTCTGTTAAAACGTTTCGAAAATATACATGCGATTTGGATTGCTCTCCTTTCACAAGTAAGTGCATGTGGTCACAATGGCCGCTATTTTGGCCCGTCGTTAAAATGGCCAACGGAGAGACAAACTTGCCCATGAATTCCCCGGGAGCAGTTCGTGAGTAACAACAACAACAACAACAACAACAACAATAATAATAATAATAATAATAATAATAATAATAATAATAATAATAAT
Source organism: Arapaima gigas (assembly GCA_900497675.1). Taxonomy (NCBI): domain Eukaryota; kingdom Metazoa; phylum Chordata; class Actinopteri; order Osteoglossiformes; family Osteoglossidae; genus Arapaima; species Arapaima gigas. The sequence goes on from UFQX01000654.1 coordinate 21,563, forward strand.
AACGCTGAGCTTCTGTTAAATGAGCGCGACCCAATACCGTACCAATAAGTTAATGTTTGCACAGATTTTATGACAAATGACCTAAATATATCTCAGATACCCTGAAAAGCAGCATGGAAGGTGAATTATCGTATTGCGCAGCAGTAGCCACCGGATGTGTGATAAAAACAAAAAAGAACCAGCTGACCAAACCGTTCGTCAGAACAGTGCAGACGTGTTGTAGACTTTCGTTTAAAATATTTTGGTAAATATGCCTAAACATACTGTAGATCTGTTAGTACAGATATACACGTGTTGGACGATGCACGCAAGTCGCCTTTGTATGTGGTTGCGCGTGGACTGGTCTGCTGGTTTAACGTGAGAATTTATAATCATAATATTTTTCATTATTATTAGGCGTGTAGAAGAACGTATAGAATAGAATATAACCATAAGAGTAGAAGAAATCGTAACATCGTCGACTGTTGGGTTGTCGGATCAGACACACTGGGCTTTGTGCATATGATGGTGTAGTAAATAAGAAGGGGGATAGATAGCGCAGATGTTTTGAACTGTCGGGTCATATTATACTAACTGCGCGCGGTGGAAAAGTTCGCTGTGACGGGAAGCCCTGGTATTATTTTCACAGATCTTCGCCATTCTGTTGATGGAAGCCCTCCCGGGCATTGTGCAAACTGCATGATGTATGAGTCCTGATGTGCGCCAGGCTCTCTGCACAGGGAATAGCGCGGCTTTCTGTTCGGCGAGATGCTCATTTTCATAGCGCGTGCACGGCTCCGGAGACGTGGTCACACGGCGCGTGTCGCGGGACGTTGCGCTGCTTCACTTCATCGTTATTTTAACCTTCGAGATTTCATTTTAAATACGAAATGGAGACTGACCGGTAATGTAACATTATACAGGAGTCAGATAAATCCGAATTAAAAACGCAGAAAGGTGAGAGTGCAGGAATGATATACGACGACCGCGTCTGTGTGGTAGCTAAAATATAAAAACCAGAATTAAAAACACTGCTTAAAAAAATTGGTAAATTTACATTTTAGCTGCTTACGCACACTTATTGTTCATTATGTTTAATAAAAAGAACATTCTTATTTTGTAGTTTTGTTTTCGTTGTTTCACCACGGTGACCATGTACATATCACAAGTATTTTATAGACCTGTACTGCGTTTTGACTGAAATAATGTTCGTTCTAGAACATCCGCAATTGAAGGGAACAATTTAAAACGAACCTTCTTATACAAATTAAAGAAAAAAATGCAGATATAAATGCAATGGATTTGGGCGTTATTGAATGTGAATGTTACATGAACGTTATTTTTTTCATGTGCAGGTTGTGGATGCTTTTTTAAATATTTAAGTTTGGAGCTGAGGCGGCTACTGCCCTAACTTGTAAGACGACCTAAATAGCATGTTTGTATAAAGCAAGATTAACGTTTATTATGTTATAGCCTTGTCAAAAAATGATAGATGAAAAGATACTCATAGATCGGGATTATAGGAACACTGATCGTTTGTTTCATGTCATCGTAACAAAGACGTGGAATTATGGACTACAAATAGCTGTTAACGAAATACACAAAATATTACATGCTTTTTCAGCTTTTACATTCACTATTTTGTCTTTTTCTTTTTACTAGTTTTGTTTTGAATTGCTATTTGATTCAGTCTGCCAGTACTCAGGCAAGCAGATGACCAGCTACAACAGAGTTGAGTTCCACAAAAAAAATTTAATTTGTATTGTCTAATAATCCTGGTCTCCTCACACAGCACTACTGGCTATAAACTTCCACTGTCGTAACCACCCTATTTATTTGATCATTTAACTTATACTGCTGTCATTTTATACTTTTATTAATAATTAGTGGCAATTAGACTTAGGTTCTGCCTAAATGTTTATTATTTCTATGACACTGTGCCAGGGGACTCAGACAGGTTTGAGGAAAGTTCGCCAAGGTGTTCTAAACAGCTTGTAAATCCAGGCTCTCTCAGCCAACATCTCAGAGAACACAGCCAGTCTCATCAAATTTGACAACCAAATATTAAACATTAATTTCCATACAAGAAAATATCCTCATGTATCATCCTAACGTTTACAAATTTTGTTTACCTATTTTTCAACAGCTCATTTCAAATTACTGTCATGCTTTCATTAGAAGTAGGTTTTTTTCCCACTGAATGCTGAAGAAAATTTATATTTTAATTGTGATGTTTGATGAATGCACTTTCCTGCTGCGTTATCTTAGGCCTACACCATGAAGTATTAACAAGTTGTTAAATGTTTTAAGCATCTACCATGTTAGGCCATGAGCGCAAGGTCTAACTATTGCATATGTGTCTCATGACCCTTGTGTCTTGCCCTAGTTTGTGAGACATTTACAGATCATTTATTTATACGGAGTTCATTGCTTGTGTGATAAATGTAAGTGCGGATTCATAAACTAATATTGCTCTGCAGAGTTATTGTTCATTTATCACTCAACATTGCAGTGTTACTCAAAGCCAATTTATTCACTCAGCACAGATAATAGAGGTATAAGAGACAGGATGCTGAGAAATAATCACTATTCTCTAAAAAAACTTAAGGATTGACATGCAGTCAAATCCTTTTTAGTGGATAGCCTTGGGAGCGGACCTACGGTATCCAGTTATGTGAACTATTTTCTTAACTTTAGTTGTGTTTTCCATGCGAGAAATTACCAGCAAAAGTAAAGAACGGCACATGTACATATAGTCATGTGATGATTTAACAAATTATTTATTATGTACAGTACTGTATTATGTACTAGTCCTCAAAAGGGTTTAGTGTTCACTATTTCTTTTTCTTTTCAGAATTGTCTGTTATACAGTTTTGCATAGCATTTTTAGCATTTCACCTTGTTTTGAAGTTTATATAAACGTTCATAGGTGGTGCAGCCACTGGACTCCATAAACTGATGCAGAATGTCCCTTTCTTGTAGCACAGTTGTGGGCAAAGGACCCTCGTACGCATGTGTCGTAGTGTCTGTAGGATCTCCATTACCCGTGTTCTTTGAAATGACAAGAAAGCCATAAGCTTGTAACTTTAAGAAAATTATAAATTAACATTTGTTTTATTACTACATCCCTGAAAGAGAGGAAGCTCACTTTAAAACATCAACTGATATGCAGCAAGTTCTCTTCTCAGACCATTAACTTAGGAATGTGGGCTACAGGATTGGAAAATTTTGTTCACTAAAGTGAAATATCCACTTATGCACTCGCCACTTAAGTGGCCTCTACTGTATTTATGTTCACATTTATTCATTTAGCAGACAATCTTTTCCAAAGCAGTGCACAACTCAGAGTAGACAAAGACCATTTGACAGCAAACCTTAGCTTTAGATGCTGACACATAATTGTCAAAGCGCCATTAGCTTGTGTGATACCACCATTTTTTGCAGGTGCATATAACAAAAAGGGCTGCCTGTAGAACGGGCAGGAAATGAAAAGTTGATCATCACAGATGGTGTTATGTAAACTCATGGAGTTGTCAGGAGGACAGAATACAAGTGATTCTGTAAAAGATGGGTTTTGAAGCTTTTTTTCAAGGCAGAAAGGGATTCTGTAGGTCTGAGGGGGAGAAGACGCTCATATTGAGTACCTTAATTGTCTTTCATTGGTTAAACAAAGAAATAAGGGTGGGTGGGTGGATGGATGAATGGACAAGCAGGTGATAGATAGATAGATAGATAGATAGATAGATAGATAGATAGATAGATAGATAGATAGATAGATAGATAGATACATTTGACAATTTACTGAATTCAGTGAATCAGACCAAATTCTAAATTATTATTCATTATTAATTTATTATTTTTAATTAGGTATTTATTATTAGACCAAATTAGGCCACATTCCATTATTTCCTTTCCCATTTTATCTTAATCTCAATAATGCATGCAAATCACATTAGTTTTTCACAGACAGAAAAATAATATGAATATGTAATACTTTGTTATTTATATTAAAAATTACTGAATCACATGAGTGTTTTTTTATTCATCCCACTGTCTAGGAAAAATCTTCATGAAGGTGTTAGTTGTTTTTATAACATGCTAGAGCCTAAGCAGGAGCAACCTTAAAATAAGCTTTACTGATACAGCGTTTCTCCTCCACAGCCATAATATCTTAATGAATATGTCAAGATAGCAAGGACAGTGGGAAATCAGTTTCAGTTCTACTGGTCTAATATGGCAAGCTTTTTTCTGTCTTTTAATGGTTTACTTGTAGCAAAAGATAATACTTCTTACCTCAAGGCCTTGCTTCTTTCATCAGTCATCACTCCAGTACATAGCTTGGAGCTCTAGGAAGACATTTCAGAGTCTGAGCAGACAGAGCAAATGCATCCTTAGCCAGTTTGACTCAATGTACATAGTGCACATTTTACATTCAGCCCATAAAATAAATGTTTTGCACTTTTCCGTATTCAGAACATCAACAAAAATTCTCTGTTTGAGCTTATGCTGTCCAGATATTATGTTCGAAGAAATGAAAACTAAGAGTAAACAAATACTTCGACTATATGCTTTTAAAAAACTGTACTTTTACTCTGTGATACAAGTTTATCACTTTAGAATTTTTCACATTTAGTCTGTTGACCTTCCTTAAAGGAGACTATCAGATTTATTGCAAACAATGACAACTCATGACTTGTCATCTGATTTTTTTCCCCCTCTGGGATTTATTTGGCATTTTCAACAATTTGTCATAGATTTCCCTTGCAGCTACTTCCCTTGCAACTATGTAGTGTTTGGTATCAACAAATCAGACTTTAGTGCTGAGTTTTGTACTGCATGGGTTGAACCTTAGTTTGTTCATGGGCAGTGGAAGTGAGCAAAGAAATGGGAGTATAAGTATGTTAAATAAGTTAATAATAAGATTTTATTTTCACTTACTTGAATTTTATAAAACTACGTCATAATTATTTTTTAAATTGATTTTTTTTTAGTAAGTCACTCATGTTTTATCAAGAGTGTAGGCTACACTTAGAAACAGCATTGCCCATGCTCCAAACACGCCAACATTAAGTTAAAGGTTTTGAATAGGGCTACAAAAACTTACACAGGTCAGAATAGTGACTAATTTTATTGCAGTAGACTCCAGGTATTTTCAAGAAGCGTGGGAACACAATGTCTAATGCCGCTTCTGAGCTGCTCATATGGATAGAGATTTGAATCAAGATCAGGGCGTATGAAGTTTGCATATTTTGCATTACATTTCTTGTAGCCCAGAAACTCATAAATCACTTCCACATCCTCCCTGACCACAAATCCCATGTTAGTGATCGCTATGGTCAGTACTCAGTACTTGAACCCCATCAAAGAGCTATGGGTTTGAAATATTTTAATTTGCTGCTACTGGAGAGTTGTAAGACATGTAATTTTAAGTTGCAGGAAATATATTGTAGTGGCAGTTCAGGAGCTGCGACTCTCCCGTGATGCATTCTTTTGTATTTGTACATAACTCTGTGTGTTGACTGCTGGGGAACTATGTGGGCATCACTGACCTCAGTACTGGTTTGTGTTCATGACCTTGGACTAGTGTATCTGTGCCGTCTGTGAGTGTTGCTGTTTAGACATACCCAGGGTAGTGTTTATACAAATTTCCTGTTACAATAAAATTATAACATGCATAATGTTAGGTATTTTACAGGTAGGTTGTCAATATCACTGTTCATGCACTTCAGAATGAACTGTTAAAATACAGCAGTAAATTGTTCTTCTGCTGTTCTGTTGCTATATTGCAAATTATTCCATAATTAGGTAACAAGCTTTTGTAATCAGAACTTCAACATATCACTATAATGTTGCTTAAATAGCTAAGTTTAACAATACTTTGCTAACTACAATAAACTAATCCTATATTTTCTATTCAATATAATGCTTTCTATCGGTTATGTCATAAAACTCAAGTTAATTCTTGCTAACTTGGGTTTTCCTTTCACAAGCCTTCTGACTCAGAAGCAAATCTAATTTGTTCTATAAAATTGTAATGAGGGGTAAACTTCCAAGAAATGTTTGATAAGAATATATATTTCAATTCAAAATGTGCACCGTGGTGACATCACACCAGATGAGAGATCCCTCCTCCATGATGTATGGTATGTCCTGCACATTGCAGGAGAGGCATCACCTCATCATTTAACATTTTCCCTGTACACTTATCCTCAATTCACTGGTCTTAATTTGTTCTTGAAAACTGACTGAAATTTGAAAAACTGGATAATGAAATTACTAATACCTTACCAAGTTCACCTCAGAAATAACTGTAGACAATGCCTAATATGAAGAAAAAGTTGTGTAGCACATTCATTGAAAAAGGATAATATCTGATGCCAGGTGGAGGACACTGTGATTAGGGCAACATTTTCAGCTCTTGCTTTTATTTGATGTGTGATAAATTAAACAAGTTGCCCTGTGCTTCAATACAAGCCTAATGAAAGAGAAATATTTTTGTGTGTTTTAATACACTTTAAAGCTTCAAACTCTTTTTTTCTAAAACTGCACATGCTTTGCATTTTTAACCACCTTAATTAACATTTTCTCCTCTTTAGAACACATTCTCAGAACAGTCCTGGGGTCTCAACTTTCCCTGGCACCAGACACACAGTTGGTCTCTGGCTCAGTTTCCACAATGCTTGATTTGTACTTTGTTTATTGCTCCAGTTCTTCTCTAGAATACCCAACTCTTCACTGGACCCAAAAAAACTTCTCCCTAAATTGATTTTGCAACTTAAGGTAGCATACTTCAGCCCACCACTTATACTCTCACAAGCCAAATAGAATTGAACCCTTGCATGCTCAGCCAAGCTCTGTACTTGCCAAGGTATTCCAACCAACAACTGACAGAACTAACTGGTTAGAAACAAACTGATTGGCAAAAGGCCAACCTTACCAATGGTAGTTCTAGTATTATCTTATTAAACTAACATACCTGATCTTAAAAGGCTTAAAATGTTTTAAGCTGTGAGACCATTATGGCCCTACTCAGGATAAGCAGTTAACAAAAATGGATGAATGAATGGATGTTTTATGCTGCTATAGATAAATCACAGTTTTAACTATTGTTAACCTAGGGCCCAAGATCTTGCAATATTTATGCAGAATGTAGCAATACTCACATAGAACATTACTATACTCACAAGGTTTTAGAGAACGTTAAAAAGTAAAAAATTGAAAGGTTTTGGGTTGTGATGGAGAACAGCAGTGCTGTAATGGTTTCAACATATATAGTATAATAAGTGTGACTAACATTCATTTGGTCCAGTGAACACGTTACTCTCCCACAGGGTAAAATTAAATCAACCGCGAATAGTTCTTTAGACATGATCTTCATTGTCGGTTGGGCCATTAGGGGAGTTTAGTTGCCTTCTCACTGATGCCAAGATGTAGCTACATATCCACACATATCACTTGGTAGCCTCAATGCCAGTTAAAGTCCTATTAAAGTTGTTGGAACTGGCATTTTAAGGCCTGATAGAGGCTGAAAATTCCTTTCAGATTTCTTACACCATTTGATAAAGAGCACCACTCACAGCCTGGTAATGACTAAGCCCAACTTACACACTTCTCACTTTTCATTTCTTTTCACCTAAAGAACTTGAATAACTAGATGTTTGGTAGAAAGACCACTGTGGCATCCAGAACAAAATAAATTAATGAGTTATTAGTAACTGCCACACATTTACCTGTACTGATCTAGGAATTTGATCACAAATTCACAAGACTTAAGTGGTGCCTGATGGAATGAGATCATGGGTGCAAGTGGCAGAAATGAAGTTTCAAAGCAAGGAGTTCAATGAGTGAGGCAGTTAGTGCCATAGTCATCTTGCAATTAAAAGATTCCGGCTGGACTCCTCGCTCCTGCTGTAGTACCCTTGGGCAAGGTACTACAAGGTACACTGAATATCGGCAGTTAAAACTGTCTGGCTGCCTAAACAATTAAGTAATGTTAAGTAGTTTAGCACAGTGTACAATGTAAAAAAAAAAAACTGGAAAAAATAAGTTAATAATAAGAATGACATAAATGTCCTCAGAGTTGAGCTACAATGATCTGCTTATGCTATTTATACAGAATACCCCTTTTGCACCTTCCACCAGACATGTACCTGCACATGAGACTGAAGGTCATGCTTGAAGAATTATACACCCCCGAGTGAGCTGGAGACTCAGCCTATTACCATTATGACTCTCTTGTGGATCTATGGTTTTTTTAATGCTGATGGAGAGATAGACGGAAAAGGGACATTTCTTTAAAGTAAAGTTCACTCTTTCACATTTGGGCTTTCACTTATCTGAAATGGTGTGTGCTTTTTAGACTTTTTTTTCCAATTAATCAGTTTCATTAGGTATAAAAATACAAATTTTCAAAATTACTTCAAATTCACCAAAGGTTGTATTTATTTATTATTCAGTTAACATTAGCAAACATTTTAGTTATATATTTACTTCAGTTATTAGTATATACTTTTTCTCACTTTTGTCTTTTAACTAGCTGGCACCTTTGTCCAAGGCCATTTACAATGCTTTACTCAACTCCCTAGAATTATTTACCCATTTATACAGTAAAGCTACATAACAAATACACACTCAATACCATGAGACAGATTATAACAACTAAGAGTAATTTAGATTCAGCTAAAACTCATGTGTTTTTACTGTGGGAGGAAACCAGGGTTCCCAGATGAAGCTCACATGAACAGAGGGTGAACATGAAGATTTCACACGCAGAGAAGTATTCAATCCCATGATTCCATTTTCCATTAACATCAGGGAGACTGATTGTGCAGAAGGATCCTGCAACACACACACACACTCATATGCAGGTATATATAGATACGTGCTTCTGTAGACTGATCGTATTCACACATACACATGCAGAACTGTTGGAGTTCCTCGGTTCCTCTTACAAGAGGACACAGAGACAGGATCTCTGAATCCAGTTTGACTTTATTCTCAGAGAGGAGCAGAAGCAGAACAGCTGGCAGAGACTTGAAATTCCAAACTCTGAACTCTGATCTCTCAAGCTCTCATTTCAGGGGAAATTTGAATCTCACTGTGGAAAAAAGGGGATTCTTATAGCAACTTTACACTGGATTGTCAGGGTGAGGAATTTTTTTTCGGGGGTTTGAGGAGGATTTTGAAGTTAGATTACCTGGCTATTAAGGTATACGTCTGGGTGTATGTGTGGTTGTATATGTGCACACATGTATCTGTATTACAGGTCTGTGTCACAGTATTCATGTTTACAGTCATTCTGCCTTGTGCTTCACAGACTGCAAAAGAAAAAAAAGCAAATTGCACAAGTAAAACCCACCTTAAGTACTGAAATGTAACCAGTTAGCGTTGTGGAGAGATCACACGTGAAAATTCGAAATTCCTCTTTAAGAGTGGATTCTCAAGGAAATGAGCAACCATGAAGTTATAACTGCAGTCCTTAAAATTGTGCCATCTGGTTATGACGTACTTGTGCAAGCTGTTATGAACACAAACAATTTAAGTTGTTTTGAGAGCAAAACTTGAAGAGGGCTCATTCCTAAAGCTTTAGGAGGGAACCTGTAGTTCAGAGGCATATTCTTATTGTACTCAGTCCACTCTGAACCAGAGGCAATGTTAACTCTAATGTGATGTTCTTTGCAGCATCTCTCTTTTAACCCTACTGTGTCCTGAAGGTTAATCCTCACATAAGTAAATAACCAGGTATCATGGTAATAGATTCAGGAAACAATGTGATTAATCATTTGCTTGTAAATATAACTGTAATGCTACTGTAAATAGCCTAATGTACATCTGTTGTAGCTCAAAGTCATTAGTAAGCTGTCCTAAGATACATAATATACTTATTAAGATATATTTACAGAGCAGGTGACACATTTTATAAAAAAAATTCCAGGTGAGATTTTCCTTCGTATTTATTTTATAACACTGTGTCAAGGGATTTCAGTCACGTAAACCAGCAGACAGCCTGTTAATGCACTGAGGCATTCAAGTCTCTAAACAGCTTCTGCTTCTGTGACAGCCTAGGCTGTACTACCACTACAACTGTTCACGACACTCTCATTTACCACAGTGTTTGTGGATGCACACGCAAACACAGAATTAGTTCATATCACCACCAATTATTCATTCTGTGTGTACAGTTTCAGGCCAGTGGTTCAGTAAAAAGGTTTAGTTGTTTGTACCGCAAGACTCACCATGTGTTGTCCATGATACATTAAACTGTTCCTGTTTCGATACTGCCAAACTGAGGCCATCTTTTGAATGAAATTAATTAACCTCCAACTCGATCTCCCCCATTTTGAAAACTACCACTCATACTTGACAATGTGTTTTTGTTTACACTGTTTTAACGCTGTTTATCTTTGGTGTTAAGTTCTCATGTTTTATGTGGCAAATGAATGTTTACATGTATGTGTAAAAGCTCTGTGTGTTATGTTCTACCGTGGCCATGGTAATTTAGTGTTATTCTGGTTTACAAGGGGAGGATCTACAGATTTATAAGGGGGCTCTGAAGGCAGAGAGGAGACAGGCAAAAGGTGATGTGAGTAGCTGTACAGCCCTTGTAATCAGTGTTATTTATTATGTATGTGATTTTTTTGTTTTTTTACTTGTAAATATTGTCAATAGTTCAGCACGTATCAGGTTCTGACATTAAATTCTGTACATGTACTGTATTCCTGTGCCTGCGACTTTGCCATCTAAGAAATCTGTGGGCCCAATGCTCTCTTTTGGGCAACATTACCCTCAGTGAGGAAAAGTGGGGTGACAGCTTCCAATACTTATTACAAAGTCTACTTGTAGGCAAATCTCATAATTTTAAAGGAAGTTTTAAATCTGGAGTAGGTAGCGCAATGTTTCAGGACATGGACATAAAACCTGAAAGAGGCAGATAAACACCTGCTCGACTTAATGTGGAAATACTCTTGAGCAAGATTCTTAAGTAGAATTGTTCTAAAAAATATGGATCAGATACTGCACAGTGCTTTGGTTAATAGCATCAACTAAACAGTTATTCATATTCTTCTATGAAATTATTATTCCAACAAAAAAAACACCTTTTCATGAAGATTAGAATAATTTGTGTGTTTATTATAATATCTGAGCTTATTCCCACGACCTTCCTTAGATAACATCTTAGCCCAGAGGTACATGTGTCTGTGTTCTGTTAGAGTCAGTCAAGAGTGCTAATTCTAACGCTTAATTTCCCTAGTGATTCCATCTTTGGGTATTCCAAAGCTTATTAGTGTTTGCATAATGATTTGATGTACATGCTTATATTTTGTATTTATGCTCTAATGTGTTGTCTTTCTTCAAACAAACATGCGGTTGATACATATGTGTTGCTGAATTCTGCAATGATTTGCCTGCCCTGGTGCCTTGTGTTTAGAGTTATATTAAGTTGAATCTCTAGTGAGCTTTGTGCATCCAGAATCCCTTCTGTACATTGCGGGCTGTTGGTTAATCCACTCAACCAGACAAGATCATTTAGCTCCTATCTTATATTCATTGAGCTATGAGTAGTCTTTGAAAACCAAAGAGGAATTTTTGAGAGCTTCATACATGCAGTGTCCTCACACAGAAACACTTAGCGCAGTGTTGGGATCAAAACAGGATTCAATCTAGACTGTCAGCAAAGAAAGTGGAAGTTTAACAAGTTAAAAGGTCTCAAGATTGTCCTCTAGGTTTTTTGGACACATTGTATAACAGTGAAGTTCAGTGAAGTGGCCATCATTTTTTTCCTGATTTTCGAGACACCATTACATAACTTGTTTAAAGGACAGCATGGTTTAAATGTTTGTATTTAGGTCAGCCTAAGCCATGTTGACCCTGATCTCACCCTTGTGGTCTATAAATGTAGGTCTTATCAACAAAGCACATCAGTGCTGAAACATAGGCTAGTAACTATTTATTCCTATACATACTTAATATGAAAAAATCTGTGGAAAGGATACAGATTTGTTCTCCATGAAGGATAACAGAGGAGGGAAGAAACAATGGCAGATTAGCAGAGTAGATACATGCTCTCACTTCTTCTCTGTCACAAAAATTAGGACTACGTACAGTATTAGCATAAACACTGGTTTATTGTGCAAGAAAAAATTCAAATTTAAAAGCAACAGAGCGACAATTAGCATACTGTAAAAACAATTTGTCAAAATAAACATGGTTGCCTTGCATCTGCAGTACTGTGCAAAAGTGTTAGGCATGCAACTCCAATGTGTGTTGAGAAGTACAGGTAGATTCTTATCTACCATCAGGGAGGTTTCTGATTGGTCCCAGATTCATTCTGCAGCCTGAGAATGACCTCAAACACCCAATCTCAGTCATGCAGAACTATCTTCTTCAAAAAGAAGGAATCCTGCAACAGACGGTATGGTCCCTACAGAACCCTGATCTCAACATGATCAAGTCAGTCTGGAAGGACATGCAGAGACAGTCAAAGTCTGCAGAAGAACTGTGGCCAGTTCCTCAAAATGTTTGGAAGAACCTACCAACCTCTACCTTAAACTGCATCCAAGTTTGCATAAGAGAATTGATGGTGTTTTAAAGGCAAAGGGTGGTTACACCAAATATATATTTGATTTAGGTTTTTTTTGTCTACTGCACTTTTTAGAAGGTTTTTTGATTAATAAGTATTCATGGCATTATATTTGGAACCATCCTTGCTTTATAGCATTTTTCCCACAGGTGCCTAAGACTTTTGCACTGTATTGTAAATCAACTCATGGTTATATGGTTATTTAGGGTTTTCTTATATGGTTTTCATATTTTGCAGTGGTTTACTACTAACTTTTTCTGTACATCAAATTGAACTCTGTAATTCTGTAACCACCTGACCCTTAATCCCTCACTATGTAGGCAGAGGTGCAATATCTCAGTGTAATTTCTCTTCCTGTATATATTGCTGTGAGCAATTAAAAAAAGATTCAGAGTGGCAGCAGTCTTTCAAAAAATTTCTGTGTATGAAAACACACAAATACAGGGGGAAGGACCAAACTCCTTACAGTCAGAGCCAGATTTAAAAGTATACCTGAAACCAATGTCCAGGAATATGAAGCACCACTGCTACCTGCTGAGCTACACTGCTGCTAAAAATAAATAAATAAAATAAAAAATAAATACATTTTGCATTATTGCTGCCAAGCAGCAGCTGTTAATTTTCTCCTCCCCTTAGAAGTAGAAAACAAAATTGTGCTAGTGCAAAAAGTACATTCACAGCCTGTTTAGAAAGAACTGAAACTGTGGAGCAGAAACAGTTTCTCTGCCTTCCATACCAGACAATAACTTAAACAGATTTATGTTTCTATGATGAATATCCATTTATTTATTAATTCTAAAAAACTGTTTATTCAGTACAAGGTCACACTGTTTCGGAGACAACCCCATTAATTACAGCACACAAGGCAAAGTACATTCTAGAGAAGACACTGGATCATCCGAACCCAGACACACAATAAGGACAATGTAGGTTGATCAGTTCACTTAAAACATGTGTCTTTGGCAGAAATAAAAAAGCAAGAAAGAAATGCAGACTCTACACAGTCAAAGCTGGATTCATACTGCCAGTATTCAGTTCAGAAAAGTGCCAGAACAACACAATATGACACTGCAGCCAACTGGTATGACAAATTCAATAAAATTCATCTTTACAGTGGCTCTTGCTAATGACGTACAGACTGGCAGCAACTGGGTTTGTGCTTTGTAGTCCTCTCATCCACATATCAGCAGGTGGGAGGAACACTAGAGACTGTCATCCCCTTTACCTTTCTTACTAAACTGGGTAAAAACAGTTTTTGAGGCTGGTCTATTGTCCATATATCTGCTTGGCTAGTCGTTCCTTGAAGTAAAATGGGAGTTAGTCATAATGTGATTAGCAGGACTAAGATCCTTGGCAGATGTACAATTTATATAGTTAGAAAGCACATTAGTGCCTTATTATAGCCTAATCTTATCAGGTAAAAGATACCTGATTTGTAATCTCTACTGCCCCTTGTTTGTCCATAAAGGCAGCAGACTGGCTTCATAAACATTGTGGACAGGAGGGAATAAGACTCACTTTCTTATCAGGAGTTGTATACCACAGACTGACCTGTAGTACTGTCAACTGAATGAAACACTATAACTAGTGTAACTGTCATATTACCACACACAAACTGAATAGGTTAATCTACGTGGCATATTAAAACAACAATGGTTAAAAAGAAAACAAAGCTGCTTATTTCTCTTGCATTTACTCAAACAAAAAGGTACTGCTATCAAAAGAAGACTATTTTTAATCTCGACTGTCAACACCAGCACTCAGAAGGCAGGTCGATTTCTGGCTCTCTTTTTGGACAGCACGCAATGTTTTTTAAATGTGTAGGCACAGTTCAGGTCGAGTATTAATAATTTAACTATAAGTGATAATTTAACCGTAAAGGATTTGGTTACCTAGCAGAACATTTTCATTGTACATTAAAAATAACCTCTACATTAAGAGGCCCGGAGTTAGGCTGTCCAAACTCAGCCAGCTGAAAGAAGAGCGAAGGGCTCCGCTTGTGGATATGAAACTACTATTGGACGGCACAGATCAAGCAAATGTCTAACTGGTTCCATCTCAAACTAGTTTCCTAAGGTTTGGTATGGAGTTAGCTTCATGTTACTCAACACTGCTTTTATTTAAAAAAAAAAAAAATTCACAAGATTCCAAGGCTATATGAGAACTTTTTCCATAGTCAGTATATTCTGGAACTTATAGGACAATGCCATGTGAACACACCTATGACATTCTGTAACCACCTGACCCTTAACCCCTCACTATGTAGACAGAGGTACAATGTCTCGGTGTACTGTCTCTTCCTGTCTATATTGCTATGACCAATTAAACACAGAGTCAAGGTGGCAGCAGTCCTTCCAGAAACGATTAGACCTGATCCAACCGGTTTCAACAAGGACAGTCTTGTCATCAGAGAGCAGTACCCATCAACCAGCAGAGGTCCTCGCTTGGTGATAGCTAGAAGATTCCAGCACACCTCAATAACACAATTAACATACCATTCAGTCACAGAATTCTTTAAAATAGAGACTATAACATCTTGATCAATGCAAACCTAACTCATTGCCTACCTGTTTCAGTTTGTTTTGCAGCTTTCAGTGTTTGCCGGTCCTGCTTGTTGTACAGGATGCTGAACTCCCTGTATTTTTAAATTCCCATTTTTTTCTTGTTCTCCATGTCCTCACATTTCCATGTCCCAAAATCTCTGGATTTCTTTGCACTCCAGTCTTCACCTCTTAATATAATTAAGCCTTCATGTATCACCTGTTGCCCCAATGCAGTTCTGCTGTCACTCTCATCTCTGTGAGAACATGACAGCAACTTATAGAAAAAGACATTTAAAGATTCTTTTAAAAAATGGTGTAAATAAGACCAGGACTGTGATGAAATACAGGCTTACAGGAAGGGAAGAAGGAAAATTGTGCGCCCATTGAAAAGACTTTTTCACAATGTTTGATTTACCCGCGTCTGTTTTGTTGTTGAAACGCAATCTGTCATTGAGTGCTGGTTGTTTACTGTGTCATATTTGACAAGGAAATGTATTTTATTGCTCTGGTTTATACCTGGCATTCCCATTGTAAATATACAGATGTCTGAAATGTTTTATTTTCTCCCACTTGATCTGTATGAAAATTCAAAGGAATTCCAGAAAGTCTGGACACACCTTGAACCGTAAGGACAATGCTACATGATTATACCTGTAACTGTTACCCTCTGACCCTTATCCCCTGCTACAAATTTTTCATGATTCACCTTAAATGTGCCTGTGCCTAATTATAGTTAGTGAAATAGAAGATGTCATGGTTTGTGGTATGACTGACTTAGTTAGTTAGGGGACAAAATTAAAATGATAAATGTAAAATGTTCAAAACAAAAAGATGGTGACAGAATGTAGTGGAGTAAAAGAACATTTTTTTAACAAATACTCAAAACATTACTTAAGTACAGATGACTGATAAAATTTAACTTGTTATGACCCACCTCTGGTTTTCATCTTCACTGCTCAGGAGTGGCATGGTTCAAACTGACTAAATATTTTTTTTCACATATACACATATGGGAGACATTAACTGCCACTTTAAGACAGTAAATGAAATGGGGTTTGAAAGGAGATAACAAAATTAAGAAAGGCGAAAAGGTAAGGATCACATTTTATCTGCATGACACAAAATGTTATGAATCAATTGAACCAACTCACAGTTCAGCCCATTGCTTCTGATAAACTGGTGGAACACAACATTTTACAGTCCTTCTGTTAGACACTGCTGTGCCATGCTGAACTCTATGTCCATTATCAGAAACAACTCATGTACAAGTCTAAGAGAATAGATTTTTTTTTTTTAATTTTTCTAAAGAGAAGTTTAAAAGCAGTAAAAGTTTAAAGTTTACAAGAGAGCACAGAACAACAAACACTTCACACACAGAGGAATAATTGTCCAGACAGTGGGGTAGGAGCTCTTACTGGATTTCTCTTCCTGCAATGGATTCTATCAGAGGATGCCAGAACTGAGCTAGAAACCGAGGGACTACCTCCTCAGTTAGATCCTGCCAGCTGATGATTAGAGAGTTCAGGACAAAACAATGAATTCTTACCGACAGGGAATATTTCTGCATGGACTCCTATATGTTAAAACATCATTAACTCTAATATTAATTCTAATTTCAAAAGATTTCAGCAGATGAAAATGATTCATACCATTCAACAAACATCTTATAAATAAGCAAATATAAATCCATTTAGGTGGCACTGCACCTGGTTACAATTTTCTATACAGAGCAGCAAAGAGGAAGTGCACCTTTGCTTTTCTCTCCTTTTTGGCCTTCTCCTTCTGGTCAACTGAATAGAAGATGGAGAGAGGGGTTTTCATGAAGGGAATTTGGTAAGGGACTGTGGTGGGGGGTGAGGAAGGACATGCAGCAGACTGACATGTCAGTCACCTAGCAACAAGTTTCCCATCTCCTGCTGTGCTCTTTAATTCAGCAGATCTGTTCAGGCTGTATGAGTGCTCCCCTAACAAAGCACATTATGCGAGCTGAAGGACACAGGCCTTCCTTACACAGTCCAAAGACCACTCAGCAGCCTATTGACCGCTAGGCCTTTCTCCCAGCCCACAAAGGAGAAGGGGACAAAGGCCTGAAAGGGTGAAAGCTCCACAGGGAAAACATTTGCTTGTAATTGTGATTGACCGCATAATGAACATGATGTTCTTTTTTATTCCACATTTGGACTTGTTAAGGCCCCACCTTTGTCACCAAGTGATTGGAAGGCTTCTCCACTGAGAAGAGTGGAAAATACTGAAAATACCCTAAGTTCTCAGTGGTTCTTCAAGTCCTTGACAAGAAAAAAAAAAGCATGTGGATAACAACTATAGTTGCGTACCAATTTATAGGAGGCCGGGGTGCTTATGTATAGAGGAGTGAATGTGTCTGTGTCTGACACTGTGTGTACGTGTATGTTAAAGAATGAGATAATAAAAATGTACGTATTTTCGTATTTTAAGTGCATGCGTTTGAACTTGTGTGTAAAAACCTTAATGTGTTCAGAGACATACTAAGAGTTTGTGTGACTGTATGTGTGTGAGTATGAGAAGTAAAGACTTAACCTTCACAGTGTGTGGTCATGGAGCATGCGCGCGCGCGCGTGTGTGTGTGTGTGTGTGTGTGTGTGTGTGTGTGCAAGTGGAAGCAGTCAAGGGCACTCAAACAGTTATAATAAATCGACACACTGAACAGACAATGGGTCTTGGCAATTTCGCAGCTTTCTTAGTACCATCCAACATAAATAGCTCATTAGTGTGATTAAGCTCCCTGTAGAGACTTCCATCGAAAACAAACACAGCACACACCTGCTTCTATGTATAAATCATTGCACTGTTTTTAATAACAGGTCATAGTATTGCTGTAGACTCGCCCTCAACATTCATTCATACAAAGCACATAAAAAGTAACATTCACAGGGACCTTCTATAGTCGGTTCTTGCAGAATGCGATAGTTATGATCCTAGAAACAATTGTGCAATACAAAATTGTGCACTATAAATAACAGAGATTATGGAAAAAATAGTTAGGTGTCAACTACTTAAGGAAGACAACACATTCATAACCTAAACATAAGGAAACAGAATAAATAATGCTAATGAAACACTAACACAGTTAAAAACAAAAAAAAAAGTTTCTTGACTCTAAATAAGATTAAGTTCCACTAACTGCTATTCTGCTCCTTTCTGCACTGTAATTGTTATCGTCTCAGCGTTTCTTCTAACTGTTCTCGGTATTGCCTCATTTATGCCAGAAGGACAGACACATGCAATCCAAGTGAGAATTTCAAACTTTTCTTCAGTTGTTAATACTTTTCTTTTCCTGTCTCCACCTGCTATTTTATTACCAGCACATTTCTTTGGTACATTCTTTTCTGGTAATATTCTCATATTGGGGGGGCACAAAAAAGCGTTTACAACACTGAAAACTAAAAGAGACACAAGACACACAGATCAGTTGCCACACATGTAATGACCAAGTGAGTGAGAAGACAAAGCCACAAGCCATTACTTTCGACTGTTTTGCTCGTCACGTTTGACATGGAATGGACCACCTGAATGGACTTAAATTTGCTTATTTATAAGATGGTTTTTGAATGGTATATGTCACTTTCATCTGCTTAAATCTTTTGAAATCTGAATTAATATTAGAGTTAATGATGTCTGACACCTGTCATTTAGTGCAAAATAGAAACAGAAAAATCGTGCACAAGCAAATACTGTTTTGTGTTCTACACGAATCACTCCCCTAATCATCAGTCATGTGTGAGCAAATTCATGTTGTGTAACTGAGTGCCACATAAATACTGTATTCTGGTTTTCAGAGTAGATAAGGAAATAAATGTTTGTCTTCATGCAAAAACATAACCCAATGCCAAGATATTAATGTCATAGCTGTCAACTACATTTTTAGAGGAAATTATCTTGTTCTTTTAATGTTTTCCAAACCACAGCAATTCTAAATGTTTATGGGTTGAAAAAACAGTACAAGCATTACAACAGTGGAAGCACTGCTACACTATACGAATAAGAAAATCTTAAGTCCAGATGCTGAATGTCACAACTACGCTGGTTTATAGAACAAGAGGAGACATGGCAGCAGCTTTCTGTGGTTTCAGTGTTTTATTTGGAATTCACAGGTCAAAGAAAACTATCATCAGAGCAGGTCTGTCCTCAGTTTCTCACTCCAGAGAAGTCCTCTTCCTTTGGGCAGTGAGGGCATAAATATGCATGTTGTGACAACTATGAATTTGTTGATGACAACTAGCTGTATGTGTTAGGGTTGGCATCATGTCCAGGTGTGGGTAGTATGTAATGAATTGTGAGTGACCTAACAACTGTGTGTTCTGTTCCCCTGTTTTGCATTTACAGTGAAAAGGAAACAGTGTTATATTTGGTAATATCCTTTATGTCATGCCAGACAGACAAATTAAAATACTTTATATACATTCTAAAATATTAGTTCAGCATTATTTTAACAGCAATTCTACACAAATATCCAGATGATTGTAACACATTTTTTATCCTTTGTTAGGGTACCTTATACACAGAAACTGTATTCTGTGTTACATGAGGTTGGGCTGTCAGCAGAATGTGAAGCCTACAAAAGAAAAGCATTAACATTTCAATGTTTAATAAGAAATTAACCATGAGAAACTCACCAACAGATATACTGTTATTTATTTTTTGATTTATTTGTTAACTGGCACTTTTCTCCCAGACAGGTTACAATGACACGATTGCATACTAAGCTGCATACAATTATTTATCCATTTAAAATCAAGGTAAAAAAACCTTGCTCAATGGCATTACAGCAGGAGCAGGATTAAAACACTGGTCTTTTAACTGGAATGCAATTGTTTTTTTACTCTTCCTGCTGTAGCAGGTATGGGTAAGAATTAATATTTAAATTTTTTCCCTTACAAATTTTTAGCTTCATAACATTTAGAACCCTCCTAATTCATCATTCATTAAAAATATTACAGATTTATAATTAGTGATATGATTTGTCTTTTGATGATCAGATGACAGGAAGTTAATCACAGCTAACATTGAACCACTTTGTACCAATAGCTTCACAGAGCTGCAGTGTGTTTCTGTTGTACTGTTTGGATTACATTTTAATGCACTTTTGTGTGAGCAGTAAGTGAAAAGGCAGCCTAAAGCTTTTTTCCCAACAGTCAAGATCCCAAACTGACACCAATTAAAGAGATTACATCGTTGCCCTGCAAGGAGGACTGTGGCTGTGCTCTGCAGAATCACGACCACCATATGCTGCAGAGCTGGCCGGTGACCCAAACCAAAATGCTGTTTTACTCCCAATTGCCTATTAGTAGGGTGTTTCCATCGTCTCCAGCTTACCCTCCACTGAACCTGCCTAACCTGTGTGACCCCATGGCTTCAGAGGTCCTGCAATGCTGATCTAAAAATTCTTCTTAATTTTCCACTTCCTCTTCAGTACTTTTCAGATAGTTAAGATTCATCAGTTCACAGTGTGTGCGCGTGTGTGTGTGTAGAAGTCAACTCTGACTCATAAGTGACCACTGATGTGGTTTCTGTGGCAAGGGGAAGTGGAAGTGGTTTGCCATCGTTTTCTTCTGTGTATCTTTGAGGGACACAAACATGGGGAGAACATGCAAACTCCACACACTCGAACACAGCTGGACTCGGAACACAATCAGAGCATAACTGCTTGAATCAGTGTTTAGGATAGGATAGGACAGGATAGCGCGATCAGCAGCAGGGCCGGGGTTCAGTACACAGAACTTCATGCCTCTCTAGCTCCCCTTTGGTGCATACTTGCCCTGCGAGCTCAGGATGTGCACCTGCTGTGAGACCTGAGATGTGACCCTAGTAGCTGTGGATCACTCTAACTTCCCATGTATAGATGTGAACCCTTCTGACTGTTCAGCCAGTCTGCATGGAGGGAGTGGGATCTCCCAGAGTGCCAGATTACAAATTTTTTGCTTTCTTTTTTACTTTTCCCCTGCTGCCTCTGTGCGTGCCCAGCAGCCAGTCACCTCAACAATTCAATACTACCTGATTACTAAATAAACCAGCAAAATTTTAGGAAGTTGGTATGCTGTGTACAAAAACCAGAAATCTTATTCTGCATGCAGTTAACATCCTGCATCCTGGATGTAATACATCCTGAGTAAAAACAGAACTGAAAATACAAAAAAATATAATGCTTACCTGATCATCATGTAACTGCAGCAACAAATGTCCACTGCAATGCAATAAAATGAGCTAGATGGTCAGTTTGAGCTTTATTTATGAGCAGACGCGGGCTAATATGGTAATTATTTTCGATTTAACAACACAAACAAAAAGACGGGAGGTTTATGCTGAACAAAAAGTTAGTACAGATGTTGCAAGACTGCCAGATTTCTGAATAAAGCAATACAATTGTAGGAAGGTGCTTTGTAACTCATGAAAATAAATAATTTAATTCTTACATGATTCACATCTTAGATGCCAGTGTAACACTAAATAACAGTGATGATTCTGCAAGGTAATGGAGAGTCCAAGTATCCCGTAACAAGAAAACAAAAGCACAAAACTATGAAATAACTCACAAAAATAAAAAAAAATGCCAGTCAGTTTTGATCCTTAAAATCCAAAGAAAAGCTTAAAAAGTTTTTTACAAGTGAGGAAATGGTGCTCCTCAACCCTGTAAAGTTTTGAACATCAGGGACTGGGCCTGTGCAGATGTGAGGGTTTATTAATAAGGATCTGTGGATACACAGAACTCAAAGACATGGAGAAGCAGAACTAGTGAAGACCTGGGATCACAAGGAGCAGACCGGTAAACTCAGGAAACAAACACAGGCTATAAAGGGAGCAGGAAACTAGGAATTAAACATCAATTTCACCATTAAATGAACACAACTCAGATGGGCTAAGTACCATCACACTGTGTGACATTCTGCACTCCAGCTTGTTTTCTCTCACTCTTTAATAGAGTGGACTGAAGAGCTGATGGTTGTCAAGCATACAGTACTCGGCTGGCTTCAATCCATGTAATGACAACTGGTCATCAGCATTGGTTGTGACAGTCTTCATCTGCAAAATCCTACATAAGATTGTATCTATAGGAACATATCCAGCACTATAGACGTTTATGTCATGCATGGCTAGCAAAAAAAAAATGTTATTCATAGTAATACGAAAATATTAGCGTAGCAGTCAAACAATAATCTTTAAATATGTGTCATGCCCCCGGCTCCAGACTCCGCTCCTCCCGATTCCTGATCACCTGCACCTGCACCCTGTTACGTGCATCCTATTTACATCTGTGCCTTCCAACAGACCACCGTGAAGTATTGCCCATGATTCATGTGTGCGTACCAAGCAGTCATCTTACCAGTATTGCTCATTACTGACCTTTGCTTCTCTTTGAGCACCGATTTCGTCTTACCCTTTACTGTTTGTCTGCCTACGCCGAGTTGTTTACTGGATCTGACCCTCGCCTGTTTAGTGACCAAGATTTTGGAACGGCCCTTGAAATAAAACGAAGTTTGAAGCATTGTGCCTGAGCACGTCTGCTTCTTCCGCCTCAGCGTGACAATATGAATGATGTGGACTTAGGTTAACAGTTATTTGCACTGAATTACTGGAAATTTGTAAGACTTATCAGTGGCTTTGTTATGACATCTATACGGCTTTGAATGACAACAACAACATCTGGATAACCTCTCAAACTAATACATTTTTCATTGCAATATTAATTTGATTCGGACATAAATTCTTATGATAATTTACACTAAATATTTCTGTATCTGTAAAGCTCAATCTCTTTGCTTATCTGTCTGTCCTTTGTTTGTACACAGCTTAGTTTTTCATGCCATAAACTTGAAATCAAACAAACAGGTTCTTCTCACCTCAAGTGAGATTTTTGCATAGTCGAGCACATGTGCACGTTTGAGTGTGTTGCCACACACTTTAGTGATGTGTGCCTCCAGACAGTTTCCAGCTAATTTGGCAAAATGAGGACAAACAGGCCAGTTGACTCACACTTACAGTGCTACACACATTAGTGTCATGTTCCTCCAGTCAGTTCCCAGCTTCATCAGGATGAGGATAAAGTTGTCAGTTCCCACACACAGTGCAAATGAATAAAATGTAAAAATTAATTATATAAAACACACAAACACACGATGCTTTACACATTAATGACATAAGGGTAATAAAGTTTAGTGATAATAAATGCAATCACTTTAACAGTAATGCAGTTTGCTGATATATAATGTGTTGTTACCAGGTCTGGATAACTCAGCTAGTAATATGTCTAAATACTGAAATTAATCACTGCAATTTAGAACTCAAGTCATCATCAATATAATTCACAAATGGAGTTGAATCAGTTTTTTTTTCTGAACAAAAAAGAAAGCTGCTCAGTTTTCATAAATATTTCATATTTATTCTTTATTAAAATTATTTAATTCTTGGAAACAGATTCATAATTACGAAGAGATTCATTACCTCCAAAAATTTTAAAGACTAAAACAGTGAAAAAACACATTGTTAGAATATAGATATACATTGTAGTTCCCTGTGTGAAATAAAATAGTAATTTTTTCTCTTTTTTAAGACAAGCTATTACTGGACTTTATTCCCACTACAGATTCTTTCCCCGATTGCTTAAGCCACTAACAACATGCCTTCTTAAAATTCCTTCTTATTTCAATGAGAGTGGAGGGAGGATCTGTCACTTATCACTGAGGCTGCGGAGCTGGGAGCATTGAATTGAGCATGGGAGAGTAAGAAATGTGCAAGAAGTGTCTGCAGATAATGAAACATAATTAAAGTATTGTTGCTAAAGACGGTCTGAGACCACCCAAGTAAAGTATTTTCTCCACCATTTCTTAAGGGGGACATGGGGACTACTCAAGAACAACCTATTGTAGTACACATGAACAAATACTTTTGAAAGAACATTTTGTCCACTGTCTGAGCATAACTATGACACACTGGATATACAATTTATACAAAATCCTGATTTAAAAAAAGCCTTCAGTTTTCTGAATTTACATTAGTTTGGCTGCTTACCAATTCCTTTTTTAAAGCAGATGCAATTGCACCATCTAAACATTTTCACATAAACAAGGCAGGTTAAGTGCCTTGTTTAAAAACAATAATAGGAACACCTGCTGGGACTTGAACTACCAACCTTATGGTCACAAATTCAAGTACCCACAGTTACCAGCTTTACAATTACATCAGTGCATTTAGCAGTTTTAGATGGAACATTACTAATCTATAAAATTAGTAAGAAAATATATTCAGTTAGATTAATGTGAATAAAACAGTATGTTCCTTGTTTACATTATAAGGAGCAAATTTGGTACATTTGAACAGGACAAAATATTTTAAATTTGTAACACGTTGCACCGATAAAGCTCAAAATAAGGAAAGAAATGTGCAAAATTAAATATAAATTATATCTCACGGCTCTGGGCTGGCCATGTTTGTTCGTTTTTATTTCCTTTCTCTTCTGTAATTAGAATTGTTGCACTCAAATCGGAGGCACCTGGATCAATGGAATACAGTTTCTGGCCCTGCATATAAAAATTTGCACACTTGAGAAGATTCTCTCCCTTTTCTGCTCGGTGTTGAGAACCACTGTATTCTGTGTGTGTTCACTCGCACATTTTATGCATAACCTATGTAGAGTTGAATATAGTCAGTTGTGTCCCGTTTGTATTAGTTTAATTCAGAGAAGTTAGTCAGGCCACAGAAGCCATTCATTTTCTTTGCTGCCTCCCTCCTGCTGGGATTAAGGGAGAGAAATATTCTTCTGTTTTCTCACAGCAGTGTATGTAGTTTTTTTTCACTCAGCACACCCAAGCACACCAACTCCCTTTTGTGTGTGTATATGTGTTCCCCGTGTGACCTTCCCAACAGTAAGCTACTTCCTGACAATTCATTGGTGTCCCCTGGGATGATATCAAGACATTTCATAAATTCAGCACCTCCATTTTTAATGTTTGTGTGCAGCTCCATAGCCTTTTAGCATATAAAACACCTAGAAGGGGTCATAAATATGTGAACAAAATACAGAATAAAATTCAAAAATACAAAACTATAGTATTAAATTAAATTAAATTATTTATTATTAAATTATATAATTAGTATTATATTATTAATATATCATTGTTGCCATTTATTATTATTTGCCCACCAAATTAAATATCATGCTTCTGTTTGTGAAGAGCATGGATAATATCATAGATAATACTCAGCAAGTCCAGCATGGTTTGAGTTCAGCAGCTAGAATCCTGACCAAAGTCAAAACTGATCACATAAGACCTGTGTCTGAATCCTTACACTGGCTGTACCTCTATTTACTATCATTTTCTCTTTAAATATAACTATATACTTGCCTTTTTTAGATATCTTATTGTTATATTTTTTTATTCTGCTGATGTACATTATACATTTATGTCTATTATTATTGCACCCTATGGGAGTGAACAAATCAACAGAAAATATATCAATACAGTCCATTATCTGACCAATTCATTCTAAATAAAGGACCGGATAATGAAAAATCAGATAACTGGAACATATTTCCCATTGTTTTAAATGGGAAAAGTAATGATGCATTTCCAGCCCATCTAAAAACCACAAGCCAACTTTTCCAAATATCCCTAAGACACTGTAAACATCTTGTTGCATGTGCAGTGCTGCTTGGCACAACATCCATGCAAGACATTCCACGCTGATATTACACACACTGAGGATGCATGTCTTTCATATCACACACAGCTCATTGTGTGCACAGTGCACCACCCCCCTCTGTCCACAGTAGGGAGATCAGACCTGTCCAGATACATGAGCATGATACAGGGGATGGACTTGAGGCTTTATGTTCCCAAGTTTTAAACCCTGTTCAGACTCCCTTCTCCCGAAGTTTAAAAATAAAAAGCAGAAACCAGCACATTTGTCACAATTATTAAGGGACACTAGCATTATTTTTCAAAAACAAAGAGTTTATTCTTTATAACAAGCATACAGCAACAAATATTCTATAATAAAATTTATATCAAGAATAAGTGCAGAAAATTTGAAACAAACAAGGTAATTTACTATAATAAACTGTTACTGTACATACAGATGGAGAATGTCTAGAAATAGCAAATATCACACAAAAAACCAGTGCCAACTCTCCTGTTACCTTCAAATTATGAAGCCTGACTTGAAACAAATCTGTCAAACCACCCAGAGTTAGCATTAAAAATGAGCTCCTACATCGCCTTGTCTCCCCTTTCCATAGCTATCTTCTTCAGATCCTTGATAACTGTATATTAAGATAGAGTCCTGTTGTGAATTAAGGCCACCTTCATTCCTGAAATGCTGTCACACAAGTCTTGAACTGTTGGTAGTGGAATACTGCACCATTCTTAGAGAAGAAAAGCTCCCAGTTCCTCGAGTGATAAAGAAGGTAGGTATTTATCTATTCTGCACTCCATGTTCCAGAGTTTCCCATGAAGGTTTCAAAGATGATTGTTTAGATCTGATAAATGAGGAGGTCATAGGAGGTATTTGATTTCATTCTGGTGTTCCGGAGACATTATCATTTTGGGAGCATCATGAAGGAATAGTGTTTGCACCATAGGGTATACTTGGTCCTGTAAACTAGCTATTATATAACCAGGCAGAGCCATCATTAGATCTAATGACTCCCTTGAGATGGCTACCCATACCATTACTGATCCCCCACCATGTTCAACAGTTAGCAGCAGAGATTCTGAGTTGAAGGCATTCTTTGGCTTTCTCCAAACTGTTTGTATGTAGGAAATAGTGTGACAGATGACTCATTGACCCAAATAACTTTTCTCCATTGCTCATGGTCTCTTCACAAGGCTGTGTGCTTTTGTACATTCTTCCTTAGATAAATGTGGTTTCTGAAAGCAGATCTGCCATAAATTCCAGCTTTCTGAAGCTCATGTTGATCTGTTTTAGATTGGGTCACAAAAGTCCTGATTTAATTCTGTGGTAATTCTGGAGGCTGTACTTTGGTGGACCTGTGAAGTGTCCATCTATTCTTGTTAGTGAGCTTCAGCTTGCAAACATAGATTCTCTTTGCTGATGTAGTTTGTCCACGTTTGGCATATGCTGTCATTGTTTTTGAGGCTGTTTTCCATGGCACAATAATTTTGCAGTTTCTGTGGCTGATGCACTTACATTTTCAGGTACATCTACTACCTACTTTCAAGCTCTATCAGCTGCCTTGTGTTGCTTTGAAAACTTAAACTGCTGGTTGCTATTTGACAGTTAGCCTAATGCAACTTTTAAAATACAGTTTATATGTGTTCAAAATTTTAACAAAGTAAAGTGGCACTCATGGGAAAACCAGATCAAGGATCTTAAATCCTAAATCTATGGCATCATCACCCAGCACTGGATCATTTTCATTGCAAACATCAGACTCCGAATGGACCATATTATTTAAGGCAGCTGGTGTGAAAATTGGAAGCTTTTTGCTTGGTGAAACATGGCTGGTTTGTGGTTATATTTTTGGTTTCTTTTTACATTAAAGTCATTTTGCTGGTGAATCCTGCTGTCTGCTGCTTTCTGTCCCACCCCTGTGACCGCCGCCACCTTACAATGGGCCACAAACTCCCAACAACAAAGGTATAAAGTCAAAGAAAATTTTTATTTAGTTTTTAGTCCTCTGGGAGACTATAATTTTCTGTGTATGAACTGAGAAATTACACTGCTTAGTACATTGGAAATTGAAAAAAGGACAGACATCAAGAAATCATGCATAGGTCAGCTCTGTCGTCTTTATCTTATGCAACCTGCAGTAGCAGCAGAGCAAAGTGAATGTTTATTCTTTTTCTCTGCATTAAAACCCCATGTGAATACATACTCAATGAGTGATGAAAGCCAGCTGCTTCATAACCTTGAGGGAACAATTATCTATGATAACTTAGCAAAGTGCACCTAAAATAAAGACTCGCACCATCCACTAAAGCACCAGTCAATCACATGCAAGAAACTGTTGTTCTTTTCGCACTAGTACTCATACCAAGAGTTCTCATACCAGCTGTTATTACTAACCATTTGAAAGAAGAAAAATGTCAATCTCATTGCATTATTGTTTCAGCATAACAAAATAAGGTAATTTTACACAAGTAAAGGAATAGGTCCTGGAATATAAGAAAAACAATACAAGAAAACACTATAATCTAACAGTTTCATTAATATTAAAAATGTATGTAGCATATCACAAATTAGACAAGTTTAAATTGTGGATAAAGTTACACACATTACAGAAACATGCAGCATTTCTTTTATTGCCTGACAGGAGAGACCCATAGATCTGGATAGTGCAATGTGGGTGAGGATTTTGAACAACACAAAGAAGCAGGACTTTCCTCCACGCCAGTGCTCAGGTCCTTCAATTTCACTACACATCATTTCTGGTAAGTAGTGAGAAATGCTGGAGCTCTGCCTGAAACTCTTACTTTGTACCACAGAGCAATTTCCCCTATCATATGAAAAGTCAGATTTAAATCCATCAGGATCATTTCATTAAGACAAAAGGACCATCTACTGTAACCCCGGCCAGTACCTTTGCATCTTCACAGCATCAGAGATCCTAGAGATTGTTGCTTTGGTGACACATAATGGGTGGCAGGAGAGGCAATCATGGGCATCTGACAAATGAACGAATTTGAGGGATGGCAACTGACATGAGATCCCAGTGCCCCAGGGGAATGTTGGGAGGTGGGGTGGGGGGTGTAGCAAACTCTTCTGTAGCCATGCCAGTCAAACCTAATGGCTTTACTGAAAGAAACAGAGCATGACAGGTGCTAAATAATACAGGCAGATAGGGCAGCCTGCAGATGTGGCTGCTGCCATTTTCACAGAACAAAATATGTCAGATTATATTTCCTTACAATATCAGGAAGTATACTGAAAATTTTTAATTAGCAGACATACATTTGTGCCTGGTTATGCAAAAGTTATGAGTATGAAACAATCCAAACACCCTATACAGCAAAGCTATATTAACATTGCTAATAGTAACACCGTTAGTTACTTATGATATTTGTTTATTTTGGAAGTATGTTATTCTACAGAGCTTAGGGTTCAGCTACAGTATGTGCCAGCAGCATTCAGGTTAGTCACTTTGGTATGTATGCTACCAGGAGAAGCCATTTTACATATCACACCGTGTCCTAAACAGATAATGTAATAGATGAGGGAACATTTTAATGGGGCTTTTACGAGTGTATGTTTGCAGACTTGCTACCCAGTCACACTTAGCTACAATATAATAATTTTGTTCAGCCCCTGACCAATTTAATAGCCTTGGAATCATAGTCATCAATGAACATTCTTTGAATTTTCTATTTATAATGTTTTTCTTTGGTCCAGTGGTACAAGACTCTGTGGAGGGGCTATGGTAACAGTTGCTATGCTGTAAAGATGGGTTTAAAATGTGAGATGTGAAATGACAGATTGTAGCTCCAGGTTTCTTCTCAAATTCAGATATGCAGTTTCTGGTCACAGTCATAAACATATGTGCTTCATACAAAAGATTTATTTTTTTTGAGGGTACATTTAAACACCCAAAAACAGCTTGCAATCATAGTACATAAAAATCCAAACATAACAGTACAAGGTGCTTAGATTCATAGTAAATAACAATACTAAAGTGCAATACAGCTTTCCAGCACCTTCTGCGCATGTTCCAAACATAGCCTGAATAGAAACTTCCAGCAAATTCCATCTAAATCACTAATGTGGTCCAACACTTTCAAAGGTGGCAGTTGTTACCGTTCACAATGTTAAACATTCATATTCTCACTAATCAGGCTTGACCAAAGTATGTTTAATATAAAAATAAAATTGAAACAGCAGCAAATACTAGCAATTAATCACCAACAGGAAAATTAATTAGAGTTTTGGAACACAAAATACTTGCTAAATCATTTTTTCTTTCGATTGCCATAGTGAAAATATGCAGGACATAAATATGCCTACATAATAAACTGCATCCACAAAACAAGAAAATCTTAAACCTTACAAACACATTCATTAAGGTCCTTGCAAAGTCATCAAATAACAACTGATAAACTTTTATAGCCAATCACCCACCTGTAAAGACAGGATTAAATGACAGCTTGTGGCTCCAAGTTTCCTCTCAAGCTGAGGGAAGACCTCTTCTTCTGTGGTTTTATAAGTTGGTCACAAGCCCCCTACTGGCTGCAGTGCTCTCATATATACTGTAAAAGGCAGTTCTTTCAAGGACCAAATTCCAAACAAGGCAAAATACATAAGAGCAAAACAAAATAGTAACACACTTCTATGGTCAATTACTTTAACTGCAGTGAACAATTTTTTAATGATTATACATCAGTAGCCATTATTTTTGCATTTAACCTATTTCATTAGAGGTCAGTTGTGAAATAATACTTTTCTAATTGCAGCTGCATTTTTTAAACGTGTGTTTATATGGCTGTTATTAAAGGGGTCCTGAATTATATACTTCATCAGATCCATTAGTCAGTCCTACAGAAGAACTAGGGTACAAGAGACATATGCTAAAATTTCAAACAAAATGTGCATATGTCTCTTGTACCCTGCAAATCTGCAGTGTGCTCAAAGAATGTATACAGCATGGCATAGGAGACTAAAAGAAAATCTGCACAGAAGCATGTCTTTTCATGCAATGCAACAATCGATGTAACCCTGCCTGCAATGTGGACTGACTTCAGCACAGGTATCTGCCTACTTACAGGTGTCCTGTGGTAAAAGATTGTGTGTCAGAGACATAATTACCATTATAGTGCAAACTTTGACAATCCCCCCACACTTGGCTTTTGTTACTTGTAAACACACAAAAAATCAGGTCTCGTATATGGTCATAACTCAGTAAAAAGATAAAAAATAGTTTCCTTCTTAATAAAAAATTTGCAATGACAGAAAATCAGAGACTGGATGTTATCATGAGATTTTTGGTGCCCCCTAGCAAACCAACTATGTTCAACAGATGAAAAAAGGTTCAGTTGAGCAATACTATGTGGAAGCAACACTATGACCTTAATGTATGTTGTGACTTTCATGCTACATGCTGCAAAGTTCTTCTTCTTTCACAAATACAACATTCCATTTAACAAAACTATTAATTCAGTGATTGATTATAGTAAAAGGTAAATTTTTTGATATGTCACAACTCTATTATTCTTCCAGCACTGACCCAATCTGTATTGTTGGGTAGTTCTAAAAAATGGTTTAAGCATAAAGTTGAGTGAGAAGCAATGAGATTCTCACAGTCTTTTCAGGCTGTTAAGGTCCAGACATACAGCTCAGATTGCAGTGACTTTTTTTCAAATCAAAGGCTGTTGTCAAATGTGTCCTTCGCTGGAATATCTGTAAGGTATCTATACAGCTGAAACATGTGTGAGGTATCCATAAAACATGCATTTGAATGATATCAAATGTTAAGAAACAACAAACACAAGAACAGACTGTTGAGAAGTCAGAGAAATGCAATGCTATATATTGAATGCTTTCTTACCTGTGGGGTATTTCTGTGAAGCAAAAAGCAATACACTGTATTATGTCTTAAGACTGGCCCCATGTTTGATATTCAAAAAATATTTTCAATTATGTAACAGTGGTTCAAACTACTCACAGAAAACTGCATGCATACCTAGGCAGCCTTATAAAAGGTAAAAAAATCAAACTGCACATGCAATCAACAGGTTGATAGATCTGCACGGTTTCATTTACATCTTTTAAAGCTCATTCAGTGTCAAGTGTTTTAGATATACATTTTTTCTTCTAAACCAAACAATGATCATCCATCAGTGGAAAAATTTACCTAATAAAGACTTCTTTAAATACCTATGTATCAATAAATATATATTTATATAGTCTAAGTACATACCTGAAAATATATACCTAAATACACTCACATTCTAAACAGCAGAAACAGTCAAAACATTCATTCTGACTAGTGAAAATAAAGTTAATCTCAAAAAACATATAAGGAAAGCCTCGTCATTCAATCCCCAATAAGGATATTGTTTTCACCATACGGATGTACCATGTTTCCTAAAGATGTAATGTTTGTTCTGATACCCTTCCCATCTCCTGTGTTTCAACACCCACAAACCATGAGGTGCCTGCGAAGTGAAGTGTCCAAGGTTGCTGAAGAGTTTTACTGCCAGGGATTTGGGGGTCATTGTTTCTCATGGCACATTTGTGTTCAATGATTCGTTTTGAGTGAGCATTTCATTTTGCCTATATTGCATACAGTAAGCCCCATGGGCAGAAGAAACAAATAAACAACATATATAGAAAGCCAGTGCAGCCTGCCTCTAACCTCAAGGAGGCAATTACAGTGGGAGTGTTTATAGGGATCATGCATTATCATGGCATTACATCATGCGCAGTTAAGGCGCCTAAATTTGCACTGAGCCACACTAAAAGAAGTGGGGCTAGAGGTCAATCAAAAACTTTAGACATCTGCTTACACTAAATGCTCATGTAGGATAGCCAAACATTATTATGTGAACTTGGGATGGGCTTGGAAAACTTGCCCAAGATTGGAGGCACCACTTAGGATGTGCCAAGGTGTGTAAATAATGGGGGTGGGGGTGGCCAGATATGGACACTTACTAGACTGTTTTTTAATGTATCATAAGCTCACTGTTACTAATGACATAAAATTTACATATATAATCTGTATTATGTAACTCTTCTGTTTAAAAGGTTTGTGGAATATGTTCCTAAAATGTACCGTATGAACTATAGACATGGGTTTCTCTGGAATTGGCTAAAAGGGAGGTTGAGCTTTAAAGGTAGCTGGAGAAAACTGGTGAAATGCAGAAGTGTATTCCAGTCTGCAACCTTTCTGTATGCCTACTGTGTGAACTAAAGACAATTGTTAATATTATGTAAGCATCCAAAAAGGAGGTCATTATCAATACGATAGGTCAGTATCCCTTCTGTCCTTCTCCATTTTATGGTATTGGAGGTCAGATTTATATGAGACAATAATAGGACGAAAGATGGGGACCAAGGATTGACGATCGGTAATCAAAGTGAAATGTTTCTCATGAAATTTCTTCACCCCTCATAACAGACTAAGAGCTTATTAATTTGTGTATCGTTCTGTTCTGCAGGGGCTAACACTCTTTATGCAAATACTAATGGTTGTTCAGACCTGTCAGTTATTTTATGAGGCATTATGGCACCAATGCCATACGGTGAAGTATTGTAAGCAAGAATCAGGGTGATTTGAATTGTAGTGAGCCTGTACTCTCTGTGATGTGATCAATTATGTAGCCTTTTTAAAAACTTCTTCACAGTTTTCCACGTTTGTCTTTGTTGCAGCAAACAGTTCAATGGACAAGACACAACTGAGAGATTTGAGAAGACACAACTGAGAAAATTTGTAGTAACAATTGACTAGATCCAGAAATGAACACAGCTGACATTTTTAGGATTGGGGGCCTTGAAGACTGAATTATTCATTTCCTGAAATTTATGAAGGCCCCCTTATCAATGGTGTGTCCACAGGATTCTAAAGAATCTTTAAAGAACTCTTTAAAGATGTGACGTTTGCTCGTTTGCTGTCAGTCCAAACTCTGCCAGCCTGCTGAAAACTGCTTCAAGGTTTGTCAGTGAAGCATTTTCATCACTACCTGTGACGATTACATCATCCAACATAAACACTTAGTTCCAATCTTTCAATGACCTATGAAAGTCTGAGAGAGGCGATCCAAATGTCACACTCACTCACTCAGTGTTACGCTCACAGAGGCAGATGTTCATTTGCATTGTTTTAGTTTGCTCCTGGTCCTCTGACTCCATGAGTGGAAAAGTAAACAAAAGAATGAAAATGAACTCTGACTAAAGGAATGTGCTGGTTTGAAAAGAAAATTTTAATTTGAGTTTTAACTTACATGTACATTTGGTGCATTGAAAAGCCCTGAATTGAAAAGTAAATTTTAATTTCTAATTTACTCTATTATTTGATGCATTGTTTTCTGATTTAGTTTTTCTTTTTCAGTTTGTTTTAATAATTAATGGATTACTCTTTCATTTTCACATGGCACTCCAAAGCCACCAGCTGATAGGTATACTGAAATTATCGGCTACAGGCATCAGCACAGAATTCTCATATGGAGCAGCTCTTTTTTTATTGTAAATAGAAACATCATTAGGCCACAGCAATCTATCCAGTCAGAAACACTGAGCAATTGCGCCTCCATCTACACACAGCAAGGTATGATCGTACACTACTATCTAGTAAGTTCCAGAAGGGTGTCCATACATTCCAGAATTATTTTAAATTATCGCCAAGCAGTTGGTTTTGAATTTGACTGATTAAACACTTCAAGCATCCAGATATTTACAGAGGAAGCTTCAGATGTAGAACAAAGCATTAAGGTATATTTCTTAGGTAAGTATGTCAGCATTAACAACCCTACACTCCATAACTTCATCAAAAAGAAAATTTGGGTTGTGGTTTAGTAGTAGAAGGTAATAATCAAGCTTTACATTGAAGGTCTTTTGAATGGTTGAATGAACTCCCCTTCAATAAGACTGTATCTTATTGCTGTCCTAGAATAGGTGTATCAAAGTGCCAGGAGCTGCTTTACATTTAAAACACAGTTATGATGTCCTTGGAATCATTCTATGAAGACACTCTGGAAAAGTAGACTCTGACAATGAATTTGAAATTTTGCTCCGGGAGGCATAAGGAAGTGCAGGCTGGGAAAACTTTTGTACATATAGCTGAACATTCATGACCACTGAAAGACATGCCAAAGTTGTGTTCCCATGTCTCCCTCAAATCACAGGGATTATTGCTAACAAATGTTAAAATGAATTAAAATGTAGAAATCAAGCCTCTGTAGTTTTTCACTGCAACAAGATGTTTCTCTCCACTCAATTCTGTCCAAAGTCCGTTCTGTTTGTCTGAGGTTGCAATAAAATGATGAAGTTGTAGATAAAGAAGTCCACTCTGTTGTACTGGCTTGGCCAAATTTAAATTTTAGATTTTCAAAGCTAACCCTTGTTTGGCCCGAAAATAAATGTGACATCTCCAACAAACCACTTCCAGAGTCCAATTTGAATAATCTTTTTTGAAAGATCTGGGCTGGGAGCAACAGGGGACCAGAGGGAAAGACCACATGAAATCCCAAGGTATTTCTTAAAGTCTCTCCAAGTTAGGAGAGTGATGAATATGACAAAGTTATTGGATAAGCTTGGGATCTTTGGAAATTTTTGAGTGACAGGCAGTCTTAGATAACATGACGTTGACTCCACACTAATCCATGAACAATGTGGTCTGCGATGAAACAAGTTACAAATTTGTTTAATCTGTTCCACCTGATAGTAGAGTCTCATATCTGGTAAGGAAGCTCCTCCCTTTCCTTCTCATTGGCTGAGTTTGGACAGCCTAATACTCAGCCTCATATTGTTCCAAATAGTAAAGAAATCCTTTGAAAAGCAGCAGCATAGATTTTGAAACAGGTATAGCAAATGAGGTAAAACTTTCATTCTGATAGCATTACTTCTGGCAGATAATGAAATTGGAAAAGAGGTCCATGCAGCCTTTAAAATTAATCAGTGGAGAGTAGTTGGTCTCCAACAAGCCTGTGAGAACAAGAACAAGAATTCTTAAATATCTGAACCCCAAGTTTTCCATTTTTAAGGGACTTTGATTTTATAACCTGGAAGTTTATTAAACTTTACTATCATCTGATGCCTGCACATTAATTTCTTTTAACAAAGATACAGTATTGGCATGAGAAGTGGTGTATGCGCTAGAGTAAGTTAAACACACTCCTGTTAGTGGAAAAATGCCGCAATTCTACTCTTCTGGCTTTGAAAAAGGTTGAATTTGCAGCATTAAAACGATGGCCAGTTGGTAACTTAAACAGTGGAGCAAGAAAACATTCCCTACAGCATTAAACTACAACCATCACTCTATACCAGTGACGTTAGGTAGGATGTGTGCATTGATAATTTTTTTTTTTAAACAATTCCTCATCTCACAGTTTGTGTTTCGCATCACAAAATTACAATTTGACCAGGCAACATTTTCCCCACTATTCAGTCACCAGGTTAAAATGCTTACCAACAGTGATCTCCTTGTGTTTAGGTTAAAGGAGTCAAACCCAGCATAGAATCCAGAATCTGCTGTAGTCCATCTGCTTCAAGGTAATACAAGTTGTGCTTTCTGATATGGACTCATGTGCATCAGTGTTGTACAGAGCCATTGTCATTTTTGCACTTGTGACCATCCTGTCACCTTTCTCATCAGTGACACATTTTCACCCATAGGACTGGCCATAGTGAGGCTGGCATCAATTATTATATTACATTCAAAGTCACTTGGATCAGTTCTGTCCATTCTAACATTTATTCTAACAGTGTTATTATTCTTCTAACAGTAACTGGACCTCTTGGCCCAGTACAAATACTGTATACACCGAGTCACATCCTTGCGATTCACTGTGAGGTTGAATGGTATACGTGGATGGGCAGGTGTACCTAAAAAAGTAGCCGATGAGTGTAAATACATGGTGGTGGATCACACTAAAGTTGACATTTGAATGAAGAATTCTTCATTTTTTTAGTTTGTGGATGTGAGAGAATTACTACAAACACTTCTTAATAATATATGTATTTTTTATTAAGTTGCTTTACTCAAACACAACATAGACTGCTGAGCAAAAACTGCCAAAATGTTTAAATTGAAACACAAAATGACCCAATTCTTGTCCAATGTAAGTTAATATTTGCCAAGTGAGGTTACAGCAGTGGTTAATGTTTTTTCCAACTTAACCTGCTTCTAGCTCACTTTTGAGGACCACAGAAGAAAGACTCAGGAAGAGCAAGGCAGTAACCCATTTAGTGGCACATTTTGCAAACTAGAAATTTATTCCCGAAACTTATCTGCAAAAAAGGAAAAAAAAAAAAAAAAAAGAAAAAGAAAAAAGCAACAATTCACAAGCAAGGAATGCAGTTTGTTCAAGTGACTCCAAACAAATAGAACCATTTCAAAGTTAGGGAACAACACTTTTCAAACATTTTTCCTTTGGAATAAGTACAAACAAAATATACAATTATTGAGCCTTTGTGTAGTCTGTCACAGAGACTTCTAAGTAGCAGTTGAACCTTCAAATACATTTTACTATAGAATTACACAATCTAAACTGAAGAAATATTCCTGTCAATGTATGCAGAATAAAAGCTACATACAGACAGAAATATATCTATACCTATATCATTTCTTTTACTGTTTAACATTACTTTAAATACAAATGTATTACATCTTGAGAAGGGTAAGCAATGACATGCTTTGTAGGCCTCAACAGGGTGCTTTTCTAATTTAAAGACAAGGTAAAATATATTTGATGTAAAACACAAGCATCCACAACACAGAGATAGATAAAACTGAGTTTTTTCCTCTCCCGTGAATACCAACAAAGCAAGTAAAGTTAGTTCTCTGGGAAATAACTTGTCCTGCAGGTGCTGGAGTAGAGTTTAATTTAGTAAGGCAAAATGGTGAGCTTATCAGTGAGTTAAATATTAGCCAGATGGGACTGCCAGCTGCTGTTTGGACATCCACCACTAGTCAAGTGTCTTTGTCTATTAATGCCTGACACACTCAGTTCAGTCCACATCAACTTTCTCACATGTTCTCCAGACCAAATTGTTTTACCTACTACTTGTACTGGGATTAACTTATTTCCAATAAGCACAACAACTTTACAACTTTCTCAAAACCCAAAACTGTCTACATATCAGTGCAAATACACAATTTTCAAATCAATGATTCAGAATAGTGGTTCATCATCCTAATAAGTTATGTTTTGAATATATTATTTTGTATTTCCTAATAATAGTCCTATTTAATTTTTAAGGAAACAAATGAAAGAACCTCTTCAACTTTAAAGGAAGAGCAATAAAAAATGGGGGAACCAAAGGGGAAGGCGGGGTTACCAAAGGGTTCCTTACTGTGTCCAGCCAACTGCAATCTACAATGGACCATCCTATGTGGTGTACACAGTATGTACACTGACTTCCCAGCACAAAGACAAATGTGGCAACCGCTTCTCAACATACTCCTCAACAAACTAGGACCAGAATGTCCCTCTCTACCAGCGACCGAATCAGGCTGCTCAGCTTTTCTAGGGTGCTGAAATGTTGAAATTCAAGTCATTCCCACACTCACTGAAAAAGAAAAATAAAATGTCGATACCATCACATGCTAATGAGGTACTGTGGTTCACTGTGCTGCTAGCCCATCATGAAAGAGGCAGCCTCTTAAATTTTTGAAGTTCAGACTCAATATTACACTGCTCAAACACCCAACAATTTGCTTTCTATGGTCAATCACCCCTTAAAATCAGATGTATGTAAGATGGTTTACAATGTCAGGATATTAAAAATAAAAGGATTTAAAGACAGGGAAAAAAACTGAACCACAACCATTCAACAACAGATTAAGTGTCCTGCAACAGGAGTAATGAATAAAAGATACCGTTTACCACCTAAAACAGTATTGCCACCTATAGATGCACCTACTGTGCAACATGTTTTTCTGCTTATCTATACAAAGTGGGGAAGGACGGGGAGAAAAAAAAAAAAAAAAACAGAAAATGCAACATTTGTCTTTCCAATTGGGGAATAGCACTGACAGTAAAATTATCTACCTGTAAAAGTAACGCTGCATTAAGCAACTTTTTCTACTTCAATTGTACTGTTATACATGTTTCCAGAAGTTAGACTGTAAATGTACATTTTAGAAATCGGAGGTTGTGACAAAAATGCATAGAATTCAACATGATCCTCAGACTCTGCTTTTAAAAGGAAGATCATTCGATTTACTATCCAATTACACAAAGCTGCGCAAGACAAACTCTGAGAGAAGCGGCATCAAATGTGGCAAACTGGTGAGCGATGACTACATTTCAGTCTTTATCTGAACCAATGGTTGACACTGTTCTGTTACATTAAGAACTCTCCAGCTACACGGTCTGTGCATGGCATATTACAAGCAATTAGAAAGAAGTGCCATCCCTGAAAACCAAGCTCAGTATGTGGAGCACTTTGATTACAGGAGAATAATGGACATATACAGATGGAATAGCAGCAAAGCAATTTCAGGAGTTTTTTTTTTTTTCCTTTTTCTTTTTGCAAACAGAGCATGGACATCAATGGATGCATTATATAAAATAACAAGTGGACTACATTTCCCTCTTACTGATAAAATCCTTGAAGCTGAGGAGTAGCATATGCCAAGTGCTAACTTTAAGAGATGATATTAGTACTAATTTAAAAAAAAAAAATCATACAAGAACTATGCAACCATGGTAACTGGGTGTTTCAGTATTAGACGATTGTCAGCTGATAAATATAACTCCACTCCAGAAAGTGATAGAGCAATCTATTTATCTGGAGAGTTCATGCTTTTTGCTAGTTTTAATTCTTTTAAAATGATTCAGGTTTGGAAAAACCCTCACACGAGATGTAAAATATTGCATTTAGAAAACAAGCAATTTAAAAACATTTTAATTACTAAATATTAATTACAGCTGGAACCAAAAAACTATTTTAAAAAGTAAAAGGGAGTAAGTAAAATCCAATCATGCACATACAGCAGCAACCAGAGCAGCAACCCTGTCACCCAAGCAACACACCACAACACCACTGCAGTGGCACTGTCACCCAAGCACATCAACGCAGGTACAACCCTATTACCAAGAGACATTCCACCACGATGGATGTGGCAGCAGTCACCTGGGTCAGCGTGCCATAATACTGCGCAAAGCAGCTTATAAAATTGGCAAATTTGTTCTTAGATCAATTTCAAAACAACATGGTCTTTAGTGAGCAGGTCGTTACTTACAAATAGGGTTAGGACTTCGATAATCGGGAAATCAAACCAGAAATACTTTGCGTTGTAACTGAAAAAGTGACCAACACCTCTAATACGAAAACTTATAAACACATGTAACAAATGAATATTAACACCCAATTTCTGGTTCAGGTCTCCTTTAAAATAGCACCTGAGTACAGTTACCATCAATCACTTAGTACTCTCTCTTTTTTTTTTTTTTTTTTAAAGCAAAACTATCTGTTCTCCTCACAAACATGCGTTTCACTGAGCTTGTTAGGAAGAACATGAATGCAGGACAGAGTAAGTTAGTGTTGCTGTGGTATGAATGGAAAAGCAGAGGACTGAAACCATGCAGCAGCTATGTTCACAACAGGCCTGCCCATTGCCCCCAGCAGTGATCGTTGCTAGGCCTGAAGCCAAGTAAAGAAAAATCTCTGGGACTCCTGCTCTCAAATGCATAATAGAGGGGAGCATCAGCAAGTTTCCAGGAACAAAAAAAGCACAGACTGTATATGTGTGCATGCACATTTGTTACACCCATACACACATATGCATGCATAAGCACCCACACAACAGAATAAAAATGCAGACACAAACTGATTCTGAGGATTTAAAAAGCTTACTGTGCTGTGTACTTGAAATTTACCCGTTTCTTTAAGGATCACCAACTAAACTATAGTAACTGAAGAGTGCCTTACAGAACTGGTGGCAGCAAAACATCACCCAAAAGATACTTTATAGTCCAGAGAAAGGGTGGCAGCTATTGTGTACAGGTACTCAATCTTCCATTGCTTGTATTCAGACTGAAGCTACTTTAAATAGAGGAGCATTCTGTACAGACAATTGCACTTCACCAAAACAAAAATATACAAACACACAAACAACTGAATGTAATTACAGGGAAAAGGAGAGAAGAAGAAGAAGAAGAAGGGGGGGGGGGGGGCTTAAAACCACTGCTGCTCCGGTTTGGTGGTGTAGCATACCAGTGTGGAAGGGTTCAAAAAGGAAACATAACAAAAAGAAAAGGGAGAACAGGGCCTGGATGAGTCCAGGCCACCCCAGGCATACAGGTACTGTACTGCAGGGCAGTGTGGCTTCTCCTCCTCCAAACATTCTCAATTCCCTTCTTTAAATGGAAAGCTCTGAGGACTGACGGCAGCGAGAGGCTGATGGGTGTGGGTCATCTTCGTAGGTGGCTGTGCTAGAGGCAGGCTGTGTTACCACATGTCGTCTGCTGAAGCTGAATCCTTTGCAAAGGGAGGGAGGGAGGAAAATGGTTTTAGAGCCGGTACAAGTTTTTACTCTGTCTAACCAAGTCTAACATCTAGAAAAATTGTCAGACACATTACGTGCATTAGAAGTTTGTTGTGGTTGGAATGAATCTTAAAAAAGTTGTTGCAATGCTCCATTTAGCACTTATTTAAAGTGCTAATTAATGTATTACTATATTTGAAAACAACATTGGAGAATCATTTCCCAAAATTATGAACACGTTAGAGTACTCATTCATTTCTATTTATTTAGAATAACAATATTTCACATTACTTATCAAACATTACATGAGGATGAACTTGTATTAAGAGGAAAAAAAAAACTTCTTGCTATAAGGAATCGTCAAAGTCTTCTTTGGAACTGAAAGGTTGAAGAATTTGAACTAGCCATTGCTGGTTTTACAGATAATCCATTTAAATAAATATATCACTTGATCACCTCTCTTTTGCTCCTTACTTTTGCACATACAGGTGAAATTACTTAATACCCTTTACCAAGTTATGACAAAACATGAGGCAGATTTTTTACATTGATAAGAAAGGAGCAGAGTGCAAGGGAAGTTTCAAAGTTTGCAATATGATAGTTATGTCTACATGACTGTCCCCTTACACTAGCATATAGGGAGGGAACCTGTACTAAAATTACACAGCAGCAAAACATAAATGACTCAGAATGGCGTGTAAACAGGTACAGTCCAGTGTAGGATGTTTATGGAGTACTTAATACTTAAAAGGCGGGTTAAGCATGCGAGTCAAACATAGGTTTTTCGAATGGAAATTAAACATGAAAGGAAACATAGATCAGCCTCTTTTTCAATCTGCATAATCACTCAATTCTGTTTTTACTTTAAAACTTTCTGGGGAAAAAAATAACTTGAAATGTAGTTTAAGAACAGAGTACAGATAAATTCCAGTGACAAATGCATAAAAAATGGCCTCAAGTTCATTTTGGGAACACTCAAGAAGAAAGCAACAATAAGACAGGCACTATACAACAGCACAGCCTGGTTTTCTACTCAGGAACAGGCAAATCATTACAAGACAGCTGCATCAAACAAAAGCAGTACTTACAGCATCTTCACTCCGGTATGGGTTGAGCCTATTGTATACTGCCTCAACAACACTCCGTCTGCAAAATAGAAATAACTGTAACCCACTAAATCTGGCTTTTTATAA
Organism: Arapaima gigas; assembly: GCA_900497675.1. Lineage (NCBI taxonomy): Eukaryota > Metazoa > Chordata > Actinopteri > Osteoglossiformes > Osteoglossidae > Arapaima > Arapaima gigas. The sequence continues at coordinate 63,989 of UFQX01000654.1, forward strand.
TCATTTGACTTCAAAATACTTTAAAAACATTTCAAAGCATAGATTGCAATATAAGCATATTATTTTCAATAGCAGGGTTATAACAGTTAAAAGTTAATATAACAGACCATGACAAATTTTTTGCACATCATTCTTTAAACCTGCCAACATGCCCAACTCTTTACTATAAACTACACTGATGAGTTTAACAGAAACATAACCCTACAAGTTACTGTGCTATATTTGATATGATGCAGTAGTCAGGGATCTAACCTAATTTTGTCACATTTTCAAGGTTTGTAACAATTTAAAGATTTGACAGAAGGAAAACAAAGAAAGCAGTACATCACATTTGCTGCAAAACCTCATCACCATTATTACCATTTCCAATAACATTGATATGTACTTGACTGAAACCAGGCAGAACATCAGATATCCAAATCATCTGACCACATTGTTTCTTTATGCCAGTAGAACCATAATGCAGACACCTACAATGGCACTTGCAACAGTAACTGCAGCTTTGGAAAAAACTAGCATGACAGGTGTTACTTTACCAAATCTCATATTCATCAGAATGCAGGACACTCACTTGCTGGCCAGCTCTCCCCCTGGTGGAAGGTTGGGGATGCTCTCCGTGGCTAAAGTGCGCATCACATGGACTAAGTCCGGCATCCCTTCCTCCCTTTGCTTCTTAATAATTTCTGGGAAACAAAAGCACTTTGTGGTGAGCTGTCCAATACAAGTATCAAGCATCTGTTATTTTCATTACCATTTTTGAGACAAATACAGTTGTATACAAGTTTGGACAAGCCTGGCCAAATTGTGCATTTTGTTGATATTATACATAAAATAATGTGAACACATCCACTGTGTCAAGAGGGGGAAGAAAAAAAAAACAACATTCCTGCTAATTTTAATGCACAGTCAATTTGCTGAATTTAACAGACAAACCCTCATCATGGATAGAATGTGTTACCACCTATTAAGTTGCCTATGCAATTCTTTTCTCGTGCCACCATTCACAGCTAAAGATTATCTATTATACAGACAGCCCATCACTGACTGCTTAACTATGCCCGTCGCACTTGATATGATGGAGATTGCTGACAGGACAGCTACCCTCCCTCCTCCCTCAGCACTTCACCTCTGATGCTATATTAATAGTGTAATGCAGACTTGTCTTCTGGCATGCACACTTCCACCTGCTGCAGCTCCTGAAATCTTGCTCACTTTGTGTTAAATGCAATTTCAAGTCTACCTTGTTTCTCATTTTGCAGTAAAATGTTTGGAAAACAGAAGCAGTTTTGTCTAAGCACTGAAAAGAAGAGAGATCTGTTTGTATCTGTGTACAGTGGTGACCCTTCAAAAACACAGCAAGAAACCACACAATTGTGATTAGCAAGCACGATGTTAGCCAGCATTTTGTTGGAGGGATTTCTTGCTGACAAGTGAAAATGGATGGATTCTGCTGCAGCATATCATATAATATACATACATATACTGGTCCCTGCATTATACATCTTGGTCGCACCATACTGACATACCCCATTTATTCATCAACCCTGCCGCTCAATTTGTGTTGGATGGAAGTAGGCAAGACTGTACACACAGTAAGTTATAATGGTCATGCTTTCATGAAAAACCTTTCACATGATGAGTTCTCCTAAGTCAAAGATTAACTACCTTTAAAGGTAAAAATTTTGCACAAAAAAATGACATCCATTTAAGTTTTAAAAAGTCACTAAAATAGGCAAAATTACTTCAATATTTAAAATAAGTTATAACAGAAAACATGCTTCCCGTCATTAATAACTGTCTACCTTCGGATAGTTAAAACAGAGGATTCAATTACAATTATCACAGGAAAATATAGCAAACACAGGGTAATGAAAGCTGAAAATGTTAACACAAGCCATACCATAACTGCGATAAGACTGCACTGTGGTGCTGATCTGGGTGGCATCGTAGCACAGAAGGGAATACTGGTGCCGCATGGCACCTGAGGTGTATAATTTGATATGGGTTTCATCCCTGCTCAGTAGGGATGTTGCGATTAAGTGGTTTTGGAATTAACTGCAATTAGAAATATCATTTTTTTCAAAACCATGAGAATTTTAAAGACCAAGGTTAAATTCTATTTTAGAAGTTTCACATTCCACATTGCTCTGAAAACTTGTCACAAGTGAGTCGTGTGTGCAGCATGCCTTCCTCAACTCGAATGCCTGGTCCAGCATACAGAGACCAGACATGTTGTGAAAATGACAGAATACAACATTTCAGCTTTATATCTGTAAAAACAAAAAAAAAAACCTTAAATCAGCAATGTGGAGTATTTTGGATATTTAAAAATGGATATCCACTTTACAATTGGTGCCAAAAAACAGTAGCCAACCAAGGGTCAAACATTTCTCTTTCAGCATCTCCATGATCACCATCCATCCTTCTATGCACATAGGTAAGGTAAAAAACAAACTTGTGAACGTCACATTACTTAGCGTAAGTTAGGCTTGCACTGGCTGGAGCAGTTCACAGCGGAGCAGCTGTAACGTTATTTTTGTTTTCATTAGAGTTGATTTTGTAGGGACATTATTTCCTACAACTGATGCTCAGTCCATCCACTGGCCCTGGTGAATAAAAAGAGTTCTTACTGACAAGTAAGGAGAGGGGCACATTGAGACTCCAGAAATATTCAGAGGTCTGAGTAATGGTACACTATAAAATTACTGGATAGTAATAGAACGATGACTTTTTTGTTCATTTGCTATGCTACAAATATTCTATAATCATTAAACCTGTTCACATTCTGACATGGATTAAGTAAATCTTAATTCTCATTTAGCCTAAAACTACCTCTGACCTGGCAGCAAATGCAACATGCTGTTAATTATTTTATTCAAAAGGTAGACAGATTTTTATATGCCATATTTTCTGGACTATAATTCTCTCCCAAGTATAAATTGTGAAAAACTGGCAGGAAAGGGGGGGGGACACAATCCCACAACAGATAAGTCTAAACAGAGTATAAGTTGCATGTACCAGGCCATACATTTGTGTTAGTAACCACTCCCTGTAAACGGATTAAAAATGGATCTTGCAGCATACACTGAGATACATAACTTATTCCAGCAAGAGTTTATTTTGATTTTATTAAAAATAAAATGTTAATGGCATATCACTGGTGGTTAGCATATAGGCCTCGATGTCACTAGGAGATAAAGAGCAGCGCAAGCATACACATTTAAATATCAGTTATACAGTGTACACTCTAAAATGTGCCATCTTAAATTAAGAACACAGTCATTTCTCGCCAGTGTTACTGAAACCATCAAAATCTCCATCTTCAGTATCTATGTTAAACAGTTCAGCAATTTCTGGCTGGAGAGGCATTGGCGCTTCTTGCTCGTCAATGCCACATCCCTGTATCGTTCTTGGATGTTTCAACTTAACCTCAGCAGTGTAGTTTTTTCGGCTTTTAGTTGGTGCTATTTTAGGCCTATTCTAACTCTCTTGTATTCACCTAACAAAAACACCAGTCTAAGCGCAGGAGACTATATGCAGAATGTTTTTATTCGATGCATCGTAGCTGTACCAACGTGAAAGGTGAAAAAATGTGACATAGTCTGGAACATAATTGTATTTTCATTTATAATTATACATCTTTAAATAAATTCAAAAGGTACATACTGTATTTTGATTTAATCTGGAACACAACCCAATTAAACCTGTCTTTTGCTTTTGTGCAACTTTAGGCTCATATATCCTACAACAAGATGCACAGAGTTAATGAGAAGGACACAATTTGAATATCTACAATGTACCACTGAAGCTAAACAGAATTATTTCTGTGACTAAATAAAACCAAAAAGGAGAAAGGAATCTTTCTCACTGATCATGGACACTGTTCAGTTAAATAGTTCTAAGACTGTAAAATCAGCAGTTTGCACTGAGTTCTGTTTGCATTAGCACTAGCCTACGTGACTAATGACTTTAGATTCGAAAATGTACTAGAGACTTTAGCTACTTTCAGTTTCATGTAAATATTTAATTTAGGCCATGTCCATATCACATGAGTATTCAAAGTGTTATCATTAGGAATTCCAACAGTAAGGGTAAAATACCAGCAATACAAATTAAAACATGTTGCTATACTATATGGCTGAAATTGTTTCCCAGTCTTAACTGCTTTGTTTCTCCATTCCTGCATCTCACCAATATGATGAAGAAACTCTTGAAAAAAAGCCTACAATGACTCAAGATGAGGGATGCTTTGAGCTGTACCCTCTTCCCTCTATTCTCAGAAAAGTGGCTTTTTTTTGCATTGCAGAGAAACCCACATATTCATGAAAAGCTACCATAACAAATAAAAGCTTCAAATAAACCTGAGAACATCAATGTTAAATAACGTAACCATCTTACAAGCTATCGGTTCTGTAGTGTCTGTATGAAGAAAAGCTTCCACAACTCAAGTTGTATGAACATTTACTGCAACAAAATCACACACACAATGGTGCAGGAATGACTAACATGGATTTGTACCAAACATACAATAGGAACTTAGATAATTTATGTAATTGAGGAGCACAAGACAATACATCAAATTACCACAGCACTTTTAACGGGTCTCCATTTGTTATTTTGTGAATTTGAGAAGGAAAACTCCCTGCACTTGAACATTGCAAAACCAGACAACTAAGCCAACAGTTGTTCCATCCCTATACATGGCAGCATCTGGAATGTGAAGGGAAGTGGGGCTATGCCAGACCCTACTGGAATCCTTTAATAATTTCTGTAGTTCAAACACCTTACATGGCCAAAATAAAATGTCTACTGCTAGACAACATGTTCAACCTGTCACCTTGCAAACTTCACAGCATATGTTACCATCTAATTGTGCTTCCTCAAAACAAATACACGACAGGATTGTGAAAAATAAACTTCAATTATGCTTAAACCAGATAAACAACACTAACCTTTACAAAAAAAAAAAAAAAAAATCAAAAGAAAGTGCAAAATGCCAAAGGAGTACCTGCAAATGAGTCAGCTGGATGATGGTTATTGTAGCTCTACGGTGAGCCTGTGCAATCCATTCTGAATAATTTTAATCATTCCCTCCTATTCAATTCTGCCACCATTATCTACACTATTGTTTAAACTCCATAAAGCTGAAACCTTGCAAGTAAAATACATGTAAGATGACCCTGCACGGTATAACACCACAATGAGTTAGTTCCACAGGATCAAAATCAAAATCTCACTGGACAAATACATAAGCAGACCAAATTTGGACTCACTAGAGTGACCAACAATAAAGAGTAGAAACAGGTCTATGTGCTTTTTTGTACATTAAGAAATCAAATACTTTTTTTTAACCACAATAGAAAAAATAAAATATCTTAAGACAAAAGCTGCTCTGCAGCTGCTTAATCCTGCTGAGGGGCACTTACTGCGCAACACACAGCACCCTCTAAGTTTACTGTTGTGGAAGATGTGTTGAAAAGAAAAACGATGATTCTAACTACAGCCGTGCAAATGTTACAATAACTCATTTAAACACTGGTAAATCTATTATGTAACTGCAATTCAAAACTAGAGTGAACAATATTCCTTGTTAGGTGAACATTTTTAATTACACTTCCTTCTAAGTTCTGTAAATCACACTTGAACTAAATAAATAAATAAATCATAAAATGATGTGCTTCATCATGTAAAGGAGAGAAATTAAATGGTACATGGTAACTGGAATTCACAGGTATGCATCACAACAATATTTATTTGCAATCAGTATTTTAATCTCAGCTCTGGGAATAGGGTTATGTTAAATAATGTATTTTGAAACTGGCAAAGCCAGGTAAGGAATATACTACAAATATTCACGAAAAATATCACAAACCAACAACATATCTTGAATGCTGTATTGCAGTATATAATGTGGTGTATGCAAAAAATTAGCTTTTTACATTTTTCCTCATTATTTTTACTACAGAGATTTTTATTTATAGTGCAAAGTTTAAAGGATTTATTTTAGCTCTGCATGAAAATCAATAAGTGAAAAAACAAGTATAAGTTAACATTAAATCCAAAAATATTTTAAGTGCATTTATAAAGGTTTTATTCCATAGGATTTAAACTAATGTGTGACCTTGCAAAGTGTTTATTTAAAACTGACATACTACAAAATTTTAAAGATGCAATTAAACAATCCTTGTGAACTACACAGTACTCTGTATTATCAATCAGTACACGAGCCTATAAAACAATATATATAAAAAATTAAAATCTCCTAAATTTAAAAAGCACACACAACCAGCCAAAATTGCAGAAGTCAAGAATGCACTACCCAAATCTACCTCAACTGTCTATAGTTCTTATGATTTAGATTATATTGTTTAATAACTAACTGCTAACTGTGAGACTTTATGGTGAGACATTCTGCTATTTCCCTATTTATTAGCCTGATATGTGCTTCACCTTCTACTTTGCTTTCCAAGTACTTATCCAGTTCCGCCTCCTTCTTCACAGCTTCTGGAGAGATCTTGGGTGCACCAGGGAAGCAGATCAGCACCACGCTCATGTTATCCCGGCTTCCCTGTTCCAGAAAAAGAGGGGATATGGCTGTATCACACCCACTTGCTGTGGCTGCATTTCTTCTCATTTTACCAGTGAATATATGAGGGTTGGGCTTGCAATGATCTATGAGAATCTCTAAGGACCTGAGTATTGCTTGGCACAGAAATCAATGTTCTTTAAGGTTAGGTAAATGGAGTTCTACCAAAGGCTCAATTAAAAATTTAAACACCTAAATCGCTCTGTGACATTTTCAGAATTAGACTGAACAGGCGTTCTCTCAAAGGCTTACTCTGCAGATACATTACATAGTATCTGGGAAAAGGAACTTTTTTTATTTTAATTTTTTCAATAGATGAGAACAAGCCAAACAGAACATAGGGAACTTAAAGTTGACTTTAAGTGTTTCAATTACAAGCCTAAGAACTATGAAACAAGTTAACTGGGAAGTACAAACATGAAACCACATCCTCAGCAAAACATTTGTAAACTCATCATACCTTATACAAACAGGTGTCAACAATCTCATTGCAGACTTTCTCCAGGTCCTCTGTCACCTCTAGCCTGGATCTGACAAAGTCACAAAGTTCTTCATTGGCCATGACATCCCAGATACCATCGCAGGCCAAGACAATGAACTCGTCATCTGCCTCCGATCTTTCAATCTCATACACCTCAGGTTCAGGTGATACCAACTGCTCAGTGGGGCCCTTCCCATGCACACACTTGTACTCAAAGTCACCCAGTGCCCTGGACACTGCCAGAGAGCCATTGACACGCTGGATCATGACAGAACCTCCTGCATTCTGGATGCGCTCTTTCTCCAATGGGTTGCTAGGTTTGTGGTCCTGTGTGAAGAAGTGCACCTTGCCACCACGGCTCAGCAAGCCCCGCGAGTCTCCGCAATTAATAAAGTAGGTGTGTTTTGGAGAGACCATGACCCCCACAGCAGTGGATCCGCTGCGGTCTGCACCATGTTTCTTCTCTGAAATGGCCCGCATATGCTCATCAATCTGCAGGAAACCTGTGCGGATGCCACTTTTCACACTTTCCACTGAGGGCTCCTGGTTGCCACCCCGAAAGTCTGGGTTGCTAGTGATGTGTTCCAGCAGATGTTCACAGCAGTACTTAGCAACCTGTGAGCCAGCATGCCCATCATAGACAGCAAAGAAAGACCAGGCATCAAGCCCATGGGGAAGGCCGATGACTGCTGTATGTGCATCCTCCATCTCCACCCGCCAGCCCTGCATGCTGCTCAAACCATAGCGTAGGCTGTTGCCCTCTCCATGTGCATTGTGCTTCTCCATCTTTGGCTTGTCCAAAAACGCTCCCATTTTCACTGATCTACAAAGCAAAAACAACACAAGAAGCAAATAAGTGGCTTTTAACTTGTTACTTAAACGAATAACTACAAGTAAAAAAAAAAAAAAAAAAAAAAACCCCTATTTGGTCCTCACTGTTTTAAAGACATATCTAATAAAATTCTAAACATTTATTTTTCTTGGGTAAAAACCTAATTATGTTTTGAACCTAACTAGCAGTTAGACACAGCAGCTTCATAAGAATAATCAGACAGTTCTGCATAAATTAACTCTTCAAGTCACTGCTTTTTAGGTTAATTAAAAAAAAATCTGCCAAATTAGTGCAGGGTACAGTGACTAAATGTACAAATGTAACAATTATTGTTAATTCATGACTTAGTTGAGGTTTCCAACTAAAGTCTTAAGTGTCTGGCCAACTTACAGGTTGCAATATTTTTACAGTTCAGGACAAGGAGTTGATCAAGGCTGCTACTAGGGCTTTTCAGATTAAAAACCTTGCTATGTTTGGACAAAGGCACACACAACCTTTACACTTTTTAGTTACTGAGTGTGTCATGCCTGTTCTATTAAGTTAAGCATATATACTATATTAACAGAAATGGTGGCTCTCCTGGTTGTTCATGAAAAACGTGTCAGCACGTTGACACTTATCTCCAAAGCAATGTAAGCTACTTACAAAGATCTACCCATTTATATCACTGGATAATTTTACTATATTAAATCAGGATCAGTACCTTGCTCAAAGGAATCGAAGTTAGGTCTGACTGCAAGGGGACGGTTCTAACCACTACGCCACCTATTTTTCTAGAACACCCAACAAACAAGTCAATGGCATAAAATAGGAGTTTACACTATGCCAAGGGGAAACGAAACAAAAACAAAAAATACAAATTTATTTTGTAAATTCGACATATCTAGTTAAAATTAATAACAGTACTGGGCAGTACGCCAAAACCAACATGAGAATGTAGCAGGACTTCCTGGCTATGATTAGCGTTAGCTACCTAGCAGTATTAGCATTAGCATTACTGCAGTCGTTACGTTAACCTGAAAGGGCCCAGATTGCTGGGCCAGTGCCTGTGTTTACTCGATACACTCGTACTTACACGAGGCTAATTTATACCTACTACACAACAAGCTTTTCCAAAATAGCCTAACACTATATCCAGTGTGATAATCCCCTTGGTGTTTGTTCACAAACGGGACACAGCGTCAGCTTAGTACTCGCCGTGGCAGCAGGCCTGAACACGGCCTGCCTGTCCCTGTCTTAGCTAGCCTCTTAGCCACAGTGTCAGACAGGCCGTGGGCGTCCAAGTCTACGTACTGTATTACTTACCCAAATCCGAAACGAGATCTCCGTTACAGAAGAAAGAAAGAAAGAAAGAAAAACGCCCGCAAAGGCGGCAGCAGCAGGAGCTGCGGATGGAATAAGTAACAAGCACCGGGGAGAACAGAAACGCCGAGAAAAAGAGAGGGCGCGAACGACAGCTAGGGACTCGAACCGCCTTCAGTGCGATCACATTGAAAAAGAGACAAACTCTCCGTTATGGCTGAGCCAGAGATACATTACTTCGTCCTATAAGACGACGAGAAAATGTTTTCGAAGGTCATACGCGTGTGTTCTATTTTGGTTTCGAACCAGGGTGTTGTGATGATTTAAAAAAGGCCCAACCTCCCCTGCGAGAAAACCCGCTCCGTAACGGCAGCCAAGAGACCCGGATGTACATACTGCAGTTACGTTTCCGACAGAATGACGTCATCGATCAATCAAGCAATATAAATAGTTACGAGGGGCAAAGCGGCTTGTGTCAGCAAAAAGCCCAGGAGGAAATGCTTCAGTCAAGTATTTAGAGCGGTTTCACCATAATATTAATATACCACGTTTGAAATTAAGTTTATTTAAATAGATAATTTGATGTTGATACTTTTGTGACGTTTACGTTTACTTTTGCTTTCGGTTAACATACGTTTGGCAATCGAAATACACATAAGTAGAAACAAAAGTACAAAAGTTATGCAATCTATAGTGATTTACTGACAAATGACTTCATGTCAATTGCGTCTTTAATTTTGGCCATAAATTAAAAAGGGGCAACTTGACAAAAGTTTTTTTTATTGATTCACGTGTTATTACACTTGTACTTTAACTTACAAACACAACTTGGACTAGAAGTTTTTTCGTTGTTGTTATTATTATTATTATTATTATTATTATTATTATTATTATTTAGTAATGCATGCATCAGGATTGCATTTTACTATCAACCACACATTATTATATTAACAACAACAACAACAATAATAATAATAATAATAATAATAAAGTTCTTAACTTTCACAACCTGACTGTATTTCACTAGCCGTGAAAAATCATCTAGTTCATGATAAAAACTTTTGTCAGAATCAGGCTACATACCAATCAAAAGCATAATAATAGATACATACCTCTATTTATTTCTTAGATAGTTTCTCTAAAAATCTTGGCTGCAGCTATAATAAAAAATTATGCATACTAAAATCATTCTTGAACAATTCTGAGACACTGTACCCTCCCCATGCACCCCTTCCCACCATCTCACAGCGCTCTTTGAGTTTCAGTTCTATCTAAGAATATTTACCAGAATGAGGAAATGCAGGTTATTTTCACTGTAAAGAAAGAAAGAAAATAGAGGATGAAGAAAATACACTGTTGTTTATACTTAGTTGTGTATTTTCTAAAATGTGATGCAAAGTGATCGTCACATGTTTCTGTGTTCAGTTTTTAAATGGCACTAAAGAGTTCAAAGGAATGTGAGATTTATTGAACGGGCACTGCAGTGCTTACAGTGTCTGGTGTTTCTGAGTGCTGGTGATCAATAACAAGAAGATAAATGTTGCACATGATTATGAATTATGTTCAGTCATTTTAAAAAGTCTTAGAGCAGCTGTTTCACGTAGTGTAGCACAGTGCAAGGACTTTTACAGACTAACTTGTGACTAAACAGGGATATTTCTATCATTAGGTTTTTATTGATTGTGGCTAATCGAGTTAGAAACAGACTTTTAGTTCTATTCCAGCTGCATTCTTAAGTTGAGAATTCAGTGTTATATCAATTTAAGGTATGCAATATCATAAAACATGCCCCATATACACCCACTCTTATTTTACAAAGCATAATTGGTTTCAACTGGTCATTTTTCTTTGTAGCTCCATAGTCAGGTGTACAGCTCACAATCTGTGAAAAAAAACTTAATAATGTAGATTTGCTTAAAGTTTGAATACTTTCTAAGACTTAATATTATTTTTAACTTTGAGTCACAAAAAAAATTGAATTAAAAGTAAAGATGCCTACTCTTCAAAAACTTCAAATCAATACTGAGTGTAGAAGAGTCATCCCATTAATTTGTGCTCCCTTCATTATCTTGTTAATTACCAATACTGACAAGTACCAGACACAATCAGCAGAGGAATCCAGCTGAATTAATGCAAGTTCACATTCCTGTTCTGTTTGGGTTCATTCTACTAACATCTATTAACCATGCAAACAGGAAGAGGGCACAATTGTAGGTGCCACAGACAGAAATTACAGAGAGCAGATAATTGAAGAAAATGCAGTTAAAATATATTTAAGGCTCCAGACTGTGACAACCTTGACCAGGAAATGTGGTTAATGATAAAGGATGGATGAATAGATGGATGGATGAAATAAAAAAATTAAGTGGTACATGTGTCATAAATCAACTGTTCTTCATGCTGGGAGTCAGTGTCAGTGTATATCAGAAATCAATTTTAAAGAATATTTGCTTTTATAAATGTTTCTAAACTGAAACTGATAATCTATCTGGGCCTTGGCTTTTCTTTATGTGGTGGTGTATGAATATGGAAATATTTTGGACTCTCTCCTCCATTGGGGTCATAAGTTTATCCTCATCACTCTGACTGGAGTTGACAAGTCCCTCCCCTGGGGAGTCAGCCATTCATTCAGCTACCCAAATCAGGACACCATAAACCAGTATATACAATCATACTTCCACGGTTAGTAAAACTAAAACTAACCCCTGCTCATTCTATTAATTTGCATGTGTACACTTAGCAAACATTTTTCTCAAAATCAATATGCAGTCACCATTATATAATGTTTAGCTGTTACCTTTATTCAAGGCAACTTATAATGATACATTACACCTGTACTATAATTTACTGATCTAGAAATCTGAGCAATGCTGCACACATGGATACAGATACACACAAAAAGGGGAATTTAGAATCATCATTTCCCCTGAAACACACATTTAGATTTTTGGGAATAAAATAGAGTACCCATCGTGTTTACGAAAAAAAACAGAACAAATTATTTAGGCCTACCATAATTAATATTATTCAAGAAAAACAAGTAAAAATGCATCATACAATTGTTTCTCTGGAGAAACCGGCACTGCTAATTATCTTGACTGCCGTAGACTGGTGTCCAGTACACAGGCAGTTTCCTATTCTAGCAACCAAAGATTATGGGATAGACTCCAAATTGATGAGACCCGGTTCAGGATAAGTGCTATCAATTCTGTGAACTTATTTGCTATTTATTGAAATTTGCTGCTTGCATAGTATGAACAGATGTTCATAATTTTATAGTAAAGTATTAGTAGTATGCATATATTTATTGGGGTAGTTGTTTGGTGATGTGTTGGCTATCCAAACAAAAAGTCGTACTGGCTATATATCCACCTACACTAGTCGTTGTTTTTCAAAGGACTCAGTCTCAATGTAATGTACTGAAACTCCACATTAAATACATTCACATTTAAAAAAAATACTACAAACTATACTTTTCCTGTCTAGCTAGTATGCTAACGTTTCACAAAACAAGTAACAAGTGACAGAAGTTTTGCATACTCTTTAACTAGAAGATCAAAGTTAGCATTATCAATGGAAATCAGTTAAACAGCTAAGTTATACATGCAACACTTCTGGTAGTTTGGTAACAAGGCTGCAATCAACTTGTTGTATAATTTGAGTTTTAGCCAATCCTTGGTATTTGGTACTGTCTAATCTGTATGTCTGATATCTTAAATAAACCATTGGATATCAGGTAACAGTTAGATCAACTAGGCTGACTGAATAATGAAACTTCATAGTTTTATACAACTGTCAAACATGTTGCATTTACATTAATATTTATGTGTTTAGCATTTTTTTTCAAGGCAGCATATAACTGAGTAAACAGTAATGCATCCCACAACAAACAAGAGCATTCAGATACAAACACATGATTACTGAAGCACAGCTTGTATATTTCACATAGGAATTTGCATATTGCATGTGTTCCAAAAACTAGTTATAGAGGTGTTGGAATAATAAGAAAATGGGTAAATAAAAACCAAATGGTTAACACTAAACTATGACTGGTTAATACTAAATTCTTGTTATTGCAGAAAGATATGAGATTTTATACTATGTTGCTGCACAGCATATATTTTATGTAGGTTGCACATAATATGTAATAGTCCATGAGTTAGCCAACTGTCAGCACTATCAAAATTTAATCTGCAGCCTTTTGTTCAGAAATATAATTCCATAAGCATCACAAATCTTACTAATCATGCAAAACAATTAATATTTGTTTCCTAAATGGAAGCTCAACATGCCACAGCCAATATCATTTCTTATGTCAGCACTTTAAATGTATACAGTGCCTGCTTTGCCATAGCTTAAAAATATTATAATATGACTCTCCCCAAGTACATGCTTGACAAAAAAAGGTTTAACACACCTGCATAATGAATGTTTTCAAGGCAAATGGAAAAATGATTATAAATACAGTAGCTATATTTTTGTAGTGAAACTAATGTCATTATTGGAAAGTAATGCACTGAGGAAGATTTCACCTGCAGCATCGCCATATAAAAACCTTAAACAGACCTTAACAGCTTGCAACAGTGGATGTCTGTATTAACTTCTATCCTCAGTCAGTTCTACAGGTCCAGTTGGACTAAATGCACTCAAGGGAATGATTGCAGATTATCTAGGGGCTAACAGGCTCTGCATTTTTCCATGGCCACAGGATCTCTTGCCAGATGGAGAAGAACCATATGTTCCCAAACTACAATTTCAGGTCACAGGTGAGACCCAGTAAAATGCAAATGAAAAGATTTTAATTTAAAAAAAAATTTAGAACCATGAAAAACAAATTGTTTTTTACTGTCTATATACCTCTTACTTATTTGAGATTGAGAAGCTTTATGAGGTCCTGGATGTATTTGTCACGCCCCCCTGGTCCTGACTCCTCTGGTCTTGATTGCTGATCACATGCACCCGGCTATCATTAAGTCCTATAAATACCCATCTGGCTGAAGTGATTTTTGTGAGGTGTTGTTATGGTGCTATGTGTGCTGAGCAGGCTGTCTGTTTGCCATGCTGGTTACTGACCTGCTTTGTCTTATGGCTTTTGTTTAATGCTTTGTTGCTTGTTTTGACTCATGCCTGTTTTGTGACCACGACTTTGGAGTCTCCTTCGGCAATACACCGAGTTCATCACTTTATGGCTGCACCCTTCCTTCAGTGTGACAGTACTGTAATCTAAATGATCAAAGCTACAGTTATCTGTTTAAGTATGCATGCATGACTGCATTGTGTGATCAGCACAGTTTAATTTAGAGGCCAAGATTTGACATTATAGGTATGGCATTAATAGTCTAACTTTGCTGTCTTTCTTTAAATGAACCGGTAAATATTTCACTTGTTATTCCAAAGAAAAACCGCAGCTAAGAATAGTTAAATGTCTGGTTGTGTCCTTGTGAGAATAAATCTGTTTTGAATACTCCTCCATAGTCTTTAACTCATCATCTCAGCCATTAAAAATATAGCTTCAAAAAGTCTCTGACACAATCCCGGTTCCACCTTGAAATGGAGTAAATGGGGTTTTTAAGGGCTCTGCTCCTCCTCTGGGATATTTAATAAAAAGATGGTTTACAGCATTAAGTAAATAGATAAATGTAAAAGTTAAAGATAAAATGCACATAATAAAGGTACCTAGTCAGTACAAGCCAAATCAGGGAAGATTGGGAGTGTAAATGGTGACCATGACAGTAATGGTTAGGTGACCCTTAGCTTGAAGAGCTATTGAAGGAGTCTAACCAAACACTAGATAATTTGACACCTAAAAATATTAGGGATGGAACAACTTAACTGAACATTTTTGTAAACACTGTTCAATTCTATCACACAGGTGCTAGCAAAAATGCAAGCATCATTTACTGAAATAAACAGTAGCCTCCCCTATGTAAAAGGCTAAAAAGATCTGCTCTGTCATACTTATAGAGAACTGCACAAACCTGACAGCAGCTTTTCTACATTTCTGTAAAAAAGAGATTGTACATTTGCATAGCCAAACATCGATTTTCTTGCCAGCTTGTTGAATAACAAAATTTTCAATAAACATACCTAAACTGCACAGTACTTGCACAAATATACCACCACAGAGTTCCCCTGCTACACAAAGCTAATGTGTTCTTGAGAAACACCTTACAATGCAAACACACATAACTCAAAGATATAATTTGCTGTAGTTTAAATGGTAAAAGTTTTAATGAGCTCTTCAAACACCAAAAGTGACACCCATTTATGCTAAAATATCACCTAACACCACACAATTACTTTAGTATTTACTTAGTTTTTTCCAGATAAAGTTTGCTCCTCTTTATATCCACAGCACAAAAACACATATTACATATGAGCTATTGACTCCAAACTGCCAATAATGTGTATAGGCATATCTATGTATGTGTACTTGGGCTTTTAAATGACGCCAATGAAAATGCTCAGCAGTGGTTGAACCACTGTTACATTTCTCCAACATATAGATGTATAAATAACAGCACAGTTGTAATGCAGTGTATTTAGTACTGTCACCTTGGCTAAAGGTGCCATCCAAATATTACTTAATAATCGCTAAGTGACTTCAAAGAAAAGTGTCTACTAAATGAATAAATGTTAATGTCCAAATTCCAAATTTGGTCCAAAAGTCCTCATAAAGTCAAATTCTGAGAAATTAAATGGCCATCTTGGGAATGACTGTAGTAAATACATTTGATGTAAAGTTCTTACATTCACCATCCACACATTAATCCCATTTTACTAAGGCTAAATAATGCTGCACCCAGACCACTTATGTAGGGACCAATGACCACCAAGCTCCTTACTCACTTATACTGACTCCAAGGCCTTGACTAGTGGCCATGCAGATTTGTGTCAAATGCTCTTTTAGTCTTCCAGATATGAAGAACATGCAGGAATGGTTGGACAACATGTTTTTCAGTCAACTGACAGTAAAAGTTCAAATGCGGTGTCATGTCAGTTTCATGCATTCCAGTCCTCTGATTCATTGAAGAGGACATGTCTGTGACACAGCATTGCTGACTGAAATACAGACACATAAAGAGGAGACTTCTGATTTCTGTAGAGTTCATGTAGAGTTTCTGCAAGAAAATGGAAAGAGGTGACCTGTAAAGATCCTGATTCATTTTCCAGCTCTCCACTATCATCGGTGTAGGAGTGAAGGCCAACTAACAGAAGAATAAACCAGTTTGGTTCTCCCACAATCTTAGGATGAGAAGAGAAATTTGCTGCACACAGTTGAGCACGGGTTCTGTCCCTGTTCTGTCTATGTGGAGTTTGCATGCTCTCTCTTTGATTGCGTGAGTTTTCTCTGGGTGCACCAATTTCCCTCCATAGTTATTTTTTTTTATCCAAACCAAAATACATGGATAGCACTCACTCCTTACGTAGTGTCTATAGAAAAAAAAAAACCTATGTGTGAAAGTCTAGGTCATGTGAGATTCTTACCTGTCCCCTTTCCCCAAACTCAGAGTCCATACGAACAATAGCACAGGTGACAGATATCAGATGTGAATGCATGAACATACAAGTGGAACCACACACAAAAACAAATATAAACAGTTGAGTCTAACCAAAATGCAAGAACCTAGAGTAACCACCAACATCAGTAATAGCCCCAGAGTCAAAGACCAGCTATTTTGAATCTTGCTGCCTTCATGTTCATCGGCCAGAAGGTTGTCAGTAATGGTGATTCCCAGGTCAAAGGATGAATGGCAGCTGAATATCTGTAAACCTTCAAAGAAACCAGCAAAGACAGCAAAAAAAACCACATCAGGATATAACAATCCCTGACTGGCCTTTTGCCTGGTGCATATGTTCTGGACTGCTGCAATCGTGCCTCAGGATAAGCGTCTATCAACACTGACTGTTTGAGTGACTTCCAACAACATAGAAACATATTGCCCCCTTTAGGAAAATGCAGAAAAGTACAATTCATAGAATTTTTTCCCTTAATCATTCCATATTATTACAAAGCAAACGTCATTGCTCAGAAGCTACTGAGTTCAGTTAGTACAATGTTTTGTCATCCACCATGCACACTAATGAGAAGTTTACCATAACTTTGTCATGATCACAACAGCCTCAGAATTACTGGACATAAGGCAAGTAGGCGTACACTCTAAATGGGATGTCAGTCCATTGCAGGGCAGCTACACACACAATTCAGCAAACATACAAATATTTCCAGCAATTTATACACACCAATTAATCTAAAACAAATTAAATTTCCACAGACACTGACCTGGATTCAAACCTACACCTGAACAGGCCAGGCAGTGAGGCAACAGCACAACCCCTCTCCATCACCAGGTCGGCCAGCTTTTTTCTTTTGTTAGCACAAGTAGGCTAATTATGTTGTACTTGACATATGACTGAGTCGCACTTATGGTGGTCGATCAGAACAAAATAAATAAATAAGAATGATTAAAAAATGAAATAGACAAAAACTACATTTTTAAAAAAATAATTTTCTGAATTCTGGCAAGTGAACAAGCATATTTTATCTAATTAAGACATTTATGCATGAACATCTTTTAATGTACAATATAGAGTATCTGTACAGTAGATGTACAACATCATAGCGTAAACATATCGTCTGCTGACAGCCAAATGAACACATATACAGTACTAAGAGTACTTATAGCTCATACTGTAGATAGCTCATACTGTAGATGAAAAATGTTTTGAAATGCATTAAAGCAATGTACTTGTGTACCTGTACAGTATGAATGAATTACATCATAGGGTAACGATTGCGTGAGTTGAAAGCCATACAAAACTTTGTGCTATACACTGCTCACACACAGCCTTTATGTTATATCACACGAAGATAGAATGTGTTAATTTGGCATAAATCTTTCCTTTATTGTGCATCTCAAAGAACTGAACTCATTGAAAACTGACAGTTGCTGTAATCCCAGTCACAAGAGAACATGCTGCTGACATTGATTTTTGACAGAGAATGCAGAAGTATTTCTAAAAATCTTCTGAGCGTATTATACTTTTTAAAAAGAGACTTTGGTTAAATAATACAGTCCTGAATTATTTAATATATGAATAAAATCTATATTGCGGCCAAAAATAAAACAAAATAAGTCAAAAACATCCATCTATCCATCCATCCATTCTTCTGAAAAGAAGATAATATATGATGGACTTCACACTTAGAAATAATCATTCCACCACTCTGGAGTACAATCTGACTTACGACTGATTCAACTTATAATCTGGCTATTGGTTCCTAACCTGTTCATAAATCAAGAACTAAATCAAAGATTTATTTTTTGTCTTTTACTCTGGTAAATTTTTAGAGAAGCACTTTTGCTTTGTAGCATTTTTAAATATTGCAACAATGCATTTACTTGAGCATTGTTTTTGGCAGCTCTGACAAGCTCTGATTTTGAGATAATAGTGAAATGGACAGTTTCATACAGGTCAGAATATAAGTCAGATCAGAAATTAGATATAGGAATAGTATTTTTGCTTAGGCAAACTCAATGCAAAGTGTCCCTAATATTTCTTTCCTTAATAACTTAACCTGTTTTAAATCCATGAATTGTAACAGATTTGTATTATGAATTAACCTAATTAATATATTTTTTAAAAAAACCTTTTCAGTATCCCACTTTGGCATATACAGCAGTGAGAATATAAAATAGGTCAAACTTTTCATTTAAACTTCATACTTTTATTTTTTAAATAGACTTTTGCTTAAATTTCTTTTTTTTTAACCAATGGCTGATCTTTACCATGATATAAAACATATAAAAGTGATGTCAAATGATAAACTGAAGTATACACATCACTATTTTTTTACTACTACGCCAGTTTACCTTTTTAATCACTTCCAGACAAAACTAACATTGTACTTCTGTGAAACTAAAGCCCTGGTTGCAGTATGGCATGGTGCACATTTACCTGCATAAGACTCTGTCCCATCCTGAGACAAATAATCTTACATAACAATGTTACTGTGGCAGACAGGATTGACAGCTACGACTGCAAGCAGCTTGTTAAGGGGATAACAAGTATCAGGTCCAGCTAATCATCTAAAAAAGAGCTTTAGAAAAGCCTCAGACAGAGTGCCAGGCCAGAGTGTCACTTGTTTTCAAGCCAGCGGTTACATGCTGTACACTGAACTTCTGTAGTACCGGTAGCTGAACAGTCAAGTACTACCTAATGTCACTCGAACCACCATAAACTGCTGAAATATTCCATGTGACAAATTAAATGATAATGTTTTAAAAGAAAACAGATTAACATTAAAAGAAAATAAAGTAATGAATCATTTTAATGGATTTTCTTTTCACAAAAACAATAAGGCAACATGTTACATATGCTACCATTCTAAATATTTAATATGTGTCGTAAATCCGACTTGTCCTGAGTCACATATGTCCTAATTCGTAGATGACGTAGTGGATGGTATCGCTTTCCCTGCCTCTCATAGTCTTACACTATTTCACTCGCTCACTTACTTTTGTTAGATACCGCGTACTTACATCCAACGGTAATTAACCGTTTACAATTTTATCAAGTTTAGTTAATTCAGTAAAACCGGGCATAACTAAAGGCTTTTTATTTAAGTAAACTGTTTGAAAAATAGTTTGATTTGTCTTTATTTGTTTCTAACACTCATTGATTCGATTACTCATGACAATGTTTGATTCACGCATGTTTGATTTATTAAACACTTTCCAGTCGTACATGAAGACTTTCAACATGTCAGTCTATCGTAGCCGCTTCTACAGTATAGTAGTTTTCTTGCTGAGCCATGGAAACGAGAGGGGGCGCCATGGAGCTTCAGCACAGACTGGTCACGAAAACCGGCAGGTCCTTTCCACACCTAACGGTATTATTCTATTCTGTAAAGGTATTACTAGAAGATTCGTCTAACACCTGAAACATTATTAATAAATGTGTATATCAACAATATTCAACAGCTATTGCAGCTGTAGTTATTTTATTACTGCAGATTTCAATTCAGGACTTTAAAAGTAAGAAAAGTTGATATACAGCAATTGCCTTTTAATTAGCTGCGACATGAAGACCTGTTCCGTATTATATCAAAATGTGTTGCATGATGTATGTTTAACTATTTGAACTGTCACTTCGGAAAATTATACTCAGTACAATGTGATTACAGTCAGATGAAATTCGCGTTTGTGCACTTATGTTATCGTTTTCTCAACAATAAAATAATAATACATTTTTTTCCGTTTATATGCAGTTTATTATTTTCTATGTATGTATTTACCCCACATTTTACATTACCACATTCTGCTGTGACTGTGAAATTGCCCGTCGCTAGAAAAGTCAAGAACTACACAGCAACCAGTTAACGGTCTTACTTTAAATCCTAAATCTGTGCCTACCGTAACGCACACGCACGATGACGTCAGTATGAGAACTAATCGAACGTTTTGTCGTCCCTAATGCTCCACGGGACTATATGTTAGCTTCTTCCTGGAAATGTTGAAGCAGTAGTTACGTGACGAATTCCTGGACTCGGAATAGCATCGTCCATCCCTGTTTAGTAAAAGCTTGAGAATCAGCGGTGTTTCCCGTCGAACTGAGCGTTACACGGGCATGTCCGACCGCAGCAAGGATCCGGCATCGGAAAAGAAGCGCTTGGAGGACGAGAAAGCCGATCACTTCGACAGCACCGTACTGCTTCTTGACGAGTCAGAAGCCGCACATCTGTCCAAAAGCTCGGAAAATAAGGAAGAGACATTCTTCCACCAGCGTGAGAGCAAGCGTTGGTCCACTGTTGTCATGGAAACTGCATCCACAGGTAAACTGACCTTCCAGTACAGGTCTTGTTTGTTTCTAGTACTCATTCATTCGCTCACTCATGATAACTTCGTTTAACCTCTTGTCCTTTCTTACTGGCATCCAATGGTCAACAGCCCTTTAAAACAGCCTTTTACAAAAGTTACAACATTTAGCAATGTTAAAGTGTCACGCTTCTCAGTAACATATGTATAAAGACTTTCAGTGTACCTTTGCTGTACATTAAAGTATTTATTTTAGGGCATCAGACTGTTAACTGCTTTTATTTACTATTGCTACCGGTATAAGTAATAAATGTATAATGCGTCATATAAGAAGTAGTGCATTTTATTTAATTATATACTGAAAATATACAAAACAGCTTGATTAAGCGTTATGATTATATAAACAGTTAGGCGTGGCTTCAATTCTTGTTTGTGAAATAGTAGATTTTTAATAAGACTTGAAAGGCAAAATAACATTTTTTAGCTGACACTTCTCCGGAGAGACTTAACAAAGTTATTAACAGTTTACCCATTTATCCAGACATGTGCCTTGATCATGGGTACTACAGTGGGAGGTAGGATTCGAACCTGAGTGCAACACTGTGGCATTTCAAAGCGCTTTACCGTATAAAGGTAGTAAAATAAGATTTACAAGAAATAGCAATGCAACAACAATTATACTAATACAAAGGGAGTATAATATTATGGAACACAATTGTACGTAGTATTTATATTTAAAATGGCAAAAACAACTTAAAAAGATTTAAAAACAGCGAGGGGTACATTAAATACAAATACGGTTTGATCCCAGGTGCAAATGTGCAAACAGTACAATAAGTCCAGCTTTTGGATCCTCACAGCTGCGTTTGTTTTAGAAACAGAATTTGCCAGAATTGTTCCGGCATCAGCGATGATCCTTGCAGTACACGGAGCTGTAAGCTCTGTCCACATTTGGACAGAAGCGCTTAGTGTGAGCGCGAGCCCCGGTAGCCCCGCACAACGGACAGACGTACCGACGCAGGTAGGGACAGGTGACATCCCCCGCCTCGTTCCGCAGACGGTGCGAATTGAACACAACCGCAGACTCCCCGTTGTGTTTGCAAAAACTGCAGAAGAGGCCATGCGCCGCCCTGTCCACATTCGGCGACTTCTTTTCTGAACATTCTCCAGGGTGCGGTGCAGTTGCCGTTAGGTGGGATGTTCCTTCAAGATGGTGTCCAGCTGGGGTGTCCCTACGGCCTTCAGCTCGCATTTCCCGCACTGTATCCGCCAACCGCATGTAGTCTCGCCACAGCTGGAATTCGCCTTTCACCGACTCCATTGCTGTGTCTCTGTCGCGGACTTAACTTTTCTTCTTAGCCAAAAGGCCGAGATATTTTGATCTTAGTCAAAAGGCCCAGAGCGTACTTGTTCAGATTGTCTTGCTTCAAAGAAGATGTTTCTCCCGGCGGAAGACACGCGTGACTATATAACATTTACTGCCCTTAATGTTTACCGCAGACCCTCCCACAATCATCAGATATCAAGGTGGATGAATAAAGTTTCGCAAGTCCGTGTGACCCCAGCACTCCTTTTCAAATTCCAATTTCCTTCCTGGAGACCGCTCTTATTCCTCATCACTTCATTTACATTTATTCATTCAGATGACACCTTTCCCCAAAACGAATTACCTTTTTCTATATCTGGGTAATTTCACTGGATCAGTTTGGGAAAAGTAACTTGCTCACGGTTACTGCAACAGTAGATGGGGTTAGAACCATAGTCCAATTTCACTGCACACATGTTGTTTATGTGTTCTGCACTGGATGTTCAGCAAGTCTCTAGAACAGTCGTCCATGCCAGACTGAATTTAATGCTTCTGTGCCAGTCTGTCAGTGACTGCATGTATGACAAAAATATTATTTTTTTCCATAATTTGATAAGAATCCGATAAGACTTTTACTGGAAACATTATGCACAGCTTTATGAGTTTTGTGTTAATAATGCTAGAGAACATCATTCCCAGAAAGTTGCTCTCAGAGATGTTTCAGTGTTACTGGGCACCCGTATGTTTTCACTTTTGAATATGGATGTTTGAGTCTTTTGTTCTAGATATCAGGGAACCAACTACACTCTTTTAGGCTGCACAACTAAATGTGTTGTCTGTATAGTTGAATATCTCACTGAGTATGATTCCTATTTTTGGGTTGGGGGGGCTGTAGAAGTTGACTGTATTCCAAAGTTTTCTGGGACACAGGTTTTTAAAAGATTTCTCCATTTTGAAAGATCAGTTTTTAATATTGTTTTATATGTAGAGAGTTCCAGTGTAACCAAAAATCACTACAATTCATTAATATTTCAGTTTGCAAAATGTTTGGTAACACCTCAGTTATTCTGTCAGTTTTCACTGGTTAATCACACACTCATTGGCCACTTTCAGTTTTACTTTTATTTCACTTTTAGAAATTCTTGTCAGGTTATTGCACTTCATGGGTGACCAGCAAAACACAGAAGCAGCACATTAATGCTAGAAAAAGAACAATATTTCTCAGTACTGACTAGTCAGAAACTAGTGCTGAATTTAATTTCATGTTGATTGACAAAGTGACTTCAGATATGTGTAATAAATTATTGTTTTTCGAATTATGATTTTAATTTTTATAACAGGGTAACCACAGTTAAGCAGGTCTTAGTTTAGAACTAAATTCTTTGGTTAGTTGCTCCTGTTTTGTTTATTTTTGGTGTGTGCAAAATGCTGACATGTGCTTATCATGCTGATAGTGAGATAAAGGTTTGAAAAGAACTATAATAATTTTACAAGCTAAAACAAAGAATGCAGGATAGGCTCAAGACTGACCTTGAGTTGAACAAGCAAGTGAAACATTGAATCATTTTAAATAAAAAAACTACAGCATTGCTGATGTGAAGTAACTGGATTTCTTTGTGACTGCTACTGGGGATTTTTTCTAAAAGATCTAAGAATTCACTAGAGATACATCTGGGGGGGGATGCACTGTCTGAAGTCTTACAAATGCAAAATGAATGATATCACAGTCTCCCTCTGTCAAGTAAGCATCTCTGTTCTGTTGTTGAATGGATTAATTTGTCCATGACTGAATGGGCCTATTAACATTTTCACACCATTTGTTATTATATTGACTTGATCATTTTACTAAATGGGGAATCAGTATTAGACCCACACATAACTCCAGGGTATTATCCCATTAGTAGGCATTTTATATTATTATTATTATTATTATTACAAACCTTTAAAAAGCTGAATCTTTTATTCAAGGTGGCTTACAGTTTTAGATAAGCAAATTTCTACAATTATTGACTCAATTTATTCTATTCGCTGTTCTTACTCACCATGTTAAGAACTTCACACGCTAGTACTATAGCAGGAGCATGGATTCAGACCAGATTCAAAAGCTACAGCAAGAATTGCTATGCTACTTGCTCCTCCAGGCAGTCTGTATTTTATCATATAACCACTGCAAAAAAATAGGAATAATTTTACAAATTGCTGTCATCAGATGTATAGAGCTGTATGTGGATCAGATTCAAAAATGTATTTTTCCAGTGCAATGTGAATTAAAAAAAGTAAAAAATACAAGAGACAGTAATAACTTTTCCCCTTAAGCAGTGTCCCATATCAATCTCTAAAGTGTACGTTATATTGCACACCATAATTGATCAGACAAAAACATTCCTTTACTGGCATCCAGCTCCAAACTTTGTGCTGACAGCATTCAAGTAATATGTCTCTAAAAGAGTCACCAATTATTTCTGTGCATACACGGTGATTCAAAAAGTCGTACATTTATTACTCAGTAACTATGTACTATATGAAGATGTAGCATATTAACCATTTGTAATATTAAGAAAGAACTCTGAAGTTTTACTTTACAAATTGGTTTAGGCCCCTATATTTAGTCTTGCTATTTCCTCTGCTTTCTTTTTTAAATATGTACCTGCACATCTCTAAAAATAGTTGTACTATGTTTTTTACTTCACCATACAGCATGGGTTGTTTGTGGAAAAAAAAACAGATCAAAACAGGTAGTGTCATCCAGATTATGGGCGAGTAGATTGTACTAGACTGCAGTTTGTGAAGCTGCTGGGCTGTGACTGTGAACATCATGGGGGCACCTCAAGAGATGGTCTTGCTTTCCCGTCTACAGCTTAAGTGCGAGATCTTTGGTTTCTCAGCTTCACGCATACGTGTGAGATCCTTGTCATGGTAGCTTGATGCATTTGTCAGACTACGAGTCACTTTGACTTTGATCTTATGCACCCACAGAGGATCACAGGACCCCTGGATATGTCTCTGGGCAGTACAGACATTGGTGCTTACAACACAGATAAATATTGACTCTATTATTGGTGGACCTACTAACTTTGTAGGTGAATTGCAGGAAGTGCAGAAGAAGTAAACTGCCACTAGTTGTTTCCATGACGAGAGAGGTTAGAGCAACAGGTCTTTAGTTATTCAGCCTGGAGACCTTTGGCTTCTTGGGGACAAGAACCATAGTACATGTTTCAAACCAACATGGGCATCAGAAAAAACACGCAGATTACTCAGACTGAGCACAAAGCAAACCTACATTCAATCATGCAGCTCAGGCACTGGAACAGACATGCACTATTTGCTGCACCACTACACCACCTGAGAGAGTGTTGGTGTATGCAAATAGTTAAACAGAGCTGAAATTCCTGCCCACGTTGCATCCCTTCGGAATGACCTCAATGCCTGGGCAGCTCTGAAATGAAGCTTCTGTGTTTGCATTTAATGGACTCTTCACTGGGGACCTCAAGCACAACACCAGGTTCCTTTCATTGTGCTCTTGCCCACATAGCAATGCTCATAAAGTGCACTTAATAACAGCAGGCTTGGGGTACTCACCTGCATTGAAGGTGCAGTCACTCCGTAAAACTCTGGATCTCTGGTTCCAGGGGACTGAAAGTGCTTATATCTTAGATCACCAGATTTGGAGATTGCAATGTTCACACACAGAACCACATCCTTTACAGGGAAGGATGCTCATTGAACATCTAATGAATCTCCAGCTTCTGGAGTGAAGGTGCTTACACTGGGTAGCATTACCGCTATATATTTTGTGGGGACTTATTTTAGTTTAAAAAGTCAATGAAAAAATTAAGAATAAAAATAAAATAAAATGAGTTCAAATCGATTGGTTACAGGATGGTGTTACAGTACAATAAGCAGCTCAGATGTCAGATAGTGACTTTAAATTGCCTGTAGTGTGTGAGCATTTAGAAAATGTAGAAATTCTGGTCTCCTGATATTTTTGTATGCTGCATAACCCAGTACCCTGTACTTTTTGGAATACACTCTGGACTGCTGCGACCCTGCATCAGGATAGTCAATAGTGAATGAGTCAGCATGGTTATGTAAAATGTGCATGTCCTGCATGTGAGGAACAAACAGGTTTCCATTAACACTGAAAGTCAGAGTGGGCTTCATCTACAATACTTATACCTAAAATCACCTGTTTGCTTTTCTTTTGTCTGGGTATTCTTAAATTTGTCTGTGTAAAGTGCTTTGTCCTTGTCAGCGTGCTGTTTTGTGTGCCAAGGACGAGGATGGATGATGTCTATTTATAGGGATCTGACAAATTACTGGGCCAGTGCTGGCATGTTCTAATTAAACAAATCTCTCAGCACTCTGGAATTACAGAGGTTTGGAAGCATTGTACAGAAAATAGTGTCAAGCTTAACTACTAGTCCAGAGATTTGCTGTGCCCATAAGGTAACAGGTGAGAGTTTACTTTATGGAATGGACAGTTCCAAGCTTGGGTTCTACAGTACAGGTACTGTAAAGGTACTAAACTTTTTCAGTAAAGTATCTTTCTGTGTAAACTGGAGTATAAAACTGTAACTTTTTGTAAAAGCAGGTAGAGCCTGGCTAAATAATAATTGTGTATTATTCTTGTTGCAAATAGTACTAGTAGTAATGTTGGTAGTGCAGTTTTTAGTATTTACCTTAGGTTATATCATAGGACTCTGTTACACTGGTTCCACATCACCCCCCAAACTCCTCTAATGATACACTGAAGCAGTCAGGCTTGGTTTCTGTGCCAGGATGAATCAAAGAATCACACTTTTACACTATTTGTACACAATTTTAACTGACATCCCTTGTGTCAGATGCCTAAGTTTGCATGTTGCTTTGGATTTTCTGGTTTTTATTTGTTGTTATCTTTGAGACTTTTGCGATCAGATAGCCTTCTCCGTTACCAATTTGTTATGACTTTTATTTATGATATTTTTACTTCCACTGCAGAAAACACTCCAGAAATAGAAATATAGAAATAGAAACATCAAAGGATGCTGGTGTTGCAATTTAAACTAACTCCTTCCTTCCTTTATGGACGTACATGTACAGGTTAATATTTCACACCCTATACTTATTCTAAAAACACATAACAAAGGGCGACATATAATGCCACAAAAAAATTGTGGTTGTGGTGTCTTGTATGCATTAAAGAAGGTGTGTTGCTTATCCAAGGATGGAGTGCTACAAACCTCCTAAGGCTGCAAACAGAAGTGGCCCTTTCACCTCTCCCTGGCCTTCAAGTAGCCACATCCTTCCCCATCCTAAACATAAGTGCTGGTCTGATCTAACACTGATCACCAGCCATTTCCAGATAGCTATTGCCTTCTGAGCACCAGAGTCTCATGAAGATTTTGAACTATGTCAAAACCACCTGCACATCAATTTTCCTGCAGAGGCAGCCATACAAACCAGGTTTAGTAATTTTTCTTTTCCTTTTGTTTAACTCCAAGAAAAATGACAATTTCAAAAATAGCCAAATTTCTCATTAACATTTGCAGTACATATTCAAATACACATAACATACTTAATACCACTCTACATCTAACAATCTTCTAGCAATTTATGAGGAATACTTAAAATCAAAATGCACAATAATCCTTCATCAACAGACACTGTCTTATCAGATATCATTCAAAACATCTGTCAAATCGCATACCCACATGGCCAACATTCAAAGCATTACACATACCTAAAACCATCAACCCACATACTAAACTCACTTTCCCACAATATTACAAATTAGTACGTACATGCACAGTTCATACATATTCATAAAAAAACCCTCCCTACACTCCACCCAACACCATGCATACACAAAATTTCCATACAAAGTTCATTCACTACCATTTATCCACTATTTCTTCAACCTACAACACTCACTTCCACACAACACAATTCAACACCTCCAGACATCACTCAAAACCACCTCCCAAAATAAAAACTCACAACTCACATTCACATCCATTCACAACTCTCCACCTCACACACCTTATCCAAAAATCGAACAACAATCACCCATCACTCATCCAGTCATCAAACTCAATCCATCCATTTGTTAATTTGTTAATTAAACACGCAACCACAACCAAAAAACCATCCAAATTCACCCCAACCAAATCTTCAAATCCACAAAACACCAACACTGAAACACTACGACTCACTCCTAAAAACCACCAGCATCTGCCATCAATAACCTTTTCCATGAAAAACCTAGCCAGGTGTAGTAATTACACGAGTCCTTACCACAGCGTGTGGCAGAGATGGGTCAGTTGTCAACTTGGAGGATTTTGATTTGTACCTATTCCCCAACGTCACACCTCTACCTCGTTGTCCTGTCTGTGCAGCAGAAGAACATTCGTAAGTACAGGTTGTGGATGTAGACTTGAGTGTTAAGTCGGGGCTTCTGAGGGTGTGAATGCAGATTGTAATGCAGACAGTGCTTTCTGAGCATAAAAATGATGCAGGTTCTGCAACAGTGGGAATGCAGATTAAAAATGGAAATAATGCCCTATTGCAAATAATAAGAGCATTCTCTTCACTCTGAGCTTGATTTTGCATCTTTATTTGGACAATCTGAATACAAAATGTTGAGTGCTTAGATGAGTTGGAGCACCTCAGGATTTGAATAGATGGCAGTTTTGAACAAATCATCTTAAGGGCATACATTTTGGCCTTTTGATGATCCCACCTGTATGCATCACAGTTTCTCCAGCTTTGGGCTTTAGGTTTTGTTTTTTTGTTGGAATGAACTCCCTTAGATGTGCTGAACCCCTTTCAGCATTTAGGAAGGGTTTCAAACTGCATCTCTTTCAACCCCTCTTCTCTCTCGATCTCATTAGAGCTTCATAAATTTTCATTACATCATCTTTCATGATTACCTTTGTATTTCCTATCAGTTCTATAGGCAGCTAGTCAGGTGATGTACACCAGCAATAAAGACGGTAATGGGCAAACTGTGACTTCTGGCCCCGCTGATAACAGAAGTGTGAAAATGCAGTCATTTGAGGAAGCCGGTGTGAATTGACTCTCTCCTGCATTTGTTAGGTCACTTCCTTATTCAGTGTATCACTGTCGTTTTGGTTTCTATTTCTATAATTATTTCACTGTCGTTTTTGCTTTCCATTTCTGTTTTCTGTGTTATGCTGTAGTTTTGCCAGTACCATCCTTCATATTTCCTAGTTAATGTTTCTTATGGATAGAAGATCCGGAGCAAAAAATAGCACAGTTGTCAGTGTTTTTTTTTATTCACACGGGCAAACAGTTGATTACTCACTTGGGGGTCTTCTTTTTGTTCTGTCACCTCCTCGTCTGGATCGCAGCCATCTCACCCACCCATCCACCTTCCACTACTGTGTGAGGCAAGTAAAAACTTACAGAGTGAGAGGACAGGGCAATGCCTATTAAAATGAAAAATGGCTTTAACAAGATGGTTACAGTAAATGGTTTGGTCACAAAGGTGATTTTTAGAGTTCTGCCTGTTAATTGGTCTGCTGTAGGGTGAGGGTTCAGTGGTTGATAATAGCATTCACATCCCTTAAGCTTTTTTTAGACCTTTTGATGAGAAGATGGGTCACCGCACTATTATGGTTAGAAAGTGAAGTCTTATAATTTAATTGGTCCCTACCTCTGTGCCTCCCTGTGGTGAGACCAAATTTAAAGAAGCTTAAAGAGAGATGATCTACAAGACAATTGCAGTTCCTCCACCTGTCAGTAATATATGGACACCCTTTCTTCACACCAGCTCACACACACAGTAACACCATTTATTTTCACACAAAGATACTCCCACATGATGGCACATTCTCTTTACCCTCCTGTACACAGTTGCGGACACTCAGATCTTTTTCATTATCCTATTAGCATCCAGCATAATACTTACTGGACAGTGCTGGTTGTTGTATATCAGTTTGGGGAACTTTGATGATGAAAACATGGGTTGAATGCTGAGAAGACATGTTGGGGCATGTTGGGAATCAGAGCTTATCTTCAGAAGTTTTATCTTTAGCTTAGCTTTTAGTGCGATTAAAGTTCCATTTCAATTCCTTGCCCAAATTTTTACGTAACTAAAAATGCAAGCATTTTCTCTTTCTTTTGTTTATTCCTTAGAATTGTATTTATTGTAATTAGTCTGATTTTTGTTAATAAAGAATAAAATGCTTTTTCAAACTTTTGTGTCTTCTATAAAATTTGCTATGAATATTTCATCATCTATCAAAGAAAAAAACAAATTAACAAGTATTTGAAACTGTAAGAAACTGTGGAGTGTCTAAATTCAAAACTAATTAGTTTTGGTCTGTAGTAAAATAATAGCATCATTGCTTTTGCTCATATGGAGAGGTTTACAAGAGGATAAATGAGTAAAAACAGCATTGGTGCAGAACCACTTATAACGCGGGCAGAAAGAAGGAGATGGCTGACTTGCATACAATACAGGCAGACGTTTGTTAACAACATGAAAAGCACCAGGTTACAAAGTCCAGTGATCATGACACTTACAGGAAGGTACTGTTTATGTCTAGTTTAAGTTTTTTGTTAGCATGTAAAAATTCGCAAAGTAAACTGGCTAAGTGGCAAAAACCACTGCCAAAGTGAAGAACCTGACTGCACAAATGAGCATTTCTCTCTTAATCTGGTTAAATTTAATCTGATCTAGGATAATCTTGCACTCGATCTCCTAATGGTTTTACCCTGAGTAGGGTCTCTGCAATCCAGAGCCTATCGTGGAAGCAATAGGTACAAGGCCATGATAACCGCCCAATCCATCACAGGATGACAAGACACACAAACACACACTACAGACAATTTGGAGAGACCAATTGCCCTGAAACACATGTCTTTGTATTGTCCGGGGATACCAGAGAGCAGTTGGATGAGACCCATGCAGACACAGGGAGAACATTTAAACTCCACACAGACTAATACTTGTGATGTGCAACTAACAAAAACAAGGCCCTGAATGGAGAGGGCAGGAGAATGAATTTTATTTAAATAGCTCTCCTCAGAGTATGTGGCAGTAGATTTTAAACTGATTTTGGATGTATGTATGAGTACTGATGTCATGACTTCAGTCCCTATTTTGGACACCTTGGCATCAGATTTGTACTTTGATTTTAAGCAGGGTTTTAACACAGCCTATAGTGTGGCTCACAGCAGGAGGTATAGTGGTCAGAGTCATTGCCATTTGATTTGAAAGCTCCATGTTTGAATGCCTGCTCCAACTTTAGTATCCCTAAGCTAGGTACATACCCTGAATGGCTCCAGTAAAACTTACCCAACTGTAGAAATGGGTAGATAATTTTAAAGTTACTTGTGAATATCAGTGTCAGCTAAACTAATTAATGGGACCACTCTGTATTTTTAAATGACTGCAAGCTTGCAGGTATGAATACTGTGGGAAAGGCTGATGCCACTGATGCCTCTGCCCCCTCATTTTTCTTCCCTCATTATGCAGTATGCAGCCATGATATATTTGTGTGGACAAAAAGCTTTGAAAAGCCAAAATCAGTCTCCCTGCTCCATGAAGAGGGCCTGTTAAATTTTAAAATCCAGTTGGACTTGGAATTGCTGATAAAATGAACATTAGAGCACAGGTCCCCTGGACACTGCATTTTTATAGCTTGGTGTCTTCGGTAACTCCTTTTGTTCACATGCATTCTGCATGTTGACAGGGTCTACAGACTGGGCCCTGAAGGAGCACTAGAGTATCTGGGAACTGGTGGCATATTCTGACTTAGTACCTCACACTGGGGAGGGGTAAAAATAGACCTCTCTAGTCCCTGTGCACCTGCAGTAAAACAGATGTGGGACACAGATGTGCAGACTATGATTGCATATTTCTGTTTTTTACATTACTAATTGAGTTACATGGTGCTGCCCAGGGAGAAAGTAGAAAGGTAAATAGTAGTAAACGCATTATGTGTCACTGACCTATATTGCCCTTAAAGAGGTTTTATGTAGTACAGAAATATTGTTAGTGCTTGCAAATAGACAGACACCACAAAAAGCATCACGCCAGTCATGTGTGCAGCCCCCTGACACCCCTCCCTTGTACATGTGTGTGTTTATGTGTATGTGTGCAAAGTGGTCTGTTTGTTTTTCCTCATTGTGACAAATTAAGTGGGATCTGTTTGGAGGCACATGCCAGTAATTTGTACAGTGCCGTGTGTGTATAAAGTAACCCATTTGTTTTCATCTTGACAATTTCCCAGGAACTGCCAGCATGCACACCAGCTCGGTGTGCTTTTGTGTGTGTACCAGTGTGTCTGGGTGTGTTTTTGACTACACAAAAACCTCACTTTAGGTGAGAAGTATCTATATGCTGAATTTCAAGGTAGGGGTTGTAAAACAAAGCCACTAATGAAACACAAATAAAAAAATAAATTGACAGAGATTGAGCTCTATATCATCATGCTGTCTGTAAGTGTATTGTGTATTTAGTGCATTGTGTGTTTCGCATATTGTAAATCTGTATAAGGGCAGAATCACAGTAAAGTGAACCTTTAACTTTGAACCTAGAACACTGAATATGTTCTATTCAATATGTTGTTGAATATAAGCCCTAACACAACAGGATTCCATGCAAAACATAAAAATAAAGGTACTAAGGTTTCAGATTGTTGAACAAATCGACATTGCTATGCAATGCACAGGTGTATAAACAGCACATGCTAAGAACTGAATCTGATGCCATTGCTTTATGCCAGTCAGTTCTATACATGATGACCAAACATTTCAAAAAGTTGCACAATGTAAACAAACAGACTATTTTAAAACACAAGATATTTTAAGTAAGAACAAATCTTGATTGTCTCCTGCACATATAACATCCTTACCTGCTCTATTTACTGAGAATATAGGTACGATCATCAAGCAGATTCTACTGTAAATACTGTTTTTTTATAAAATAATGTGTGAAATTAAAAAGATTAACAACTAAGTTATTGCAAGTATTAACAACTACTTCTTCATTCACAGCTATATGAAGACTAACTTTTCTGTCTGATCAGTTTTATCTGTCTCTTATGTCACAATCAGTTGTCTTTCATTAGCAGCGCAATACAAACAAACAGTTTGCAGGTTTACCTAGTTTTAACCTCATGGACCAGAAGCATTCTAAGAACACTGGCAATTTGGCACGACATCCCCATTACTTCAGTTTGAAAAAAGGATGACAAACAAGAATTGCTTTCTCAGAGTTGGTGGGGGAAGTGCAACTTGCAGCTATGTTCTGGGGCAAGTGACTGGATGCAGTATCACGAAGGAAAGCAAGGTGAAGTTTATGAATCAGAGACGAGTTAAATTGCATCCCGACAAAACTATATGTTTGGAATGTACTACACTGTTTAAATGTTTTCTTGCAAAACACCTTATACACTTTGCTTTTCTTCTGCCTTGTTAAATGGCACAATAGCTGCAGGCATTGTGGGTAGTAGGAGTTGGAGTAATAATAAACAGATCTGCTTCCTAGGTGAGATCGATCTATCTATCTATCTATCTATCTATCTATCTATCTATCTGTCTGTCTGTCTGTCTGTCTGTCTGTCTGTCTGTCTGTCCTTAGTTTGGTTGCTTGAATACAGTTATTCTACTAGTATTTGACCACTAATATTAGTATGTACCTTAATACAAGCAAACTTCAAACAAACATATAAATTATTTCTTCCCAGGATATCCATCTATGTATCTTCTGGCTTGTTTGTCAATACCATGATTTGTTCCTAACTTCCTCCCTGTCTTTGTCTTTCTAGATGCAGATCTAGTGAGCAAGCCATCTAAGATGGGGGATGACCTCTACACATCCCTTCTCTCTGATCAGAGCTACTCTCTCCAGCAGGCTGCACCTTATCTCTCTGGAAACCTGAAGCTTGAGAAGGGAAAAATTCTTGACAACCTACTTGGGGACCAGACTGCCAATGCGGAGTCACAGAGCATAGTCAGCACAGATTCTGCAATTGACATAACACCTTGCAAGTCCATCGACATGGCCAGAAACTTGCTGGAGTCAGAGAGGATGCAGGCCTATGACTACATGGACATCAGCCACAGGGAGGACCCCCTGGGAGGGCAGAACTTACCCCTGGAGGACTGGGGAGAGGTGGGTATGAAAAACATGGAGTCTCACTCAGAGAAAGAGCACCTGGGAGCAGAAGATCCTTTGACTTTAATTTTAGAGTCACATGTGGAAGACCCAACAGAAGAGCTGCTGGCAGACCAACAGGTCGATGATGCTCCTGGCCCCAGGACCACTGAAATAACAGAGCCCCCTGGCACCACATCCTCACCAGAGCACCACCCAATTATCATGTCTGAAAGGGAGAGCATCTTGAGTCTTGGTCTGAAGGGGATACCCACTGTAACCCTGTCAGAGCCAATGGAGGACAGTCCTGATTCATCCACAGGTAAATATACAAAATGCCAACAGACATCTTTTATCTTTTCATGTTTTTACATGTAAGAGGTATATGTTTTCATTTGTATTTTTATATTTGATAATTTTGCTTGGACAAAAACAATAGATGATGATGATGATGATGATGATGATGATGATGATGATAGTGCTTTTGTTGTTCAGTACTAATGATAGTGAGAGAGATGCTGAAAATGGTAACATTGTAAGAGGTGGCTGAGTTACTGGAAGTGCCAGAAACACAGTAGAAGGTGACAGGGTCAGTGGCAGTGATGCTGTCTTTCCCACTACACCTCTTTATTCTGTCCCCTGGAACCTCTTTCCTCCTTGTCCATTGCTGTAGATGAAGGTGATTCTCTGGCAGATATAGATCTTCAGTTGACTGAAGAAGCAGCTGAGACTGTAGCAACCGGAGACCCCACCGACACCCCTGCTCCACCTGGCTCCCAGCATGCTAACTCAATACAATCTTGTAGTTCAGAGATTGAGCTGATGTACAAAAAATCACCCCTTGAACATGAAAAACCAACCAGCACATCCTATGCAAGCTCTGGCCCTGTGGACGACCCTACATCTGACCAAACAGGACCTCCAATCCAGTACAGCATTCTACGTGAGGAGAGGGAGGCAGAGCTGGATAGTGAGCTGGTCATCGAGGTGTTTGATGAGAGCCCCAAGAGGGAGGGTGCTGTTCCGAGCCCCAGAAATCAGAAAGCCAAACCCAGCTTGGCCACAACTCCTTCAACTCTTCCTTCAGCCATTTCTTCCTCTACTGTAAACACCGCCATCACCAAGCCTTTCACCAGCAATATGGGTCACCAATTCATGAATGAAAAAGATCCAGTGGAAGTCAAACCCCCTACTACCATGTCAAACACAGGGGTACATGTGGAACAGCCTACAATGGAGGAGAAAGTTGGGAAGCAGAGGCGTGCAAGCCAAGGGAGAAGGGGCTCAGACAGGAGGGCCTCATTGCCAGTCTTCCTTTGGGAGGTGGAACAACAGAAAGGTAGACACCCAGACACATACTCACACATTTTTCAAAAGTGATCTGTGGAAAGCAGTGACAGTCACACACCTACACATATTTTTGTTTAGCAGAGATTTGAACCTGTTCAGACTCTGTCTTCCCTATGTTCACAATCCATAGACTTGCGGAGGATGAGAACGGTAAACCATTTCCATACCCTCCCTTAACATGAAAACCATGTTAGTGGTCACTATGAGTCGAATTTTACTCAGACACTTCTCTTACCATACAGTGTTAGCTATATGACCCAGGTCACTGAGATGTGCTGAGCCGCACCATATGTGACAAGTAAGTTGTGAAACCTTCATATGCTGAAAAGAGTTGAGTCCAGGTCAGCAATGGGATCCTTGATTCAACAACAGCTGTGGCAAATGACAATTTGTAGAATGACACTTGCCATGTTTGACAGTCGTTGAATGAAAGGAAAATTTATCAACATAAACCTTTAAAATTAATTTTATGGTTTGAATGAATTTATTCAAACACAGTTTTGAGTTTTTGGCTGTGATGTGGATGTCACCTGACCAACAGATTAAAACTTGTTGCTGTATCTTAGTCCAAAACAATGTAATTATCATTATTAAAAGATGTAATGATTTACACAGCTGCATACAGCAATGCAGGAATAGAAGTTATAAGCATCCAAATTTCATAGATCTATTGTATTTTACAGGTGTGCACATATACTTCTGCCTTTTCATATCAGGCTAGAAATGTCAAGTGTGTCCAACGCTTTCTCCCCTGAAAATTTTTTAATTTTTGCAATCATTTTTAAAAGCACTTGCGTTGAATTCAACACAGTAGCAAACAAAAAAATGCTTACACTTCCATTTTCAATTTTTCATGTAGTGTTTAAACAAAGGTGCTGAGCCTGGGAATGCAGTGTGAGTTTAAGGCAGAACAAGAATGGATTACAAGATAGAGCATGACTGAACGTATATGGCTTACTACCAAGAGTAGACTTGTGTAATATAAGATTTAATGTTACCAGCTATTGTGCACTATGGTAGTTGAGTCTGAAAAAGAAAAGTGAATAAAAAAATTAGTCATTACTAATGAGTGAGTGTCACGAGAGAGGATTTCAAATATAGGGCTCCAGTTGTCTGACTTGTTTTTTATTTCACCTCTTTCAGTATTAAAGTGAACCAAAACACCAGAGATCTTGAAAAACTGATCTTTTCCAACAAAAGTGAAAATTAAAAAAAAAAAAACAGCCAAAAACACAAAATTTTAAAAACACAGAACATATCACTTATTCTCAGTACTAATCTGTTTAAGTATGGCTGCCAGTCTGCGCCATGGGATGTGACCAAGCCCACCGCCTGCCACAGAGTACTAATGCAAAACAGGGTTTCAATTAGTACAGAAATTATCTCATTTAATTAAAAAAAATATCCATGCAAACCATAGCATGTTTACCTGCTTTCTTGGTCAAATTTTTCCTTGTTACTTTAGTAAAATATACATACATTATGTGGTTTAATAATGTGGAAGAACTACACCTTGCTAAGCTTTTACTTAAAAACATCAAAATGGAACACAGTTTTCAGTTTGTACCTTTTCTTTACACTTCTCAGGGAAGCAGGTCAGTACAGCAAGCAATGCAGTGCTTTATGAGACAAATTTGGTGCTATTTATTTCTTTTATATCTGTGCTTTCTGCTTTCTGAATCCTTAACCTGTCTGCCCTTGTCTTCCTTGTGGTTTTCAATCACATCGAAAAGCCAGCAAAACAAACCAAAAGTACAGCATGATCGTTGTTGTTACAATTCAGGGTTTTTTTGGGCCAAATTTACGAAAGCAATAAATTCTGAATGTTTATACAGCTTTGTCATACTGGAGTAATTCTAAAGATAAATCCATTGAAGAAGACTTGAATGTTGATGTTAAAAGTTTGTGGTTTTAAGAACTATGCTTCCTGATACGAAAATTACCAAAGCTGACATCTATAAGATTTATATTTGCTGGGTCATGTTGACTTTCAGATCAAACAGTTTGCAGTGTGAGATGCGTAGTTTCTTGGCCTTCTTGGAAGTGGGAGGATTTGAACATAACACCTTTGTGAATTCTGAAGTTGGATCTTTTGCTATTGATTTGCTTTGCTGTAGTTCATTTTATGCAAATCCTGTCATGGGTCAAAGACCCAAGCTGCAGAAGTTCTGCCAAAAGCTTATGGTTCAGTTATGCCATATGCCATAAGATGGCCTTATTTTCAGGTAATGTACAAGTCACTGTCATATATAACTACAGCAAATCTTTATTATTTTAAAATAGTTATAAAACATATGTTTGACATTTCATGGGCTTAGTAACACAGTATTGTTCTTTTTTTAATGTGAACAAAATGCTGGAAGCCATTGTACATTACATAACCCTCATATGAATCACTGAAGTGTACACACTGTATGCACTTTAAAAAAAGCCAAAGCTCTACTTATTATTTTACTACTCTACAGAAAACATTTTACCTTTCTGTAGTTGTATCCTAATTACCGTGGTTAAAGTTCGGTCTTATTTCATGTGACACGAACTTACGATATACATCATTTTAGTGGTATAGTTTTCCAGATGGCTTTGGTATTCTTATTCCAGTTTATAAGAAGTGCATAATTTAGTATGTATTCTGTCCAATGTCAATGTATGTTAATTTTTTAGCTTCTATTTTGGCTCAGACTCGGGGATCGAAACGTGAGAAATACGAAATCAGCTTGTTATTTGTAAATTAAAGGTACGTAGATTTCATAGGATTTGAAACCTTATATTGTTGACTCCCCCTAGTGGCGATTTCTTCAAAGTGCAGGTCACCGTTGCCTAACGCTGCGAATGAAAACCGAATTTTTAAAATACTGTTTGAAATTATAACTAAAAGATATGCCAGTTTAGGCTCACATTGATATATTGAATTCATTTGCAGCGCAGTCATTGTCAGCTTTGATGTCTGGAACTGCTGAAGGGAATGAAACGCTATTCTAATCGGAAAGTAATGTATTGTTTACATTTCACCTGGTGTTATGGTGAAAAGAGCAATGACTCCGTTATGAACCCCAGTTCTTATATGAACTGATCTCTCCAGCCTTAACCCCTTCCCCACTAGTTTCCCTGTCCCCTATTTCAAATCTTCCTTTTAACTGACTTTATGTACAGTATACACGGATCTGTCATAAAATCTATGCATGTTTTTTTTAGTAACAACACAAAGCAAGCAATGAATGCCATGTATACCATGAGTTAATATGCTGAAGCAATAATATACTTTAATTGCTAATGGAATTTTATGTTTTTCAGCATGGTGACATAACAGGTAAGGTTGGTTCCTCATAGGTCCTGGGCTAAGAATTTTGACAGTTGAATTTCATCTCAGTGTATGTGTCTGTAATATTGCTCTGCTGCAAAATGGGGTGAATGATTTGACGAAGTTTAGTATAGTGTACAGAGCATTGTAAGTCACCCTGGACACAGACTTTTTATTGGCACATCCATTCTGCTAATATCTCATTCCACCTCATTACGAAGATGCACTATTGTGTTGAGAGGCAGTGACTATGCAGGCCTTTGGAAAAAGGCACTGTGGTGTTTGCACCACCATCTTCAGGCGACATGTGCTTTGTGATATGATGCGTTATGCAGCTGTCAATGTGAGAAAGGGTAAACTTTGGCCAGGAAGAGATGCACCTGGTCAGCAATAATGGATTAATATTTAAGAAAATTAAAACAACTTTGAATTAGTACTAAAAACATGTACCAAAAATAGTCCTCACACTATTAGACTGTCACTACTAGTCTGTACTGTCAGCACTAGGATGGGCATGTGCTTATCTTTTTTATCCTAGTTTCTGACCTTGTCATCAGCATGTCACAACATGCATTGTTTTTTGCATTGTTCAGCTGTACACTTTTAGTAATTTACTGTCCACTGGAGCCTCATATTCTTGTTCTGAGTCCACAGTGGATGAACCAGGCATGGTCTTCTGTAGTAGACCAACCCCGGCAAGGTCTGGAGAGTTGTGCATGTTGCATACTCTTCTGCACACCATTCTTTCTTGAGTTGTTTACTTAGGGGTTGTTAGCTTGCATTTCTCCCTCAGAACTGCCACTGACTGCATTTTTATTTGCAGATTATGCCATTCTCTGTAAACTCTTACCAATATGTTATGCAAAAATCCAAGGAAGGTGGCTGTTTTCAGCCACATCTGGCAACAGCACTCACACCATGTTCAAAGTAACTTAACATGTCTCATCTATTTTGTTGTTCACTCAAGTAACTGAATCTGTACATGTTTTTTTATGTTAAGAGGCAACCTCATGGCCCACTGTCTGTGGAGATGAGCTGTGTATGAGACAGGTGCACTAAGAATGCCATCTGATCAGTAGTCAAACCTTTTAATAGTTAACTGACATTTTTAATCCTTTTGTTTGTTCACCTTTTTACCCACCATTACACACTGGACTGTGAATTTGAATTATGCTAAAAGGTAGATTCTGCACATTATTGGCAACTAGGATCCTTATGAAGTTCCAGCAAAGGTCAAAGAAGGTCTTCATTAGAGCCCTCAAACTCAAACTTTGTTACCTTTTACTTATTCTGCTACTTTAATGTTGTTCTGTTAAATGTGTCAAAACAAGCACCCCCCAAGTTGAAGCAATAAAGTGTTATCCTAAAAAGATAAACTAGATACAGACAGCTTCTCTGCTATTGGATTTTACAAGTGAAATGCTTTATTTTGTCCATTTTGTTTGAAGGCCACCTTACAAATATAGGGGTCCCAAAATTGTGTTGCTATGGAAATGTCAGGAAATAGGTGTTGCAGTGCTCAGTGAGGCTGTCATAGAAGTGACTCTACAGGAACCTGCATAAATATCTCATAACCACATACAGCCTTAGCTGTGTTCATTCATTATTCATCATGCAAGACATTCACATCTATAAACAGTCACCAAACCTTGTCAATGGACAGTTCTGCTGCTAGAGAGTGAACTGTGTAAATAGTGAGATATATTTGTAGATTGCTGGTTTAAATGGGACTAAAAGGAATGTATGTGGATGCTTCTGGTAAACAGGCAAAAAAGATGTATAGACAGGTCTGTGCAGGTTGAATGGTGTGAAGTGTCTACAGTTTATTGCCAGCTTCATGTTTTTAGCTTCCTTGTTGTCTTCCAGTGTATTCAAGCTATTTTAACCTAGTAATTTCTTTCTCTTTCCTAGTGAAAGGTAAGTGACTGTGAAGCTCATGCTTTTGTGCCATTCTGCTGTAATGGTTTCTAACCATTAATAAAAGAACAGGTTACAGGTGACCTGCCATGGCAGAGTAAGCTTCAGTGACACCACTTACTGTAGGTTTCAGATCTAAATAAGGAGACAGTACTGATGATGAAGGGTTCAACACTGACATTCTGGAAGTTAATGATTGTCTGCTGTACTGTAGTGTGTTTGATGCAAAACTCTGTTCCTATTTGTAATTTATTTACAATTTATTTTGTATTTATGTCTGTGATACAGAGAGTCTCCCAGTCCAGGGTATAGTTGTTTGCTCACGTTTGGGAGATGGCAGAGTCCTCGCCTTCATAACTCAAGTCATTCCCTTGGCCCCAAATAATTTTATCATTCATAGCCTGAGCCTACCAATTCCTATACATCATTGAATTTGCCCCCCCTCTTATTTACTGGTCTCCTTGTGTTCCCTTCTCATCCATTCCCTTCCTGGCCCCTTCTCTTCTGCCATTCTTGGCTTGTGTCCCCTTCTTCTCTCCTCCTCTTTTCCCCCACCCACCCCCTCCTTCTTCCAACCCCAGTCTGTGCTGAGTAAACCAGTAGCACTGTGGTCCCCTCCCACAAACCCCCACCCCCCTCCATGTGCTCACGCTGCAATGCCTGAGTGAGGCAAGAGCTACAGCAGCAGACGGCTCAGCGGACCTTTCTGTGCTCCAGCATGCAGACCAACACCGATTCGACCGAGCATTGCTGCCTATGGACCAACTGGAAGGGCCAGGGTACTGTGGGCATTTGTGTGTAGATGTCTTTTTTTTCCGTGTGTCTGTGCTTTGGGTGGTAGACGGCTTGGGAAGACAAAGGGAGCTTGCAGGGGGCTGGAGACTGAGGCTGGCAGACGCCATGCTCCCAATCCTGAAGCAGGCGAGCAAATGGGATTGGAGCTACTAGCCCCCCGCCCTCTGCTTTTCTTTGCCTCCAGCCTTTTTTTCTGAATCGCTCTCTCTCTGTGAGTCTAGAAAGGAGCAAAGCTAGTTGCCATCAGGTTCCCTTTGTGTCTGGCTTTTCAGGTTGTCACTGTTGCGATGAGGGTGCTGTAGGGTGTGGCCATCCAGGCAAGCGGTTTATTTCTGTCTGCAGCCACCATCCAACTGCACAGCAGACGCAGTTTGGTGTCCCTCTTCTGCACAGATGGCTGGTGCAGCTGGGCTAGTACCGCATCAGCAGGTGCCCTAGAATGTTCTGCAGTGTAGACGTATCACCCTTAGCTGCAACCAAGGCAGACATTTTGTATAGCTGTGTCATGGTTGTAACTGTATTTCTTTGGGCATTTGTGTTTTTTCCTATTTTCTATACAATAACAGGACTCATTAGAGGAGAGTTTGAACTGCTTTCTGATCTGCATTTTGGCTCAGATTATAAAGCAGGCATTTATGTAATATCAGGCTATGGTTTTAAAAATAATTGTTTCAACTGCGCCGTGAAGATGCTGTAAATTTTCCTATTCATTTAAAATTACAGGATTCTAGCCGGAAAGGGGAGGCTGCGTATTCTCTCACTCAATAACATTTACAAACCGCATGACACAAACAGATATCTAAGATGGTCACTTTTGGTGGAATAATAATAATAGGGTAGATCGTAATAAAACTATTCTTGCCCGTTTCACAGACACTTATTACATGGATACTCAGTTATCTGGAGTTTATGAATTTGTAGCATTAAACTCGGTATACATACTCTAAGGACATGAAGAGGAATACTTACATCTATTGCTACACATACACCTATACTTATACTTAAATTGTCTAAAACAAGTATAGACATAGTAATGTAAAGGTTTAGGTTTATTAAAGTCTATATTTCCTTAATATATATTTTAGTACTTCATCCCAGCTGTACCCATTCTTAATTTTACCTAATGTTAGTACTATGTAAAACTCAGGCTTGTGTCTTTTTCTACTATAGATTCAGCACACTGTCTGAGGGACACATTCAAATGACTTTTACTACTTCCAGTAATTAAAGTTTTTAAGTTATTCATTAATTAATTATCTTTTTGATTCACTTATAACATGCGTTTATCCAAAGCTACTTTGATAGTGATTCCCACTGTAGCACCCATGAGCAAAGCACATAACATGAATAGATTCGGTAGGTTTATTCTGCTGTATAAATGAGCCAAGTAAAGTGCTTCTTGTTGTACAAGGTCAAGCTTTACTAGCTTCTCAAAGCACCTGGCAACACCCTGATGATATATGGGCACAAGGAATATAAACTTTTATGTAGTGGCAGAAGGTGACATATTTTGATGAGT
Organism: Arapaima gigas; assembly: GCA_900497675.1. Taxonomy (NCBI): domain Eukaryota; kingdom Metazoa; phylum Chordata; class Actinopteri; order Osteoglossiformes; family Osteoglossidae; genus Arapaima; species Arapaima gigas. The sequence continues at coordinate 107,306 of UFQX01000654.1, forward strand.
CACACAACAACATGTTCTAAAAAAAGATGCGGCCATGGGTGGCTAAAGTTATCCTACATCCTCAGACTTTAGGTTACACTGACAAAAAGTATTTAATGTCATTCTGGTGCAGAATACATGTTTTTGCTCTGACTGGTGGTAAAGATAAAGAAAGGGCATTAGTTACACTTCCAAGCAGTTGTATGAATCAAATCTTGCAATTTTTAAAATGAATTATTAGACTGAACGTCTGTTAGTACAGGAGTCCAAGGAACATAGTCAAACACTAGTGACCAACCATCTAAATTCATTATGCACTGGAGGGTTTGATAATTTAAGCAGTGATTAGTTCGCCCCAACAGGAACAAGTATACATTTTTTAAATCTACATACCAGTTTACTCAGCTGAAATCTAAAGATAGAAAGGGAAGCCTCAGACAGAGTACAAAATAATCTCTCTAAAGGCTCTAAACCAATGCATTAGACAAGCAAATATGAAATAATGTATAGATTATGCTGTTCTTTTATTATAATTTTTTTAAATTCCTGATATTTATAGTAAATGACTATATGAGTTAATTTTCACAATTCTTCTAATTACTCTTTGCACCTATAACCCTTCTCTGATAGGCTATTTGTAAAGCATTATGTGCAGTAAATTCATATTTTATAAACTCACATTTCATTACTGCTCCATGGTCATTCATGAGGATATTGCCTTTCTAGAGGATTCTGTGCATTTCATCATTTTCATTTTGTATAACCCTTTTTATGACATTACTAGGCACGCATCTTAAATTGAAATGTCTGTTTTCGTGTTTCTTGCAAGACTTTGGCAGGTTGTTATGCAGATATTACAAATTACATTTGCTTTTACCTCAGAATTCTCATTTACAAAAATCTTTGACGCTGTTTCAATTGCAAATTTTATTTAACCAAGTGAGGTCTATGTTTGGTTGAGAATGTCAGTGTGATAGACAAGAAGCAGGAATTACACCTGTCCCATGTATAATGGGATCCCCATAACGAAAAACCACAATGGCTTATGAAAAATGTAATACTCCTACACAATTCATGATACCAGTTTTAATAATCTGTTTAAGTGATATAATTAAATCATTTTTGTTACCAATATTAGAAGGTATGTTGAGTGGGAGTGGGTCCATCCCATGGCAATAAAGAAATGAATGCAGGCAATTTAAAAAACATTGATAAGGAGACTTTTTATATGACTACAACATTTGAAAACAAATAAAATAGTTATCCAGACTCTTTCCAGGCCTGTCCACAAGCCCAGGTGTGTTATAACCCCTCCTGTCGACTGCCTCAACCATTCTGTTGGCAGTATTATATACTGGATTTTTATATGATTATAGAACTCAGTCTTTATATTTGTGCAGCAAGTTTAAAATCAGTACTCACATGGAAACTTTTCAACACATTAAAAAAGGGTCCACATTAGCCCTATAATTCTCCACAACAGTTGGTACCTATAGTTATTTGCACACATGCAGCAGCAGAGTATTGTTGAGACCCACTTATCCACTTGCTGCTGCTGCTACTTTGCAATATAAGAAATAAAATAAAATAAAGTCTAACCTTATTTGATCACTCATTTTGTATCTTTTTGCTCGTTGCTATTCATTCAATTAGGTGCTACATATGGTTATTACTATCAATAATTTTGCTATACAGTGAATTGGGAGGTGGGGGGAGGAGGGAGCCAAAGAAAGGACCCCCCAGTGTGTTCATTATCTTATAGGTATGCCCCTGGTTGGTATTACCTTTGTCATGTATTTGCTGTAGTTAATTTTTAATTGTAGGTGGCATAATTGTCATCCAGGAACTCATTTACTTTTTTCAATAGTCAGGATTGTGCAAAAGTTAGGCATGGAAAAAGTGACTGTATAATGGTCAAAAATACTATTCTACTGAATTATTAGCCAACTGAAAAAAATAGTAATTTCAAAAGCCATTGCAGCGGAATTTGGTTACATTGGTCCGTGTTATGCAAGAAATGGACATGTTAAAATCCCCTTAATTGGGTTTATTAAAGGTAGGGAGCAGTTTTTTTTCATACTTATGACTACAGAGCATAATATCTCATTTATACATGGTCCACACCTAGGAAATGATGCAAAAACAAATAGTTGTGTCAGGGACTGACAAAAAGAGCTGATTTTATTTTAAAAAGAGAAGATTTTAAAAATAGAAAGAAACTAAATGTGTTCTGACAACATTCTATTTTTGTACCAACATACCTGATAAGAGCATTTTCATTGTAATCGTAAGCATGTAATCATACTAATAATTTTGAATCTGCTTTTAAACTGTCATCTTAATTTATCTTAATTGATTATTCTGATTGGTTTACGACTGTCAGTGTGACAGGAAGCAAATGACACCAGTGATCGACAAAAAAACCTGCTCCATTAATTACCAGCTGATGTGAGTAAAATGACAATGTAACCAGGAAAAATGATGTTGTCCTCAAAATAATTCAGCAGTATAAAAAATGAGATGTATATATTTTCATTAACGGTTGCAGCAGTTTACAATTGTACAGGAACCTTTATAGTATATGTGGGTGGATGCTTCTGTTTCTGTCAAGTCTGGCAGCATTCTTGGTCATATTGTGGGGGGGGGGGGCTGAAGCATAGTAACCATGGTTACAGAATGAGTTTCACTCTGCCTGGTTTGACTCATTCCTTTGCGTTGCTATAGTGATACTGTTTTTGAAGGCAAAGCAGCTGTGTCTATGTCTGTATTTACAGTATTTCATCATTTACATCATTTTATGGTATGCCAGACAAGATACCACAAACATTCAGAATGTATGGATTCTGTGAAATCTTAGATTTCAGATGAGTCTCAAAGAAAGCTGCTTATTCCAGACACAGTTAAAGAATTAATTGAACTTCTGCCAGCCCAACTACTACCTTTCAAAAGTAAGATATAGTGGAAGCAGCCTTCAGCATTCTGCTGACTACCTAACACTTGTTCTCACCTAGTCCCAAGCTATAGCTCTGTTCAATCAATCCTTTGGCATAGTCCCGCCTCCATCCCTCAGTCATAAGTACCATTTCAAATCTGGTCTCTGCACACTCTGTGCCCAGTCACGTTTGCTGTGAAAACAACATAACTGGCCCTTTCTTTGTCGCGCCATGGATACTACAGGTTAGTAACGTGGCTTCTCTTTTTTTGGGTCTGTTTCTGTCTGATTCCCAGGTGGGTGTAAGCTCCAGGTACTTTCTATGGATAACTAATCACAGCATTTAGTAGATACAGACAGGAATGTTTAGTTAATTATGGATATGGATAGTCTATATGTTGTAATGGCTTTGTGGTCAGTTAAATGCTTGATTGATAATGGATCGGAATGATCAGTAAGCTATCAGCTGAGGTGACTGATGAAGATAGCATTCTGTAGAGTGCTCTGAACAGCAGGGGTTTATGTCTCTTCATTGTACACTTGGTTAACAGTAGGTAACAGGAGGTAATAGTTGGTTATAGCAGGATATACAATCGAAGAAGGACTAGGTGAAAATGGAGGGGGAGAGAGAAGCTGAGACAACAGGAACCAGAGATAAAGCCCACAGAGCTGTGGGTCACCTGTTGCCTTGGAAACAAGTGGGTTCAATGCCTTGAATCTGATGTGTAAAATGTCATCTTATGTCAACATGGAAGCTGTCAGTTTCTTATGAACCTGGGACAGAAGATTTGATGAGACATTAATGCAAAAAACCACATACAGCACAGAAAACGTACACCAGGTAGCACTACGTTGTTACACTATTTGGGGACTAGATGTCAGTAGAACACAAATAACTCACTGGGTTCAAATAATCACAGAGCTCTAAGAAATCTTCCAAGGGAGCAGAAGCAAAAACATGTCTTGGAACCCACTGTATTGAGTGTGATCCTGTACCATTATTTAGACAGTTAGAAAGTATAAAAATATCCCAATTACCACTCAGGAGACACTTGTAGAATATGATGCACTAATAATTGGGTCATTATAACATTATGTTTTATTAGTGTGTTAAAAATACAAATACAAAGGTATTGGAATTGGAACAGGGCTGAGGTGAAGAGCAGACCAGTTTTGAGTTGTAAATTGGGTACCCTCACGGATGCCTTTACAGGCATTAGACCAGCTTAACAGTTAATGGGACAATTTCAGGCGCAGTACAAGAACTGTTTAAAAAGTATCTGGACTGGTATCATTGTCACTTGCTGATGCCACCATTTGGGGTTGAGGTTGCACCGGAAGGTCAATGAACATTTGCTGCTGTTGTTTGTACAGTTACAAGCTTATCACATTTCATGTTTGGTCAAAGTGAATGATAGTTTGCAGTCGTTTGTCATTGTTTGTCACATTTAAGGTGACTGAAAAATGAGAACAACGCATTTGCATTTTTTGGTCAAAATTTTGGCAATTTGCCTTCTGTAATGCAATAGATTCAGTACCTCCAAACTGATCAGATATTGTCCCCATGACCTTTTTCTTAGTTTTGCAAGTAACTGTTGCATTTGGGTGTCGCTTTCCTTTCAGCCCACCATTTCAAATCATTATAATTTTTGGAAAAAGAAGTCAAAGCCTCACTGAACTCACACACCAAACAGAGCCCTGAAGTGTAGCATCATCCAGTGGCCATGTTATCAAAGTGCATACATTCTGAATGGACCTTGTATTATAGAAACATTGCCTGTTACGTTACTTTTCTAGATGTTTTTGACTTGTCACACAACCTGTCTTTGTTTCAGTGAAGCACTGAACAACAGTCTTATGTTTGTCCAAAAACCTACTCGTACACTTTTTTGATATTGATTCCATCCATCAATTCATATAATTAACTGCTTGACTTATGCAAGGCTATGGTGGTCAGCAGGGCAGCATTCAACTGAAATGCATATCTCTGAGGAAACCAGAGCACCTAAAGGAAACCTATGTGAACATGGGGAGAACATAAAAACTCCATAAAGGCTGTGTTGGAAATGAACTAGTTTTTTTAATTTCTTCACATTAATCCTTAAGTACAGGAAACATGCTTTGCATGTTGGAAGAATGCTGACTAAGATGTCCTCTATTCCCCAGCTGTGGACCTGCTGTACTGGCGAGATATGAAGAAGACAGGCCTCTTGTTGGGCGCCATGCTGTTACTGCTGTTGTCACTCACACAGTTTAGTGTGGTGAGTGTGGGAGCCTACCTCGCTTTGGCTGTCCTCTCTGCCACTATCAGCTTCCGGATCTACAAGTCAGTCCTACAGGCCGTGCAGAAAACAGAAGAGGGCCACCCCTTCAAGTGAGTTTGTGTGTACGTTAGTGCACACTGTTAAAACACATTTTAAAAGCTGTAACTGGGTAAAGAAAATATATTTTTTATAGAATTTTTTGGGCAGTGTTGATAATCACAATGATAAGAAAACATATTTATATTTATATTTATATTTATATTTATATATCTACTTGCTACTGCATATGTTTTTATAAGCAAGCATGTTCCTGTGCGTCTCTGTTTAGGGGTAAGAGGATATGGTCTTAACTGTGTGTATTCCTTTACCACCTCTCCATGTGGGTTGTGGGGTAGGTCTTACCTGGAAATGGACATTGCCCTGTCCCAGGAACAGATGCAGAAGTATGCTGAAGGGGCCCAGCACTACATCAGTTGCATGGTGAAGGAGTTGCGTCGGCTGTTCCTGGTGCAGGACCTAGTGGACTCGCTGAAGGTTGAGTAAAAAAAAAACATAATCTCCACACTACAGACTCCTTACAACTTTGGGTGATTTGCTCAAGGTCAAACATGCACAAAAAAACACTTGCAGCATACTACAAACTCTAAAGGATCCGGTTGACTCATTTAAGGTTAGACACGAGAAAACCCTGCATTGTTCAGTATAAAAACTCTCCTAGGAGCCCCACACAAACATCACAACATGGAAGTCATATTACTTGTTATGTTCTTACTACAGTGTACAGTCTCTTTCCTTGCTTGTGTTTTCCACCATACATACAGTGAACAACAGGGCTGAATGATCTGTCTTTTGTTTCAGTTTGCTGTATTGATGTGGCTGCTCACCTATGTGGGTGCTCTCTTCAATGGCTTAACTCTGCTCATCATGGGTAAGAAGCTGCTCGCCATCTGTTTGCTAGTCAACATAAAAACTTAAAGTGAACAACAGATAGACTGTAACTTGGGCATTAATAAGCTGTTCCATGCAGGACCCAAGCACACCAAAAAATCATATAAAAGCCCACATTTGAAATAAATGTTATTAAAGAATTTCAAATCCTGTAATGAAATATAGCACATAATATCTATACAAATACATATGTATGTATGTGTGTATGTACAGTATGTATTTATGAGTGTATGGTGAAAAGAAAGAATGGAATATTATTTAAACAAGTTACAAATATCAAAGATTATTTCTATTTTATATATTGGGATTGTTAGTGAAAAATGTGCTAAAATTTGTCTCATGTGAATGAACATGTCCATACAAATACATATATGGGAGCAGTAGGTGGCATAGTCATTAATACTGTGGCCCTGAAGCATGAAGGTTCCCTGTCTGAATTATTCTTTTGCTGTGATACCCTTTATTAAAGCATTTATCTTGAACTGCTCCAGTAGGAGTACTCTACTGAAGTGTATAACTACAAAACCAGTTGCACGTCACTTGATGTTCTAACATTATAAGGAATAGCAACAACTAGATGGAAGGACTCAGTCACAGTTACAATGGACATGCTCTTTTTAACACTAAGGACACAAGTGGAGAAAGTTTCTGGAGGCACTCTTATTTATGTGGCTTATGTGGCACTTAACAAGAACAACACAAGACCTGTAGTTTTTAAAACAATTAACAAAAATAACAGAGTGAACCATGCTATGGTTTCTCAAGGCCATATACTGGACATTTCATAGAAATATACACAGAGCCATACAATGGATTATTTCCTCTGCTGTACACTGGGCTATACTCTGGGTCATACTGTGGCCGGTATATTGCACTACAGGATACTGGGAATGGACTAATATGCCTCAAGTGAGCCAAAACTGAATGTCAGAGTGACTGAAACGAAGGTATTAACACAGTGACTTTTCTCCTTTCCATCTCCTTAGTGGTAGTGTCCATGTTTTCCATGCCAGTGGTTTATGAGAAGTATCAGGTAGGCATCAGGCTTTTCATTTCCTACCCACATTAGACAAGCTGTAGAACTGCTGGACTGGTTTTTACCTCAGTCTTCTTCTTGTCATTACAGGCACAGATTGACCAGTACTTGGGACTAATAAGGACCCATGTAAACTGTGTGGTGGGAAAGTAAGTGGTGCCCATAAAGTTCTGCTCTGCTGTAAGAATTAAGGTTTTGTGCAGGAGATCTTTGTGTGTTGAACACTTTATCTTCATGCGTCAAAAAAGCAGTTCACAGCATTGCTTCTTGAAATGCCCTCAGGGCTGTGTCGATAAAGCAACTGAAAATTTGAACCAGTTTTTCCCTGCCTTAATGATGCTTTTTCTGCCAAAAATTAGATTATAGAAGATTTCTCGCTATTCGGTACAGCATTCTGTGCTACTTCCCAATGGGAATGTGATAAATGCTGTCCTTAATATGATGTTAGAGATTGGTTGGTAGTTCTACTTTTGTGTTTTTTGTATCATTCCACAGGATCCAGGAGAAGATCCCAGGAGTCAAGAGGAAGACAGAGTAGGAGCTGAGAGAGATGTACAGTGACTGGAGGACAGGATAAGCTAGAGGGGAGCTGTTACATACTACTCCACTCGTCCATTACACCTGCATAACTGTAGGACTTATTGCTAAAACCACTTATGTCAAGAGCTGACCTCTGGTGAGGGAAATGACAAGTCAAAACAACAGACAAAAACTAAATGTGTATTTTTTGTTTTGCTTAGGAAGTGCATGGAGGCAGGATGCTTGAAATCATACTTGCGCTGTTGTGTTTACTGCCATATTTTTCCCTTCTTTAAAAAAAAACACCGTTGATGGTATCACCTGTAAATTGTGGCAGGTTCCTTAGCTTTATTGCTCTGCTCTAATGTTTAAACTGCTTTAATAAAACTCACTGGGTGGATGGTGTGGTAACTTTTTGTTTAGTATAATACTTATGTACATATAACAATCTCACTTGTGGCCAATTTGTTGTTTTTTGTTTTTTTTTGTTTTTTTCCTGGAGAAAACCATTAAAGACTTAACTAAGGTATATAATGATTTCAGCTTGTGATTGTATAAAATTGTAAGGAACTGCTCACAGTTCTTTTCTAGGTTCCCTTGTTGGTAGCAAGGGATCTAGGCAGTGAATTTTAAGTGATAACTGTTTTATGTTTATGTGTGCAAACTTTGTGTTTTGTTCACTGGAGTTCTTAGCAATGGTTTATTTGCACTAATGTACTCAAAAAATAAAAATTCTGAAATATATACTGTTCCATCAGCATGCAGAAAAAGTATCAACCACTCCCATTCAGTCAACAAAAACTAAATTGAAAAGGGGCAAGAGTTTTATTTCTAATACAAACTTGCATTACACAATTTAAGTTATAGATTTGTGTTCAAATTTGAATTGAAGGTTTACTTCTAGAAGGATATCTGCTTTTATATCAGGTTATTTTAAAAAGTTGCGATAAATATACTATGTTTGGACTCTGCTGTAGGCTTTTCACTAACAGGACATGGCCAGATTAGAACAAATTCAAGTTGAGTTTGTGGCTAAAGTGCCTACTCACCACTCATAAATTTGAAGGCTGTTTACCATTCCATTATTCAAAATCTTAAATTTCAATGCTCAGTCTTATTTAGTGTTAATGCATCACTCAGTCTTTAGAGGGAAACTAACTAGAAAAAGCAAATGACACGTTTGTGGGGCATAAAATTAAACTGGAAGCAAAGCTCTGCTTGTGCCTCATTTATTGGTACACATGACATGCCCAAAATCAGACCATGCTGTAGGGTTAGGTCTCTTGTCCTGCACTCTACAGGTATTTAACCCAAAAAATTGCAGTTGAACACATATAAACAATTTGTTTGAGGCTGATTGTACACAGAACATTTTGACATGACAATAACAGTTAGACATATTTTTGCTTTAACAATAGTCAAAAACTGAAGTTTTTGATAGCTGAGTTGTAATTTCAACCGTGCAGGAAAACTAAAATTAGCACAGACAAAATCTGTTCAAACATTTAATACAGTGTATTTAGCCTCCCTTACTTGGTGTTTACCCCATTTTTGGTGTATGCCAAACTGTAAACATTTTGCACAACTCCAAAATATCTAGAACCAAAAATTCTGTCTCTCAAAACATTGGAACCCATGTTTCTGACACCTATTGTATTACTTTTTTGTGCACTGAAATGGCCCAATACATTATAAAATCATGAAAGAAAGGGACAATGCACTGGTTTTTAAACTGTGGTTCTTTTTTCACACATGTATGTTCATGTCATCAGTATACGGTACATTTAAATACATTCCGCTTTTTGAAACAATTTTGAACGTATTTTGCAAAGTATCAGTTACTTTACAGCTAATTCATTTCTTAGTAGGTTATACTGACCACAAATGCATTAAAAGGCACTAACTGTCAAAACACAGTTATGTAAATTGACAACATAAAACACTTTTAGTTAATGTTTTAATCCATAAACTGAAATATTCTTTTTTAACCTTTGAATTTTACAGTTATTTGTGCATACCTTGTGCATAGTTGTCTCCAAGTGTTACGACTTGCCCTGAATTTTTCAAAAGATTTACCCTGCTATGTAAACTGGTAAACAGAAATTGGTTAACAATCCAAGCTGCCTTGGATAAAGGGTTCAGCAAAATAAAGGTTAATGAGAATCAGCAAACAAAACCATGTCTTGTCTGCATTTAGTTCTGCATGAAAGCTCTACATCACTGAATTACTGAATCATGTTGATGCAGGCCTTCAGTATAGCTGCATATAACAAACTAAGGTCACAATATAGGGCTGTATTTGCTTCACTTCAGACAAGGTAAACTCAAAACAAGGTGATATAAAAAAATGAAGCATACATACTTTGCCATTCTTAAAGGTTCAACTACTGTAAACCAATAACAGTGAAATGCCTTTTCTTAGCGGTTTATCTAGTGGTGTTTTTCAGCGGCTAGAGTGAAAAAGAAAAATCTGCAACGTTCTTAGCACAACGAGAGGATAAAAACACTCAAAGAAAATGTTTGCAGTTTTTCCAGTAGATGGTGCTGATGTATTAATAGTTGATTTAGGCTCAGTTTAAAATCAGGCCTATTAACCATTATGGACTATAAAATAAAGTAGATGGTGTTTGTTTGTGTGTGAGTTTGAACCCAGCTCAGTCTCTGCAGAATTTACTTTTTATCCCCTCATCTATGTAGGTTTCCTCCCACAGGCCAACATGTGTTTCAGATTAATTGGTCACTGCAAATTCTCCAAAGTTTGTGGCCACTCTGAGACAGATCGGCATCCCATCCAGGGTGTAGTTTCATAGTCTGGTACCCAACAATTTCAGGATAGTGGTGACCATGATGAAGATAAAGCAGGTGAGGATAATGGACGGATGATAATGAACTTGTCTGAGAATAAAACTGCTGAAGTCATAATGCATTATTAGTGTTTATTATTAGTATTGTGTGGGGTTTGTGTGTAATCAAGGTCATTAAATGCCAAAAAAGACCACTTAGCATTTAAAAATTCCTAATGAATTCTTTGAAAGGTGTGCGTAGTTGCATCACACGCAGAGCTGTTGTCACACTATATAACACAGCACTGACACAGCAGATCAGCCATTAAATGCAAAAAGTTTGTGATATATCATTTTTTACTCTCTCCATATAATGAAGTTCAGTATGTGCATTGCTCTTTGTGGCATCCGCATATTCGTCCTTCTTGGGGAAGCACATGTGTGATATAGACATGTACCTTATTTACCAGTGCAACCAGTTTCAGGTCCTGCTCCCCAAACAGGTTTCCAGGATAATAAATGGGATGATATACATTCTGTTCTTACTTTTTTCCTCTTCACTTGACTTCAATCAGTACGTGCACCACTCTGTGACATCTGCCTGTTCGAGGCCCTGGCAATACTTATGTACTAATTGCAACCACTTTAAGATTTATACGTTTCATTACATTTTATTTTTCCACTTTCTAACCCAGGCAAAATCAGTTAACTCAGCTGGCAAACAACTGATGACACTCATACTAAAGTTAAAGGCACATGACATAAACAAAGCCAACATGCGAACTTTAACATGAAGCATTCAAATATTCTATCAAACTTAATTATTTCAGCACACACCATTATTCAACCGCACAAAACTTCTTTTCCAGTCTCTATTTCTCTAAGCAACCCAAAAAGACAACTCAGTTTCTTTAGAGTCTTAATGTTATCAGTTGCTTGTACCTGGTGCTAGTTTCTTGGTGTAGTTGTGACGCCTGGCAGGGACTATGTGTGGGGAGGTTCCTATGAATATATTTGCATGTAAGAGGAACAGTTAAGGAGAAAACCTGTTTAAAAAATTGCATAAATAAATAAAGGAAATACAGGTTACAATGTCTGTAACTATGCAACTGCTTTTTATCAGTTCACAAATACTCTATTAGGACAGTCTCCCAAGGTTTGTTCCAGAATATAACAAAACCTTTGCTTTATAGCCAGGTAAATATTAGCAAAGACTCAGAAAAAATATATACAAAATATGGCATAGGTGCAGAAAAAATGTCAATAAAAATGTGCATGTGTCAGCACTGTCAAGTCTAACATACATTCTGCTCTGTGTTTTTTCAGGGGTGGTAAGTGGTAAAATAAGCGGTTAACAAAAATTTGATGGATTTTTTTTCAGGCTAACGAGACATATTGTTTATTTTTGTGTCATGTTTTCTAACACAAGGCTATGTGTTCTGAAAAGCCTGGAAACAAACATACAGACTACTACTACTCATGCAGAAGAATGAGCTATAAATTGACAGTGAACTCAAACACACATGATAACATAGTCTGAAAATCTGCTAATGGCCCAAAAGGCCATTGTATCTCCCATCTCTACTGATGTGGAAGAAAATTCAAATGCATTTAGAGCAAGACTTTGCCAGAGGGTCAATATTTGGATAGGAATTTACAGATTTATTTGTATTCACCAGTCATCCTCTTTTCTCTCTCTTTCTCCCTAAGGTGTCTCAGCATCCAGGAACACAAGCCCACCAAGGCTGCACCCTGGACAGACTATGCCTTGATGGCTGCCAACAACACCCACTGATTCCTGTGGTTGGGAGCCCACAACTGCCTACTACTACCATGTGCATCAGCAACCATGGGCTTGGATATAAACATTAACACCTTTAATTTCAATTCTTTCTTGACAGACATAATTGACATATCCACACAGGTCCCATGTGACTAAAATAGAGTGCTCAGGAGTGGTGGGCATACATAGACCTCCAGAGGTTTATTTTTTTCCCCTGCTGCTGTGTTTTTTTTCTCACCTTAGTTGCCAGCTGGCTTATCTAAACAGCTAACCATTACTGAATTGAATTGACCAGTGAACATCCCCTACTCTTTACTACAAAATCTCAGGAAAACAGTACCTAATTGCAATGAAAAGGCATGCTCAAAAATACTTTTCCTCCACTGTTGATAGACATTTAAAAGGGAAAAAAGAAAAAAGTGTATTTATTACACTTTGTTATGCAATAGGATTCCCTATTCTAGGAAAAGGAAACAAGGGCTAAAAAGAATAAAGTGTATTGTTTATGCTAGACAGTGTTTGGCCTTCATCTGGTCTCCAAGCAGGAATAACATGCCTCTGTCTGCTTTTGTCTTGGACAGGCTGTCATGTGCTTTTCCTCACCCTGGTGACATGTAGTTTGCCTCATTAGAATGTCAAGAGTGTGAAATAGTGAGGAACTTCCACAAAACACATATTACTACAGCACAAACATGGTGTCATCTTACCTGGACCACTGCAACTGCCTCCTGTTTAATGTTCCAGCCTCTGCCATTATGACTCTCCAACTGATCCAGAATGCTGCAGCACAACCTGTATTTGTCCTGTTAAAAGTGTTCCCATGTATCGCTATTCTTCATATTTCTGTATTGGTTCCTTGTGGTTGTTTGTATCAAATGCAAGACTCTGCTTATGGCCTAAAATTCAGTGAACATATCTTTACCCCTCTACCTACAAGACTTGGCTACTCTCTATACCCTAACAAGAGTGCTACATTCGTCCACCTACCGGTACCTACTAGTGCAAGTGGTCTAAAATTAAAAGTCAGTAGGTTCTTGTTTTTTGATCTGATGTGGTGGAATAAGCTCCCTTAGAACTGCTGATTTACAGTGTCTTGCAAAAGTATTCAAACCCCCTTGAAGGTTATTAAACCGGTCACTTTTTTCCAGACTCAGTTAAAATACAGCCTTGCTTGGAATGCTAAATACGTTCCTTTCTGTGAAATATGTTCTTCAGGTAGAGAAATAAAGCGGAAAGATGATAAAGACAACAGTATTTATATACACTGAGAGAAGATTACCGTCACAAGACTCACAGAGAATATCAAAACATGCCTTCTGGCCCATTTCTCTCCAGATCTACGAACAGCACCAAAAATTTTCATCACACCATCTATGGCAATCATTTCAGTATTTCCTATAAGTCTCACTTCCATAAGCAGCTACTTGTGTACTGAGATGAAAATGGTGGTACTGAACAAACTAAGAGAAATGTATGTCGGCATCTAGAGCTTTTAACCTGTTGAGAAATGCATTTTTGTTTACTGAGTCATACTTTAGTTTGGGGAAAAGTGCCTGCTAAATGAATTAATGTAAATGAGAATGAAAGTGCTAATAGATCCTTTATTTGCAGAGGACAGTATGGCTCTGTCTTTGTCCCAGCCACTGTCTGTGCTTACTGGAGCACACCAAAATGCAGAGTGGAAGAAACACCTGAGGATGTGAGCAGAATGCTGTTGACCTGAAAAATCCAGACAAGATAGCATTAACTATGACAACTTTGCAAGTCTGATGGTAATCTGTGTGGCCATATTCACAGACTTCTGCTTGTTGATTGCTGCTGGGTTGTGCGGATGGTGGTGGTCAAAGCATGCAGGTCTGTGTGGTAACAACTTTTTAGTAGGGTGTGTGATCAACATCAGATTTGGGAGATGCAGCAAATAATACAAGTACTGAACTTTTCCAAATGTCTATCTTCTGTTTATTGAATTAGTGTCAGCAGTAATCAATTACAAGTGTCAGAAGAAATGTCACTTCGGGATTCTAGTTTGTTTTCCTTTTTAAATTTCTTAGCGCATACTTTACAGAAGGATTCTGTGCTTGGTTTCCCAACTCTCCCCTTATTCACCTCTGACCCCCTCATTTACAATGCCTTGCAAAAGTATTCAAATCCCTTGAAGGTTATTAAACGGGTCACTTTTTGTTAAACTGGTCACTTTTTTCCAGACTCAATTAAAACACAGCCTGTCTTGGAATGCTAAATACATTCTTTTCTATGAAATATGTTCTTCAGGTAGGGAAATAAAGAGGAAAGATGATAAAGACAACAGTATTGATATACAGTAAGAGAAGACGGTACACAAATTTCTTTCTCACTATATGCAAGAATTAGTTGAATCTTATTTTTCTTGCATTTATTTGTGCACTGTATATGATTCCTAGTAGTTATATTATCCTTGGAACTGTCACAGATATTCTAAAAAATATTAAGACACCAAGTTCCATTAAAGGATTCAGGACTGCAACTAGCAATAAAGGAATAGAAGAATCTAGAAGGATCATACCACCCCTGAAAAATCAGAGGATGAACTCCTACAGACTAATTCCATTTCAGTTATTATTTAAATTGTTTCTCTGCAAACCACTGCAATTTGAAATGTGTTAAAACAAAATAATGAACATTATTTTTTAACATATACCATGCACCCACCTTCTGATCAGACAGAGAGAATCACAACAAGCCACACAAAACCAAAGCCTTCACTGGCATGGTTTGTATCCTAGAGCCAGTGCCACCATCTGGCATTGGGAAATATCTGTCCCTTGCATAAGAACATGACAACTGCCCTGTAAGGAGGAAGAGCTATCCATGCAGAGCAGCTGCACACTTGTAACATTTGTACAGAATTGTATAGAGATAGTGTACAGTAACAGATTTGGCTTGAATAAAGAACCAGAGAGGCAAGATAGTTTGAGATCCTCTTGTGCAAACAGTTGCAGCTGGAGCCCCATGTCCTATTCCTATCCCATGAGAGCACCCTCTCCAACTTATCTGCTGGCCATGTGTCTTTTTATGTAACTGCATTTATTGCAAAGAACTTAGGATTCCTATTGACTCCAAACAGATTCCAGAGAGACAGCAGGACAAGCTGCTTTGCAAGGAAGATAACAAAAAAACCCTGATCATAACTAACATGGCTTTTTAACCCGGGGTCCTGTGCAGTGTGGTGTAAGACCAGCACCAAATTTCACTGTGGGTTTTACTGTTCTCACTGGGGCAGCAGATGGACAATTACTACAAAGCTTTATTCAGAGCCAAGAGCTGTCTGCAAAAGTGCACATCAGTTACAGGGATTACCACTGGCTTTTAATAAAATTACATTTATTTTTGACTGTGTATAAAACAATTATGGACCAGATTTGAAAAGTCCATGTGCAAAATTACAGACTGCCCTAGTTTTACACAGTCCCTCATCATGAAATTAAATGAAATTTTACATTTTTTTCACAGGCACTGTAGGACCAGTCTCAATCACCCTCAGCCACTTCCAATCACCCTCGGTTATACATAGTGGCTGAATGTCACATACACCTTGTGAATTAATGTCCAAGAAATAAAATGATTAGTATGTTACTTTTTCAAAACATATATATACACAGAGGCAGACAGACAGACAGACAGACAGACAGACAGACAGACAGGCAGGCCAGCAGGCAGGCGGATAGATAGATAGATAGATAGATAGATAGAGCAAAGTTTCCAAAACCAATCAGTCTGGACAGGCAATGCAGCATTTCTGGAGCTGTGAACTTCACTTGAGTGTATGTGCCAGACAGACAGTAGGAACAGAGTATAGAACACGCTGTATTGAAAGAAGGATAACGAAAAAGCCTGATCATAGCTCTGACTATGATCCATCAAAGTTCATCAATGTTCAAAACAGTGGTTTATATATATATATATATATATATATATATATATATAAAAATAGAGAAGATGGTACACAAATATGTATATTAAGGTTTTCATTTATGTTGTTATTGACATAAATGTTATATTATCAGTGAGAAGTCTAGCTGTACGGCAGCATCATCAGTCTTACAACAGTCCCAATTACTTGACAGGAGAGCAGCGAGCTGTGAAGGACCTGTCAGTCTGACGAATTCCTTCATTTGACTCCTAATATGTGGTGACTGCTGAGTTGAGACAGTTTTCTTCACAGCAGGTGTGTAAGAGAGAATCTCCTCAATACCATTTTCTACAGGACAAGAAAGACCCTTTATTGACCCTGCTGTTGCCATAAATAGAAGGTGGAGTGAATAGTGGAGACGGTTCTAAGGTCTAAAAAATATGGCTTTTTTAATTCTGTTTTAAAATGTAACGTTACTGTGTTAATTTGGCCGCGTTTTCTGAACCTGTTTTCAGACTTTTTAATTTCCTTCGATGCTCGGTGCATTTCCCTCTTTGTGTTCATGTCTTACTGACATTTTGTTAAGCATTTAAGATGCAAATTTAAACTAAAATTAGCGAAAAACGAAACGTTCAAAAATGTTTGCTTGTTACATTTCCCGTGTTTTCCGGCTTCGCTGTGTAGCGGGAAAATGTAATATTGTAGTATTATCTAATGCATTAAATCGAAGATCGGTATCGCGTCCTCACGACACGACAACCCCTGTTACGCGTGCGCGCGCCCCTTATACGCAAGGGGGTGTGGTGGGAGCAGTATCCTATTTGGGCTCGGGATGCACGTGCCGCTCAGACAGTCTAACCGGGAGCTCGAGACAGTGGACTCTGAGCGCGCGGATGGAATGTGAGGCTCGTGTTTCTGTCCCTAACATTATTTTTCATTGCTTTTTTTCATTCACTGTCTCCTTAACTGTGTTTGATACTATCTGTTTTATTTTGCGTTTTCTGTTGTCCTGTTGTTTTTATTGCATTCTCTCCTCTGTTCTGTAAAATGTTTGCTGCCTTGTGTTAACTATGAAAAGTACTATACAGTTTGTGCTAAACAAGTTTACGGATACTATTTTATAGAGGGATGTAAACACCCATTAATGACCCGGATATTATTATTATTATTATTATTATTATTATTATTAGTTGAGCCGAAATTTTACTGAACTTCCCCAAGCACCATCGTACAGCTGATGGAATAGTGACTGACGCTGTCTGTTTCTTCTCAGGACTCCGATTCGAATCCTGCTTCCTACTGTAATACCTGTAATACCGTAAACTAATAAAGTGAAAAAAATGACTGAAGATATGCTCTTCAGCGTTCACTACTCTGCAAATACTTCACTTTGTACTTGGCTGTACTGTGTTCTGTACAGTGGTCTGTAGAGTGACGTGCAGGAACCGTCATAACGACTGTCCCAACAAACACTGTACTGTAAGGAAGGTTGCTAAGGCAGGGCTTTGCCGCGCGGGTCGTCCATGTGGTCTCAGTTGTGTCCTGTGGTTCTACAAGCGGCACTTTCCTGCGCATTTTAAGTCACTCTTTTGCTATTTTCTTCACAAATGTCTTATTGTGCCTCTTAATTGACCACAAGTCATTGATTTCAAAAATTTAACACTTTTCATCTTTTTATTTTTGAATGCATGTATTTTGCATCACAAAATATTTTTTTTAAGTACAAAAAGCTGAAATATTCTCTTTGCATAAGTCGAACCTGTGAATTCAAGTACAGTTGGCAGCAAGTGCAAAAACAAGTCTTTTTGGGTAATTGTCTACCAGGTTCTCATACCTGCTTGGTGCAACTTTTGTCCATTCTTGTTGAAAAATCTGTTCAAGTTTTCTTATGTTGTGTGGAGATCACTTGTGGATAACAGTTTTCAAGTCCTGCCACAGATTCTTATTTGGATTCAGATCAAGACTTTGCTTGGACCTATATGGGACACTAACTTTGATCTTCTGAAGCCACTCCAGGGTAGATTTAACCTTGTGTTTGGGATCATTGTCCTATTGAAAGATGAAATGTTGCCACAGTTTTGACTTTAAGCAGACTGTTACAGGCTTCCATTTAGTATTTACATGTACTTTGCACTATTCATTCTTCCTTTAATCTTTACAAGCTTTCCAGTCCCTACTTATGAAAAGCAACCCAGTAGCATGATGCCATCACCTGTACTGTGGTGTTACCTGGCTGTTGCACTGTATTGGGTCTGTGCCAAACATAAAGCTTTGCATGAAGTCCAAAATGTTCATTTTTTTTTCTTTTTCTGGTTCACTCGGGTGCTTTGTGGCAAACTCGAGGCAAATTTTGACAGGGTTGTTTTCAAACAATGACTTCCTTCTTGCCACCCTGCTTTTATGCAGTCTTCTGGCCTGATGCACATTCTTGCCCATTGTGAGCTCTGGAACCTCCTGATCTAGGTACTGTCTGGATTGTATGATGCTTCTTCCATTTTTTAATGCTGGAGTAGACTATGCTCACAGGGGTGTTTGCCTTTTGATACTTTTTGTACCCTTCTCCATATCTGTGCTTTCTGATAACATTGACTTAACATTTTTATGAAGGTTGAGTGGTATTGGAGAAAAGAAATCATGAAGTCCAAGGAGATGTCAAAGCAAGTCAGAGATCAAGTTAAGTCATCACAGTAGTATTTATTTCCCCACTTGCTGTACTCTGTAAAACAGTGTAACTTTTTGTTGTGCGGCATGCATGTGATTGTGTACAATTTGTTTTACATGCAGGTTTGTTTCTGCATGTGCTTGTCTGTAGATGTGCACCTCAATATGCATGCAAGTGCACTTGTTCCTGACCTTATGATCACAACTGAGTTCAGAAGTTTTGTCATAAGTCAGAATTGCTAGTAAGCCCACCTTCTACATCACAATCAATAAAAGCTTAATAATACAGCTTCTATCCATTTTTGTTACCCACTTAGTCTGTGTAAGTTTGTGACAGTATAGAGCCTGTGCTGAAATCATAGGGTGCTAGGCTATGAAGCTGTCTCTGGACTGGATGACAGTCCATCACAGGGTGGCCACAAATGAGCAGTTTAGAGAGGCCAACTAACCTGAAATGCATGTCTTTGGACTATGGGAAGAAACTTACAGATATACAGGGAGCACATGCAAATGCCACATAGACTGAGTGGGATTCAAACTGATACCTGACCAGGCCAGGTGCTGTAAAGCAGCAGCACTACTTGCTGCGCTACTAGGATCCCCTAATACAGCTTAATACCACAATTTATTGATGCATTAGTTTCTCTTGAAAATATCACAGCAGCTATAATGAATTAAAAAAAATTTTGCAAGACTTTAGTTCTGTTTTTATAAACAGCTCATACAGTGTAGGGTCTTCTGTTTGTATCTTTGAAAATTAATTACTTTTATGTTTGTAACACAAAGTGCAGGTATATGTCTGAATGCATGTATACACAGGTTTGATTTTACGCATTACTGTGTGTTAATTGCAATGTTTCTATGCCTGCATGATCTTATTTATAGGCATTCGTGTTTGCCTCTGTGTGTTATTTGCAGGAACCTTTGTGTCCTTCTGCCTGGCACGTGCCCAGATACCCCCATTGTGCAGTCAGCTCTTCCCAGTCTCCCAGGGCTGTATCACTGATCCAGACCGCTGACCCACGACTGCCTAAACAGTGCACTCAGCACTGAGGTCTGTCAATCCATTTCTTGTCTCCTTCTTTGCACCTGGTGCCTGTCTCATAATATGGGTGCTGCTATTTAAACACAAGCTTGCAAAAGTCAGGGCAGTACTGCATCTTTGTAATAACTCGTGTTTAAAATATTCAAGTTATGAAACTTCAAAGATGCAATCATTTTACAGTTTATTTCATACCATTTGTACTGTGTTTAAAGCATATGTGTTTCTAAATGTTATTAATAAATTACAAGACGATGAACATTTCCCATAAATCAGTCAACAGTTAGCATTCTCGAGGGGTTTGGCAACAGAATGTGTTTTTATTTTAAATGTGTCATTTTAAATGATTTAATTTTAGTGTACACCATTTAATAAAATATTAAAAGGAAATGTTTTACAGTATATGTGTCACGCCCCCGGCTCCGGACTCCGCCCCTCCTGATTCCTGATCACCTGCACCTGCTTCCTCTTAGGTGGTGCCTATTTAGATCGGCGATTGCCAACAGCCCAATGCGAAGTATTGCCCCATGGTTCATGTGTGCATACCGAGCACTTCTCTTCCAGTCTTGTTTTGTTACCGACCTTTGCCTGTACCTGACCACCGATTTAGTCTCACCCTTTGCTGTTTGTCTGCCTGCACTGAGTTGCTTACTGGACCCGAACCTCGCCTGCCTTGTGACCACGAATTCGGAACGCCCCTTTCAATAAACGGAGTTCATCGCATTTGTGCCTGCGCACGTCTGCTTATTCTCTTTCAACGTGACAATATGCTATAGTTATAGACAATTTTTTTATTAAACCCTTCCATAAATAAATCAAAGGATACCTGTTTTTTTATTTATTGATTTCTACCTAATAAAGAAATCTTACAGTGATCCACTGGAAGTAGTAGAGATTGCACTTTTTTTATTTTCAGTAATTTTTTACAAGTTTAAATATAGTTTAAAGTTAATGAAAAAATGTGTTATACAATGATATAATGTTATAATCGCATCATGTGGTCACTAAATGGCTGGATAGAAGTGTTGATCGATGTGTTATTGTATTTGTTATAGCTTTGTATTTTTTTATAATAAACAATTACACATATTATACAAGACTGTAGTTAACATAGAGTTACAAACATATTGTGTTACAAACAGATATTTGGTCCCAAATGTATCTGAAACCTAGGGAACCAGAATTTAATATTTTGATATTTGTTTAGTGATCCAAAAAGTTTCCATGTGTTGCCTGAGAAGGTTGCTTTTTGAAAGAACATAGCAGTTAATATTCAACAGAAACATGTGAGGTAGGAGACCAGTGTTATGTAGCTGCAAAAGAAAAATATAATAGAGGTAGCCTCTGGATGAAAGGGCGACAGTGGGGGCATGTACTAATGTGTTCTCCCTGTTCATCAGCTCCACGATGCCCCTGTTTGGCTGGAGGAAGCGGTCGCGAGAGGAGGCCATTCCAGATGGGGTACTTATGCGTGAGCTACTCTGGCACATGGAGGAGCGGCAGCGCTGTCTGGCTCGAAGACAACATCCCATCCTGCAGCCTATCATGTCCTCCTATGAGCAGCACCAGCTGGAGCTCCTGTGTGCCCAAGTGCAGCCAGCACATACTGCCACTGTACTCGCCAGGTGAACCCGCTTCAACAATTCTCATTCCCTCACAACCTTCCCAAGACACCTTCCTAACACACATATACTTTCTCTATATATCTTCATGATATACACAGAAATGCCAGTTTATTAGGTACAATTCCCACATTAATTGTACATTCTAACAAGTTATAGCTTGCTCCTTACCTTTATTGACAATGGTGCAAAAAGCAAAAAAAAAAAGCCAATAATCAGTAATCTTCTGAACAAAACAGCTTGTGGATCAGAAAGAAGAATGGCAAGAATTGTGCAAGCAGATAGGATGAGCCACAACCAGGCAAATCTCATCCAAATTCAACATTGGTGTATGTCAACAAGGAATGCACCACTTATCAGACTATGTTTTGAATAGGCTACAAGAGCCAGAGACCATGTCAAGTGCCAATGCTGTCAGCAAAAAACAAGAAAGCATGTCTCCCTTTGCGCAGGAGTATCAAAACTGCACTGTTGAAGTGTGAAAAAAGCTGCCTGGTCAGAGGTTTGTAAGTTCTTTTGCAGCCTGCTGATGTAAACATCAGAACTTGGCACAAGGAACATGAGTCCATGGGGCCATCCTATTTGGCATCATTAGTACAGGCTGATAGTGGCATCATGGGGAGTGTTTTCCTGGCATTAAGAAGAACATCTGAATGCCACAATGTATCTGAACATTGTTGGTGACCAAGTTCATCCCTTCGTAGGTACAATTTATCCACAGTTGAATGGACACTTCCAGTATGATAATGCACCATGTCACAATACATGTGTCAAAACCGAATAGTTCCAGGAATATGACAGAGAGTTATCATTGCTTCAGTGGCCTGTACAGTTTCCTGGATCTCAACCTTATCAAGCATTTTTGGATGAGGTGAAAAGGACTGTGCACTGCAGCACTGTGCAATCATCCAATTTGCAGCTATGCTATGCAGTCATTTCCACCCAGCACAACATTCCTCCACAATACATCTGGCATCTTGTAACATCCAGGCCCCAACAAATCCATAGTGTTCTGAATGCCAAAGGAGGTGCAACACACTACTAGATAGGTGTGCTTAAACTGGCAACTCTGTGTACATTTCTATACCTTTATCACAGCATCAGTATAACTTTCAGTTGTCTCTCCATCTGGTTGTACAAATAACCAGAGACACTGGCTTTGACCTTGCTGTAATGTTGTCCTAATAGCCTCTAGCAGTTGGTATTTGTGTGTTTCATAAATTTTTTTGACCATCTGATAGAAACTGCCCTGGAATTAGTCTAAATCTGGTGTGCTTTTGTAATGTGTAATTTCTGTGCACATGTAAAAAATCCTCTACATACTGCTTTGGTGCACCAAAATAAAATTTATGGTCAAAACTGTGTACAGGCACAGTTGCCTGTCAGGTTAAGTAATGTGTAGATTGGGAGCACTCAGTCTGGTTCTGCTACAGGTGTCACTTAAGGTTGAAACGCATCCCACGTGCAGAAGTGCTTCAGGTTTTTCATTATCCTGAGCCCTGCAAGCAGCTGAGTGAAGCTCATCGAGGAGAAGGGAGAAGGCTCTGAATCACTATTGCTGGAACTGACACTTGCCGCTCCTCCCGTGCATCATTCTGCCTTTGCCTCTGTCACACTGTAGTATACAACCAGTTAGATACAATGAAAATAACACAATACGTTAAATTTATCTTTTGTTTTATTTTTTTTCTTTCCCCCCTGTGTTCCTTAGATTTCCTTGGGAATAATGAAAAAATCTTTTAAAAAACTTTGGAGCTGAAGTTTTGGACCTGGGATTGCCAATTGGGAATGAGAGATTTCAGCATTACTTTTGCTTGGGTTGCAGAGTTAGGGTCTGAGGGGAGATTGGTTAGGTAAGGGGAAATTGCTAGTGTAGTAGGCAGAGATCATAAATTGTAAAGCAAAGGTTGCTGGTTTGTTTACTGATTCTTGCCAATAAATACCCAATCACACTTACATAGATAGGTACTTAATAACAAACTGCTTCTTAACAGGGACAGCAGGTAGCATAGTGTTTATAGCTGCAATGCATTCAAAGGATGCAGGTTTGAATCCCATTTTGTACTGTAGTAATCTTGACCAAAGTACTAAAAGTAGTTACAATTTTAGGTAAAAAGTACTTCAAATCACTTCTGAAAAAAAATTACCCAGTTTTATGAAATAGCAACTTTAACACTGTGCACTGCTTGGGGAAAAAGTGTCAGCTAAATGAATAAATAATAATGTCCTTGTGTTCCTGCTTTTTGTCGAGTGTCAGCCTACTATCCCAGGGGACTGAATTTGTGACCACTCATATGCATGGTTGCGTTGCTCCTCAGCAATGCCTGGGGGTCCTACTGATCTTCAGTCAGACACATTTCCAGCTGCAGTAGCTATTTTTGGTTCCATGGCAGTGAGGTCCAAAAAAGCCAGCTGTAAGCCAGTGACATTTTTATATTTTGTATCTCATTGTTCAGAAGATGCCTGCCAGGACTTTGAAATATAATTAACCTTGTGAAGTGTAAATAAATAAGCAGGCACGTTAAATTACCTGAGCATCACGGTAGAATGTATTAATAGTGCCATGACTTTTGTCCTCCTTCGTAGGAGCATCCTCCTGGGCTCAGGCCTGATTTCTTCAACCACAACATTTTCACAAAAGATTATAGCTGTAACTTTCTAATACACCTCAGTTTACACCTCTCTACCTTACTTTGCATGCTTTGCATGACAGTTTCACTTATGTTTACCTCAGTTAATTAAACATTTTAACACACAGATGAAAACATTGTTAATTCTGTAATGCACAGCTAAATTCTAAAAGGTTCAGTACTACATAGTACATTTTTAAACCAATAGTTCAAGTATTATGCTGAAGCCACTTGGTACGTCAAGTATGTCAATACATTAAAAGTGCAATAGGCAATGCAACAATGTCTGCAGTTGTGCTTTGCTCCAAATGGGCAGCACGTTGAACACATTCTGTGAAATGGTCTCAATTTATACTTGTATCACACTCAGCATGATTGGTTAATGTCTGCAGGAGTAGTCACATGATCTCCTTTCCTTTAGGAACTATTGAGTTGAATTCAAGATGGCAGAAGGGTGTTCATGTATACCTTATACATACATCCATTGGTCTAATGCAGTATCATATTTTTGATCAGTCCAACATTAGGCATGGTGTACTATACAGTACTATACTTGTACAATAAAGTACTTTGTGAATGGCAAAAAAATCTAATTTTATATATTGTTTTTATTGTGAAAGTAGTTCCAGGCTTACCAGACACTGTATAAGTAGAAAGTACTGTGTTCAATGTTGTCAAAGTAGTGTCCTAAAAACAATCTAAAGTCAATGCTAAAATCAGTTTAAACAGAAGGGTTCTTGTTCTCCAATGCAGGATTCGTGAGGTGCTAGCCAGTAACAGCCTCCTTCCCTGGGAGCTAGTGTACATCTTCCAGCAGGTGCTGAAGGACTTCCTTTCTAGGGAGGAGGAGGAGGAGGAGGAAGCAGGGCCTGCTCAGTCCTGGACTGGTCGCAGCCCAATGAAGCAGGCTGTGGCCACACCTACAGCTAAGCACTATAGTGAACTGCGGAGAGAAGAAATCCCAACCATCTCCAGCCATGTGGATCGGTCAGTGCGCTTGACTCGCTCCTACACATCCCAAAGAGAGTGGGACCTGCCCTACTACTACCCTTCCTATTATCAATTTCCAGAGGCCTACAGTACTGCACTGTAGAGCACTGTGTTCTCCTAATTCTTCTGTCTCAGAGTCCTGACAAACAGAATGTTACTCAGTGACAAGGACTCTTATGTAGGCTTCTCCCCACCTAACCCTACAGTTCTCTTTTTAAAGGGACTCAGATTTTGATTAAGTGAAGAAGACAAAACAGAATCTTTGCAGTGAGCTGGTGTCAAACATGGCTAAATAAAAGACACCATTAGACAGAGGTAAATGTCATCAGAACACTGGCATGGCCTTTGGGTTCTTGTGCTATGAACATTTCAGTTACAAATTTCCAATGATAGTCATTTTCACCCTTATTTTAAATTGTATTTTCTTCACTTGTGTATTTTCAAAAATGATGTCCTGATGATAGCAATAAAACATGCCCAATTAGTAGGAATGTGGAATTGAATTGACTGAACTCACTGTTCACAGCTTTTTGTCTTTTGTTTCTGAGTGTTGATCGGTAAAAAACGGGGAACATTTCACGATTATCACATAAGTCAGTTGACATTCAGCATTAAATATAAATTTGTGGATACATGTTTTTGTTTTCATTCATTTTAGATTGTAATTTTAATGTAGCTTTTGGTATATAAATTAATAAATGTATTTATTAAATTAATAAATAGTTTAAAATAAAGATTTTATGATTTATTTTTTATAGTTATTTCCGAGTTGAGGATTCAGTACTTTATGGAGAGCTTTAGAATGGGTCTATGACCCTCAGTTAGCTTTTTAGCACTTAGGGCCCCAAATTTGCCTTTTTATTGTACAGGACCATCACCTGGATATAACTGGACCCTTGTAAATTGTAGAAGTCATTTGCCTTTATCCCTGAGTTTCCCAAACCAGTCTTCCTGACTGTGACCTAAGGTTTCTAAATAGTGAACAAACTTTCCCACCCTAGGAGAACTGCTACTTCACTTTCTCATGGTCAATACTTGGTCAGTACTTATTTCTGAACTGTCTTTTTCTACAGCATTCAAAAGCAGTAAAATAAAATTTGTAAATTGACTGCTTTGTGCTATTAAGTAAGTAGTTACTATATCCTTTCATAAGGGAATTATCATACAACTTTTAAAAATAAGTTTGAAGTGAAATTTCATTTGCTTAAAAAACCAAATTCCTCACCGCTGGAAAAATGTCTGTCAAAATGTGCCACTCTGAAAGTCATCAGCAGTCAAACAATATTAAACACAACACAAGTGGTGAAGACTTCTATTAAAACAGGTACAATTTTATGTAAGGCATCTTGAATTTCACAAAAAAAACTTTTGCTACATAAATACTCCACCCACCAAGTCATTTACATTTAATGCTTAAAACCAATATTAGAAATCTGTGATGTGGTTTGCAATGCATATTTCTCATTCAGCAGCAGGATATCGTGTCTCCCTTCTTCAGTAAAGCATTGAATTTGTGTGATCATTCTTTTTGAAATCTGTATATTATTTCTGTTACTGCTGGTCTGGAATTCTTCAGTTTGTGTTAAAAACTCTCAAAACTTCCAGTTTATTTTTTTTCTGTTGTCATACAGACAATACTGTTGTCTCAACCAGTGATTGAAGTGGACAGGTACTCCAGAGAGTGCAGTACTGGCACTTCTGCATTTTGCTTTTTGTACCAGAGAACCAGGACTTCTTCTTGTTTCTCCTAAGCTCCTTGTGCTAATTTCTGTTTCAACTAGACAGCAACAAGATTCTCTGCCTGAGCTTCTTTCCCAGCAAAAAGACTATTATAACACATGGTGATTCATAACAGCCCCAAATACATTTAATTTCCCATGGTGCAATAAGCTACACTGCAAGTGAGTTCATGTGCTGCTTTCCTTCCATTTGTATCCCCTGTGTTGAAGAAATATGTGGTATGAACATCAGCAATATCTCCTATAGTGTCTTCTATTGGTGCCAGAAATTCAAAATGTAATACTTAATAGTTTGCTGATACTGACAGATATGCACACCAACATCCTAATAAGTGGAGTACTGCCACTGATTATTTTCCATTTCAAGCAGTATAACAAAAAGGGTATAAATTTTATGTAAACTGGAAATTTGCATTTGTGTAAAGTATAGCTGTGACATGGGTAAACATCAGAAGCATTTTTTTACTATGTACATATATAAGTTAATAGGAGCATCTGAGGCCTCTATATGCTTATTTCAGTCTGCTCATTTTGGACAGTGCAGCCTAGTTGCCAGAGTAACAGGCATAATTACTGATTATTGATTTTTGCAAATAAATACCCACTAACATAGGTGTGTATTAATGACAAACTGCTTTTTAACAAGGGCAGCAGATAGCATAGTGTTTATAGCCGCTGCAGTGCATTTAAAGGATGCAATTGTCCTTTAACTGGCATTTTTTATATGCATAGAAGACTATATGTGGTACAGTTCATTTTATCCCAACAAGATCATAGAGGTAAAATAAAGCACACCTCACATGTCCGTCTCAAAGAAAACTTGATCTGTTAGGTTTGTCAGATGGAAAATATCATTTCTTTTCTGCATCTCTTGCCCCCACTGTGCTCACAAAAGAATATAAAGCCACTGGTGTTTGTCTTGTATTATTTGTAAGTAAAAGTCTGAACAACATATAGATTATACAAACAGATGGCTTAATAAAACAAAGAAACTACGCAACTGTCTGAATGAATATTTTTATATTCTCACAATACTGTAAGAAAAGGGAAATGTTACAGTTTATTTTAGTTTGTTAGAAAAATGCTGATCTGTGGAGGTCTCCACTAGATGGCGATATTAGTAAAGCCATTCAATAAAACCGTAAACGACACCGTTGTTTCTCGCGCACGGCATTTCATACTTCCCAGAATACACCGCGACAGAAGAGGCGCCGGTGACCTTCCTTTCTACTTAGCTGACGGGGTTGTTGCTCACTGATACGGTAAGTTGTTAAAATTTAAAGTAATTATTGTAATTTGCGTGGCTCTAATGACATTTTTAGAAAAAAAGCCACAAGTATTAATATTATGTATACTAATTTAATATCAGTATTGGAATTATGAAGCTGAATTACCAATCGTGTTGCGAGCTAACCAAAGAGCTAACACTGACACTGCGTAAAAAGGAGCTTGAGCTCGGGTAAATACTATATATTGTACTGGGTCCACCACGGTCACCTTAGTAGTTTTGTTTTTGCTGTGGTGTCTTTCTGTACTCTCAGCACGTCTTTTCTTCAGTTACACCAGGCCACTCAGTGAATCTGTCGGTAGTGGTTTTATAGTATGTAGGCAGCCGGACAGTAGTGGTATGGGTCAGGTTTAATTACTCAGAATACCTGCCTAGGTAGCAGTTATGGGAACAGCGTGTAGCCTGAAGGTTGTGGATTCATTATTATTGAAAGGGTTAGGTGCCTTTTGTAACAACAGTGTATGTACTGTCTAAATGGGTAACCATAACGGCAAGGTAGCGTGTGTATGTATTGAAATAGTGTCTCAAAAATGTCTACACACATCGATATGCAAAAATGTTTCTTGTCAGATTTTTTTAAGGGTAGGTATTTAATGAACAAAAAGGGTTTATGTAAAAAGCAAGTATTTGAGATGTTTAGTGTTAAGATAATTTCTGAATTCAGCACATGAATGAGTGGCAAGTATCAACTGCGTACATTTTGTCAGACCTCGCGTTTACATGGTTGTATGTTTATGCACATACATACACACTCTAGTGGCATGAAGGAAGACATTAGATTTGTTCAATAGTTTTAACTGGCGATAAGAGGAATATGCGTTTTACTTTTTGTGTGTAGATGGCAGGACGAGTTTTCGCAGCCTGGTGGACCAAGATGAGGCCGTACTATACAAAGGCATACCAGGAAGTCTGGGTGGGCATTGGCATAATGACCTACCTCTACTATAAGCTGTCCTATGGAGGTGAGATTGACCTGACCACATGATCTGAATTTCATCTGAGAAATGTGGTTTGTCACATTTCAAGTTGAAGCCTTGATAAATTTATTTCTAATTATTCAATTTAAGAAAATGAGAATTGTTTGTCCCTTAGTTTTGTTATGCTGCTGTTAATCCTGACCAAATGTTCTTTGTTTTTGTTTTTAGGAAAGAAAGCTGTAAAGAGCAGTAAGTGTTCTGTTTGTCTCCTTTCAGTGATTAAATATTAAAGTGGCATTGAAACACTAAATGAAACCTGTGTGTTGACTCTGACAGGATGCATTTAATATTTTGTTGCCATCACTCTCTATTTTCTTATATGGGTGATTGTATTGAATTTGTAAACTGTTTTCATTTGTTTTCCCCTTTTCTTCTCATTCTCCAGGTTCTCACCATTGATTGGATATTTCACATAGATTGCGTCCTCCCAACCCCCAGTGATACTCAACATCTTTGTCTGCA
The DNA here is from genome assembly GCA_900497675.1 of Arapaima gigas. Lineage (NCBI taxonomy): Eukaryota > Metazoa > Chordata > Actinopteri > Osteoglossiformes > Osteoglossidae > Arapaima > Arapaima gigas. Next base: position 136,850 of record UFQX01000654.1, read on the forward strand.
CTTTGAACAGAACTCAGCCTCATCTGTCTGTTTATATAATAAATAATTCTTGGCATCACACTGAAAAATGTTTGATGGCTTGTCAGACTATTAAAGATTTTCTGTTTGTCATTTACATCATTCCTAAAACTAGAAGACAGTTATATTGCAGTGGAATATACAGTTTAAAAAGAAATAAAGTTTGAATTAAACTATGCATTTTCTTAAATGGCTGCTATAATTGTTAACTGTACTTTTAGGATCAGATCCTCATTAAGTGCAAAATAACACGATAGTAATTGTTTCATGCAATAACACAATAGCATATGTAGACTACATTTACAGTTGTCATTTACACACAACTTAATTCTTTTCCCTGAACTCTGAAGCAGTGGTTTGGGTATTTCAGTCCTGCGCTGCAGTCCTGTAGGTTTTACACTTACCTGTCAGCAGCTCATTCATGTGTGAAGTACGTATTTCTGTAGACATAACTATAAAACCCTCCACTGAAGTCAAATGGAGGATGATCGTTCATTTAAAGAAACAAGGAGTACAGGGAAGTACATTCCAGTGAGCTGACAAACTTTGTAAGCTGTGAGACAATGTAACAGTTAAAATAGACATCTAAAGTGACATTTTAAGAGTAGATAACTGGGACACGAACCTTCAATTTACTGTATGAAATTCGTATGGGGAGGAGCAGAGGAAACGTCTTGCTTAGTGTATAAAAAGTAACTTGTGCTTATTAGAAAAATGTGCAGATTGACATATATGAAATTACACGGTAAATTAGTAAACACTTGGCACCTTTTATAAGATCCCCCTGATTTTCATTATTTTTAAATTTTTTTTCCCCAAAAACTGAACAAGCGAGAGTTGTATTCATAAACACCAGGAGCAGCTTTCCCGGTGATTTAAAAGAAGCTCCGTGGAGTGGCGCTCTTAGCATTCCGCGCGTGGCCCGTGACGTCACATACTACAATGGTCCGACCTCGTGTACGAGTCCTGCTCGGTGTGTCGCGCTAAGACCGTTAGGTTTCGCCGCGTTGTGACGGTTTTGTGACCGCGTTTGAAGAGGCATTCGAGTTCAGCGGACACGGCCACTGAAACGGGCCAAGCGCGCGGCGACGGCTGCGCTCGTGCTCCCCGCATCCCCGTATTCCCGCATCCCTGCGGCGCGTGCCCAGTCACTGACATCAGCGGAATCATAAACGCCTGTTAACCCTTTGTGAGCTGGTCATTACATTGGACCTCGTGGAATTTTTATAGGTTATTTCTACTGTAGGTTAAAAACTGCAGTGTATGCCAACTGACATTCGAGTATGTGTATTTTATTTTTATTACCATTTAAAGACTTTTATAGACAGATCAGCAGCACCAGCAGTAGGCTTGGCGGTCGGGAGGCAAAGGGAAAAGGGGGCGAGGTTCCCTGGGTGTTCAGCGCTTGAACCTGGTTCTCCGCAGCGGTCTTTTTCTGCTCGGCGGTTGTATGAATGTTAACACGAGCCTGCTGTCCTCTGACCATCTGGCTGCGTGTTTAATGTCTGAGCTGCTCGTCGTGTCGCCCTGTGTTCACCTCCTCCACCCGGCTGCTGTGCAGTTACAATAAGGGGGCGGCTGCGCCTCGTGTGCGGTGCGCCAACCGCGAAAGAACGTGGCCTTGGAGCGCGACGGCAACCAGGGAGGCATATTGCCATAGAGTAAGCGGGTCCGAGCCCACGGTCCGTGCAGTCCTTCCGCTGTGTTTGCGCTGCGGTGCAGGAGGAGGGTCCACGTCCCTGTGTCTTGGAGCATCTTTGTGGAGGAGAGCAGCGGAGCTTCATAAACTGCTTCCGCGCATCTCATTTCTGGGGCCGTTTGACCGACCTGTAGTGATGATGCCGGTGAGTTTGCACTGACTGTTTTTCCCTGTCTTAGCTCGTTCTTACACGGTCTTGTACCGACGATGCTTAATTAAATTCCTTAATTTGTATTCCCAGCTATCATCTGTCCGCCCGCATCTCCATGGTCGTGTTTGAATTAGACCTGATGCTACGTCTGTATAAGGTCTCTGCTGATAATTTTAACGAATCATATATTGTGTTATTAAATAAACATTTACGATTTTCACAGTGTCCGCTGTCCGCATCCCGCCACATGTGATCATAAATCGGAACTCCGATAATGTGGGCGCTCGGCTAGTGCAATTTTCATATAAACTCAGTAAAGCTGCTGTTATCTTCTGGAGCAAAATAAGAAAATACCCCAAATCCCCACAACGTGGAGGTCTCAGCACACACACGTGTGTATTGGACATGAAGAAGAATGCTGGGGAGGCAGGTTCCTCCTGTACGGCGCTGCTGGCCTGACGTGCGGTTCCGTTTAACCATCTGCCAGCCGTGGATTTAAGTCATGCATCTTGTTTATTGCAGCACGGTTACATGTACATGTATGTCTGTGTTCATATGTGATCACTGGACACGATCATAGCGCTTCTCACATGCAAGGCGGTGGCGATCTGTGTTTTTTGTCCTTTAATAACGAGCGAATTCTGTCAGTAGACCGGCACATTCAGCAAAACAGTATTCCAGAAGTGTTATTTTTGACTGTTTATCAGAAATTTGAATGTTTGTTGTCTTAATTCCGATTTTCAGATTGAAAGGTGTTCACTAGCTTTGCCTCAGATTTTAATTAGCCGCATATAATGGCGTTTATCTCTCAAATGGCTGCCCAAATAGTCTCCTCTGTACTTGCCTTTTAATTTGCAAAACGTTTAATGAAAATGCCTTTTTAGCTCTGAATGTGGATGTGCCGTTTCTGAGGTTCTGCACGGGGCGTCACACGGGGGCTGACAGCTGGACGTCCGTGTGAATTCTGCGGGAAACCGCTGGAGGGGAGATGGCTTTTACTGGTCTTTTTATGGCTCGTTGGACACGTTCATCAATACTGAGGTGTTTTGGTGATCTTTTAAATGATACACCAAGGAATCCTCCATCCGTTCTGCGTAGAACAATGAAAGTAACAGAAAACGTGTGTGTGTGTATGTGTGTGTGTGAGAGAGAGAGAGAGAGAGAGAGACAGAGGGAGGCAGACGTGACTTGAGGGGTATCCCCCCTCCGAGCCGTTCTGCCGCAGCAGTCCAAGTGACGGCCATGCGACACAGTGGCTTTAAACTGGAGCAGGAACGCCGCAATCGCTGTCGGTGACAGTTCCTGAAGCTACCCGGATTACTGTGGCGTGGGGGCGGGTTTGCCGCACAAATGCCTGTTTTTTTTTTTGCATGACATCTCTGCACATCTCAGGAGAAAATGACCTGCAGTGCGTTACAAGGAGAAATGAGGAGCCCGGGGGTGGGGTGTGTGTGTGTGTGGGGGGGGTGGTCCAAATGCCTCAGTTCCCCAATCCATATAAACAGTTCCCTCCCGCCTTCCCCTTTAAAATGTTATCTTTTAATCAAGGGACATGATGGGTAAATGCCTATTTTACCATGGGATTCTCCTTTAGTGCTGTTTATATCATCCTCATCCAGTTCTGCAGTTCTTGCGCTGTACTTTCATGGTGTTAGTTGTATTTCCAGGTAGCTATGTGCACTTTCGGTCAATCAATCAAACCATTGATTAAAGGATGGTGGTTCAAAAAACAGTTCATGACAATCCAGACATTTTTCTAAATGTGTGCCATGACATTTAAATAACAGGGCAAATAAACTTCTGCTTTAGTGGTTAAAAATTCAGTTCAGACCATGAAGGAAGGGCAAACATGACAGGCTGATGCCCTTTGCTTTTTTGGCCTCTGATATCATTAAACACAAATCCTGTGTTCATTGTGTGGTACTGAACAAAGAAAGAAGGCTAAAACAGTCTATGAGAATGTTTTTTTAAACTATGTTTTAGTGACATAGGTTTATCATTTATTGATGGATTAATGTATTCTTTTGTACTTTACATGGTATCATTTCTAAGTGTACTGCAAAAGTACACATTCAATATACTATTAATAACTAAGTATTGCTTTGTCCTAGAAAGGCCCAATTGGGAATACTTAGTTTACTTGGATGAACTGCAAGCACAAGATGTTGTGGGAGGTGAATGTGATTTTTGTTAAGTGTAGAAATGAGGATACCAGAACTGGATTCCCTACATATGATGCTGTAGATGTGTCTGTGTGTGCCAGCAGCACCCAGGAGTAGTAGATGCTTTGGTAGGAAGCAAAAACGCAGCCCTCTGAAGTTCCACTGTGAGAGACACAGTCGAAACCAGCAAACCATTTCCCTCTGAACCTGCCAAATGTCCAAACACAGCAGCAAAGTGCACAGTGAGGTCAGGACTTAGGTGGGGTTGAATGCAGGGCCTTAGAAACAAGGCAGAATGAGAGAAAAAAGGACACCACGAAGACTGGTCTAGTCGTGTATAAATGTATAAATATAATGTTTGTAGCAGCACAGGTGTCTGGTCAGAGATTAAAACACTATTTATCAATCTTGGTGAGTCAATGAATTGTTGAAATGACCTGTGTGTTTATTGCTGCTTTGCGATTTGAATACCTGTAGGAGACAAGTAGGGTGCAGGGGTAAAGAGCATCTCGGTCAGTGTGAGACAGGTGTAAATAGACATTCCTTAATCGCTGGAGAAGAGATGCCACATTATGTACAAATAGCCATTGTCAGCCTTAAAAAAATCATATTACTTTATTGCAGTGCAGTTAAATCATTGTACTGTACAGTGGCAGTGGACAGGACTAATTTATTCCAAAGAAAGCCCTGAAGATCTGACTGACTGAATGGGAGCGCAAACCACTAGGCCTGAAATGGAGGAGTAAGTTCAGCATTGTCAACCTTCAGGAAGTCATCAAGGAATCCCTGAGACCTCATTTTGCACAAATGAATTTGTGCGAACAGCTTCATAGTGCCTATTTACTACACACACCTTGCAATGCACCTGGTTGCATCACCATTGAGTGTTTCTTGTGACATCAGACACCTTTGTCCAGGTGATCTTACTAGGGTTGGTCAGCCCCCAGCCTACCTCCAAGTAAAGCTACCTTCAACCCACAATTCATCTCACCTGACCCAGATCCATCTATGGACCACTATGGGACCACTGTGTTTGGGGATGTTGTTTCACCACTTTGTGTGGATAAGTGTGCAAGGAAAACTCTCTGAGGCTGGGTATGGGGTTCATATTCTCAGCAAAGAAGTCATCCCATCTGGTCAGTGAAATTTCCTAGCAGATATGTCTTTGCTTGGCATGTCTACTACTAGCATTACTTTTTTACTTAGGCTTACATTTCAACATCATCTGTTTAAAAAAAGTCAGCCAGATTCAAAATTACCTATAACAAATTGAAATGATTTATTTCAACATTATAGGTGCTGCTGAAATGTGTGCTGTTGTGTTTTAGTTGTTGTACCTTATACCATTGCACTCCCCACTGTAAATTTTTAAGTGGCAGCTTCAGTGCAATAGTTTGAAACATGATACAAAAGCTATGAGGCAACATTTAATTTAATATTTTTGCAGGAAATGTTTAGTAGTCCAGCGCTACTTGAAGAGACTATGAACAGACAATGAGGACTATGGAAGTGGCACTGAAGTCCCGCATTTAATACATGCATCACTGCCCATAACGCTTTGATACTCAGACTAAGCATTATTTGGTTTGGGTTACACTACCCTAAAAGTGGATAAACATATCAAATAACAAAAGTTTAGTTCATTTCTGTCTAATGCTGATTTTGTGCATCAAATTTGTTCCTAAGAAGTGTGTGGTTATGAAAGAAAAAACTTAACTCGCCACAAATTCTTAAGTTGTACATGAATGCATGTACACTCAGCAGTCATATCAGGGGTTCCAGTACTATGATAAAACAATGCAACAGTTTGTGGGTTTGGAGTTATTACAAGCTTATTATTCAGCACAACACTGTTTTTGGTCATCATTCAATCATTTTACATCCGCAATGGGTGGAGAAAGAGTTGATATAAGAGCACCACTTGGTTTTGCTCTCATGTTGTTTCAGTCAGTGGCACATTTTAAAAGGAACAATTTAGTCCAAACAAAATGCAGTTACTGTGTAACTTTCAGGATGCCTTGCGCACTGGTGCGTAGCAGTTGACGGAGTGAAACAATTGTAGTGGAGAAAAGTGGAGAAATTAAAAATAATTATTTAAAAAAAGCAGTTCTCTATATAGCTTTTAGACAAAACGATTCTATTTGTGAGCATTGCAAATGCTGCGCAGTTTTCAGTCATTTTCCACACCAATATAAGAACAGCACATTAAAAACAAAGCTAAAAGTGTGGTCTTTAAAAACAGATACGTGACTTTCAGTAATTCCACGTGTTTCCTCCTGTGAGTTTGTTTGCAGTGTTCAGTTAAAAAAACATTGTCCTCACTTCACATGGCTGCTGTAACAGTTTTAGTATCAATGTGCTTTTAACTCAAAAAGAGGAAAACAGAGCCCTCACCATTGAAGCACTTCTTCAAATGAGAACTGCACAGTTTAAACTGTAATCTGTCCAAGAAGAGGTTAAAACAAGTGTTCAAAAAGAACATAGTGAGAAATTTATAAAAAAACAGAAACAACAGAGACTTTAAAGAGATGCCACCTCCCTCTGTTATAACAGGGATCTCCTATATGGACTCCTACTGGCTTTCAGAACAATTGAAAAATATCTGTCATAAATGTCATAAATATCATTAAAAATCTAAAAGGTGAATTGTCATTTATTACACCCTTTATTATGCCTTAGGTCATGCTTCCAGACCTCTGTGACCCTGAACTGGTCAAGTGGTTATTGATAATGAATGAATTGATGAACATGTAACATTAAAAGCCAAGCAAGAAATAATAATTTTGTAACAAATGTTGTCAGATATGTTGATTTTAACATTGTAATTTGTAGAAAGGCCTTTTTTGGTATCTTAATAAATTTGGTATCTTATCTCTAATTAATTTTAATTGAACTCTTTTTTGTCTGGAAAACAATAATTTTTAATTTATTTCTCCATTAGAAATAATGTTAATCTGACCCTCTCACAACAGGAATGAATAAGCCCATGCATAGAAAAATGCATGTGTCTGAACAAATGAAAACAGTACCACACATACATGCATACAGTTTGTTCCAGCACAGCCTAGTTAATGTTCTAGATCAAGCTGTAATTGTAATGAAGAAACATAGTCAGTGTGGGAACATGATTTTACATTCAGTTTTTGAAACACAGATGCCTTGGACAATTCCAGTGCACTGAGAATTTCTATTTGGAAGTATGTTGGTTGTTTGATCCCTGCAAATTCTCTCTATAGCAGCAATGGGCCTCTTAAATTAAACTGTGCTCAGGGACAGCAGCTGATATGATGATATATTGCCCCATAGGGTTCAGTCTGTACAAACCATTTCCCAGTTCATTTGGTGACTAGCAAACCTGAATACTCTTCTATCCAGGAAAAGACACTGTCAGGCCATTTGAAAAATGTTTGTATGTATGTGAGTGTGAGTGTGTGTGTGTGTGTGTGTGTGTGTGTGTGTGTGTGTGTGCTTTAATGAATACATAACGAGTTGGTAGTCAGAGTATCTTGAATGGTGGTACATGATTTTTATACTGTACACATCTTCAGAGGGTGTCTGTTCCTTGGGTGTGTTAACTAAACAATATTAAGCAGCATGATATAATGCTCCTACTGCTGAAAAGGGGGCCTTTTGTGATACTGTTGATTCCTGCAGGTATCACGGCATCTATTACTGTTGGTGTCTCCTAGGCAACAGAGGTCCACTGCCCAGCTGGCTTTTCAGAGCCTCTGTAGACAAATGCTTACACAGCATCAGCAGAGATTGACATGTGCAGTTATTATCCACTTGAATCAAAGGCACTTTGTTATATTGCAGTCAATACCATTTGCTTGGTACTGTATTATTATAATGGCTTTATTTGAGACATTAATGTTATTGTTGGCTGGCAAAGCAAAAGACTTATAGGTGGGGATGTAACTCCTTCATTATGAAGCAATTTTTGTTTTAATCTTTTATGCCCCTTAGCAAAATTTAAGTCAGAAATGAATAAACATATTCCAGAGCTTTCTAAAGTATGTGTTCTGTAATTAAGAAGTGGTTATGTACGTGTACTATTGTGCACAGTTGTTAATTATGGAGACGAAAATTAGTCTGTATCCCTCTGCATCTTTATCTGTATCGACCCCAGTGGATTTATAATACATAAAAAACACTATATTTAGTCCTTTCAAGTCCCTTTATATTTGGGTCTGATGCTTGGTCACTCACATTGAATGCTGACAAAAGTTTTTATTGCTTTTGGCAAAATGCTTTTGGCTGTAGCACATAACTAAATGAACACAATACTAGACGAGCCTTTTAGAGAGATTTTTCACCTATAAGCTTCACATTTTAACCTCTGAATCTGCATTCTGAATTTTGTACCTTAAGCAATACTCCCCCTACTGGCAAACAAGTTCCAACCCCGTTTTCATATTTTGCTTCTACTTAAGTGTTATCTGGCCAGCCTTGCTGCATCTCTCAGACTGACAGTTGCTGATGTGCACACTTTGTTTACCAAAGTGCTTTATTTCCACTTTGTTTCATAGGTTTCATAATGATGGAACATTCTGGGGGACTGTTTATTGTTGTGTCTTCAGATGGTCTGGGCAAACTAGTTCAAGGTGCCCCTCCGTTTTGTAGCATACCTTTCGGTTCACTTCACAGCCAAGCAATGTCTGTGACCCTATGAACCTTGTGTAAAACAGTACTTTGCCTCTTAGCCAATGAGAGGCTTTCCTGGGATTGTCCCACTTCTGCACTGGTGACAAGACCCTTCCCTCCTCCAGCACGCAAACATATACAGACACACACACACGCTGGGTATGTAGGGATGTGGATTTAAATGTGTCTGCAGGGGAAATGCGTTTGTGTGAGGGTACGTGCAGTATTTAGTTTAGGGTAAAGCCCCTCTCTTCCATGAAGGCAGTAGCCTGTACTCATAGGTGTATGACTGCATTGTGAACTGCACCACTCAAGACCATTGAGGGAGTGCACCATCAGCATGAGGACTGTAGTATGTTACTGCAGGAGAACTGAAAGCAGGGATAGACTGCAGTCCCATGTGCTCCAGCACATCTGAGTCTGTGCTCAAAATAGCCCCCCTCCCTGCAGCAGCGAGGTCAGCTGCCTATAACTGGGACACTGTGTGTGCGTGTATGTATGTGTGTGTGTGTGTGTATGTGTGTGTGTGTGTGTGTGTGTGTGTGTGTGTGTGCGCGCGCCTGTGCACACACATGCAAAAGATGGAGGCAGATAGAAAAAGAAAGACTTCACCTGCAACACCATGCTTATAATGACTAAAGCAATTTCAGTCAAAATTAACTAGAGCCCAAACAGTCATGAATTCTAATCACATTAGTAATTAATCTCTGCCCTAAATATGGATTTCATGAGTCTAGTAATTAAATGTTAAAAATGTAGCTATACTTGCAGAAGGATCTGTCAGCTGCAGCAGTTATCAGTTAGCAAAATGTCAGATATTTCATTCATAATTCATCAATTATAAACCTTATTAATATGGTTGTGTGCTCAGTCATACAATTTTCTATATTTTTTACTATTCATAAAATAACAATGGCATAAAATTCAAATATAAAGAAACTACTATTCATACTAATGAATTTGTATGAATAGAAATGTAAAATTTTTCTTTTAGTTGTGTTGTCCAAATGTTCAAAGCCTCTTGTCACATTGCAAATTTATACAAATTTGTTGCATTGCTTACTCATTTAATTACCTATTCAGTATATTAAGCTCATTTATCCTTAGTATCCTTGTCACTCTAAATTGACTATGTTGTGAGAATGGTGTGTGTGGTCACCCTGTGTGGACTGGCATTCCATCCAGAGGGCGTTTCATCGCCTTGTGCCTGTTGCTTCCAGGATAGGCACTGGACTGCTGAGACCCTACTCAGGATAAAAGGGTGAGGAGGAGGGGTATCCTTGTACCAGAAGGTGGAAATCCTACTTTTCCTGTATTATTTCTCATCTGTTGGAATGTTAGTAGGAATTTTACTTGCAACTGTACCTTACACTTTTTTCTGTCTCTGCCTCCCAGATGATTCTGACGGTGTATCTGAGCAAGGGTGAGCAGACACTGGCAGAGGTGCCGGTCACTCCAGAGACGACATGCCGCGACGTGGTGGATCTCTGTAGGGCACCTGGCGAGACCAGTTGCCACCTGGCTGAAGTGTGGAGAGGCAACGGTAAGAGAGAGACAAACCTCAGGCCAAAATGCGTGGTTATGGGTGGGCTGTGCAACCAGTGGGCTGAGGTTTAGCCCTCTGCAGGCTTTAATCTCTGCAGCAGTTAGAATGCTAGCTAACACAAAGAATTTGCCATGAACTTTCCAAGACCTTTCCTATTTTTTGTGTTATTCCAATAATGCAAGTCTTCATTGACAAGAATGACATTTACAGCACCAGTAAAAAGTCTGTTTGCATCTGGGCAGCTTGCTTGTGTGAGATGAACTGGGCACAAGAGTGAAAGCTAAGCAACCAAAAAGTGTCTTGTATCTGTGGGACCTGTTGCAGAACATCTAAAACACAATGCAGCTTATTTCCTGGCCAAACTTGGTAATCAAAATAATGTTCCAGCAAGTGGAGTAAAAATTTTCACTAGTACTGTAAGTCTAGGTTTTCATTCCAGCCTAGCTGCCTGACTCAGTTGGTTCAGTTATTGGTTCTTTTTGCAACAGTGGGGGAACAGTGGTATAAAGTTTCAGCATTTAAGATTGGTACAATATTGTATGAGTAGTTAATTTGTTTACATTGTTAAAGGAAACATTTTTGTTAGAAACTTACAGACATAGGTTTTAATCAGAAGCTGTAAGTGCTGTAAGTGGTAACATAGAACTACTTAGGTCTTATATTATATGTCACTGGCATGGTAGGCAGGGTCTTTGGGCTGTTTTTGGTCTGGTGCCCCATGATGTGTCTGTGAGAGGGCAGCCATTGAATTGGTAAACACAGGGGCTTGTAAAAAAAAATGAAAAGAAACAATCACTGGAAGTGGCTACTTTTAAAATGAAGAGCAGAACTGGAGAATTATCAGTGTGTAAGAAACTGTTATAAAAATATGGTCTCACTTATCAGTATGCACATAATATCACAGGGTATAATAGTAGAACGAGGATTTCAAAGCCAAAGAAATTCAAACTAGACTTTTGATTAGAGTGTACATATCAAATACTTCTTTTAAGAACACTGGTCTTGAGTGAAAGGCTGATCAGAGATGAGATGTCCAGCAATAAATACACAACATGTCTGATTCTGGTTATTATAGGTAAGACTGACCTGAACTGCAGTCACTAAATTGTTAGATCGAGCTTAGGATTAGGGTTAACCAGACTTAACCAGACTTAACCCTAATGCTAAGCCTGATCCAACAATTTAGTGACTGCAGTTCAGGTCAGTTCATACCTATAATAACCAGAAGTTAACCAGACTTAACCCTAATGCTACCCTTAAAAGTAACATTAAGGATGTTACAAAGATTTGTGATGTAAATGTTCAAAGATGCAATCATTTTTCACTCTATTTTCTAAACTTTGTTGAATTTTGCTGCTGAGGGAGCACAAACAGTTTGTATGTAGCCACTAGATACAGTAAAACTCACCTAAACAGAATGAGTGTAAGATTGCCTTAATTGAACTTGCTTCTGAGAGTTCTGAGATAATAACAGTATGTCAGAATTTTACTATTTTTTTGGATGAATTAGTCAAAAAGCAGAAGAATGAGGAGAGGACATTTTTCTTTTTGGTCATTTTTCATTATTTGTGATGTTAATATAAAACACAGTTCAGCTAAATATTAAAATAGAAAGTATTACAAAGTATCTTTATGTATTATAGCTGTATCCAAGACTTTTACAGAATCATACATATAAACGTGGATTGTCTTACTGATTGTGGCTTAATGGTAAAAAGTGACCTTGGATTGAATTACAAACAGCCTTCTAGTGTCAGTAGTGTTTGTAAACTCAGGAGCCATTGCATTTGAAAATGTCTGAATTAATTAGGTTTCCTGGAATAAAGGATGTATTGAAGTTTTTGGTGTCTAAACTTAAAACAGTTGTAAAGACTGTTGTTATTCTTGTTGCTGTACATGGTTTCTAACTTGTAGACTGGGAAATACAGCAAAGCTAATGACTCCTCTGTATTCACCACTAGAGGGCTCTGGCCTGCAGACTGGGTCTGTGGTTAATCTAGATCATCCATCCATTATCATTAACTGCCCTATCCTAGTCAGGGTCACAGCAGCCTGTAGCCTGTGCCAGAATCATCAGATGCTAGACCATAAAACTACAGCCTGGTTGGGATGCCAGTCCACTGCAGGGTGACCACATATGAATGCAGTCACACACATATTCTATAGGCAATTTAATATGACCAGTTAACATAAAACAACACATGTTGCTGGGTCGTGGAACAAAACCAATGCAGATACAAAGAAACTCTGTAGACACTGAGATGGATTTGAACTCATGCCTTAATGGGCTAGGTACTGTGAGGTAGCAGTGCTACTCACTCTGCCACCGAGCTGCCCCTATCTAGGCCTCTGGTTGTTATCCTTTTCTAGGTAATGGACCTATTTTAGAGCCTGATGAAAGTTAAGAACCCTCTCATAGAAAAAATGTCCATAAATAAATTTGTGTTTCACAGCCCTCTGAAACCCATCTATGGGCCACCAAGATGTCCAAGAATGCCAAGTTATCAGCCATTAGGGAGCTTCTTTGTTGAGGGTCTTTAATCGAGGCAATAATCAATTAGTGGGGTTGAATTTTTGTTTCAGTGAATCTATAGTTACAAAACAGATACCAGTTTCAGGCACAAGAGTGGTGTGAACCAGTAGAATGCTCTCTACAGTGATTCTCCTTCTGATTTTCTCCCTTTCTTCCCCCACAGAGAGGGCCATCCCTTTTGACCACCTAATGTATGAACACCTGCAGAAATGGGCACCCAGAAGACAGGAGGTGAAATTCTTTTTGCGGCATGTGGACTCGCCTACTGACTCTGCAAACCAGGGTGCGTTTTCAGGGAGACTGTTGACCTCTCTTTCCCCTTCTTTAAATTTCTTGATTCTTTGTCAACCACAAACTCACCAGGAGGAAATTTAGTGTAAAGGCTATTCTATAAATACAGGGGCATAATTTTTCACAGATGTTTAATTTCATTTTAGCTGCTCCTTTCATGCCTCACTGTGGTTATGTTGGTGACAGGATTTTTGTCACTTCCACATTTCATTTTCTTGCACACCAAGCAAATTGCATAAAAACAAAACCGGTGTCACTTTCTCTCTCTCAGACCTACTATAACTGGCAATTTTATCAAATTTAATATGAAAAAGCTGCAGAAACAGAGAAAATACTTTTTTCACAGTACTGTAGATGGATTCATACACAGTCAAGAACCAATGAAGACTCAGTCACCACTTCTCCACCACAGCTCTGTACAATGGCTGCATAATCTTGCAATATGTTATACCTCCAGTGTTTTTCAGTGCACTTGTCTAAGCAAGTTCAGTGACACTGTGACATTGTGACACAATCCCAGTTAGAAATATAGAAAATCTGCCATTAACTGAAACCAAGATTGGGCTGGTCAAAAGAAATGGATTTCAGAAAAGAAATGCTATTCAAGTGAATGATCTACATCTAGTTAATGTCATGTTGGGTGTTGGTGCAATCGATGAGAAAAATAAATTCTTTAAACTCTGGATTCTCTGTTGCCTCGTCACACACAGAACCACTCATACACAAAAGTACATGCATACACATACAGCACACTTTTACTGCAGACCCAAGTGTCATTCAGTCTCTTGCCCCTGTGTGGGTATGTGGGAGTTGACCTTCCATTTCTGTAAGAATCAGCAGATTTTTGTGTGTTTACAGGGAGCCTGCTGTCACAGGACCAGGCCAACCAAAGGAATGCTGGGAACCCAGATAAGAGCTCAGAAAATGGGGTATGTCACATGCACTGTCTTGATTTATGCTGGTGGTACAATTTCTTGGCCACAGATACACTTACCTTGAAATTGTTTGGAACCTGCTGTCAAGGGGCACCTCTTGCATGTCTTCTCTCAGAGAGAAAAACTTATGATTTAAGCCAGTCTGCACTAAATCACAAAGTTTAACCATTTGAGAGAGCATTTACTGCTCTATTATTAAGAAAATTCCATCATTGTAGATCTCAATGTAAAACAGGTGGGGGTAACGCCTCTGTAGTGGTGGTGGCTACCAGTATATCACTATGATATCTAGTTCTCTATTCACTTTCATCACAGATGTGTCCTGGAAACATGAATGTATGATTCCCTGATGAACTAAATACTGGTCAAAGCTCCATGGCCTGCTTTTGATGACCATAAGTAGTTTATCTATACCATTACCCCCTCAAATTAGTCTTCATCCTGATCTGTGAGAACTTTGATGTTCTCTTTACCAGCCAGCATTCTTTGAATAACTGTCTGCAGGTAAGTGTTGGGTAATGTGATTCTGTGTAGTGTTTGCCAAGTGTGACTAACATACTTGGCCGTTAAGACTTTTGTTCAATGTTTAATTTTGTCCTCATGTTTATTAGTTCAGTCACACCAAGAACAATGACACTGGAGTCATGTGAATGTCATAAACCAGCCACTGCCTTCCTGACTGACTGTTGTCGCAGTGGTGCCTCAATGTTTCCAAAGTATTGCTGTATAAATAAGTAATTTTCAAATGCAAGAACAGATGGTTTATAGTTATTTTGGTACATTGGTGCTTCAACTTATGGCACAGCTGGACCTCTTTGAAATACAGTTGGAAGAATTCATCCATAACTTTATAATTCTTTTTGATACTTAGAATCAGTGAAAGCTTAATAATACAGAGCGCCCTCAATTTATTAGCTTATTATTATATAAAATAATCATAAGTTTAAAAAAATAAATAAAACATATGCCATAAGAATTATTTCTTTATTTTTATATGTTTCAAACAACTTTAAAATTAAAACTATTATAAAATTCCATTAAAATAGAGGCCTTTTCCACAGCCTAATTATCAATTTTGACCGCTGACCATTTCGTCCTATAAGCATATTCAAAGTCTCTCAGATTCTGGCCACTTTCACCATTCAATGAGGTCTTAATAAAGCAGTTATTCATCAGTGTATTTACTTCTTAGGTTCTGTATATATTCTCTGATATAATATAGTCTATAAGTTTCTGAAACTGCTATAAAATAAACCTGATATAATATGTTGTAAGACTTTTTATTGTTACATTTTTATGAATATTGAATTACATTAAAAAATAATTTAAAATTATTCAAGATAAGCAAACTTTGTCTCCACAAACTTCTTTGTAATGCAGTTCATTCCATCTTGTTCATGAGTAGGGACACCTTCATGGACCAGCCAGTGTCACTCAGTTTGTCTGTAGACTCTGCTAAAGGCATCTGTGCCAGTCTGTTTGTTCATAGTTTAGCTAACTTTGGACTATCCTATTGCCCTTTTCTCACCTGGTCCCTTGTCTACACCAAAATGTACAAAGTCTCCCTCCATGTACAGTAAAACAGTCATTAACAGACATAGAATAAATAATTTAGTGGATAACAGACTGTGAAATGCACAGTACTACTGAGAGGAAGTAAAAGATTAAATATACAGTATTGTCACAGTTACCTGGCAGGCTTCAGCCCACATGCAGATCCTCAGTGTGTGGGGAAACATCCTGGGACAGATGAGGATGTGACAAGTAGGTGCCATAAGGGCTGAAAAATTTTACCTTTTGTTGGAAGGCTGCTGGTTAATATCCCGGCTGTTGTGCTTTTGAATGTGATTTTGAAGAACAGCAAATGAGTTGGTATTTAAATAAGCAAAACTACATTTACATCACTTGAGATAAATATGGCGGAAGATAGAACGACCAAGGCTGGCTTCTGCCGAATGTGGCCCTACAGTGTGTCTGAAGCATTTAAGAGAATCAGCACTGGTCAAGCCATACGATATAAAATTATTACAAAACATTCTCTTTATTGTAAGAATTATTTTTTTCACCTAGTTGAGGTTTTTGCATGTTTTGTTAATTTAAAACTCCCAAGGGTCAGTGATTGTTCCATTATTTCCAAGCAACAGTTTGGGTGTCCTGAATTGCAGGGGGAGAAAGTTTGCAAAATAGTTGCTTGAATAGCTGGTTGAAATGATGGAAGACTGTCTTATAAACATACCCAGGAGCCCTGACAAGTGGCTTTTCTTGTGTGTAGCGGTGAAGGGTGTTAAGCACCATGGATAGAAATGAGTAGCTATCAGCAGGTGCAGCTTTGTTGGCTGGGCATGGTAATGTTAGCAGTGAACCACCTACATCTCCATGTTTTTTGTATCACAGTGAGTCAGGGACTATGCTGCTGAACTAACTATAAATACTTTATGACCCTGTAATGGTAGTTAACCCAGAATGGATCTGTTATCTTGGGCTGGTTAAGTTGGCTCATTTACAGGATTACATGAATTTCATGATCTAACTGTCTGAGTGCATTATTATCTTCATTATACACTGGTTTTACCAAAGGGGGATGTTTTCAAGAGATAGTTGTTTGGTACAAGGAAAATCCCAAAGCAGCAAAGCAGCAGTGGCCAGTAGCACCGGGATGTGTCTTCAGTATGGGAGGTATGAGGGAGAGGTTCTTCTACTTTGAGGGTCCTTAACAGGACTTATGCACGCCTGCAAGAGTTAACACCTTTTTCTGATTGTGTAGTTAAATGTCTACACCAGTATGTAGAATAGCAAAAAAGGTAGCAATTCTATGTTTTGTATTGCTGTCAGTAATGAGCACATTCAGAGTTATTGTATTGTGCATCACATTAAGGAATACACAAATGGGAACTGTTGTGGATGTGATGCATATTTACTTGGAGAGACCCCACACAGATCTGCCCACACAGATGTATATATACATACATACAGAAATACTGTTGGTATTCTGTCTGACTTTCTTCAAACGATTTATTATGTGATTCTGTGCCTTGTTGACCACGTGCTGTTAAATTGTTGGTTTGATTCAGTCATTACCGGCATAAACTCATATTTGCATGACTGGGTTGAAGATTAAATTAGTGAAGGATAGAGATGACTGCTTCATTAGTAAAATACTACCAAATCTAGAATATCCAAGTGATCTAATAATATTTATCAGGAATTATTTACCATCCTTTATTGCCATGGCAACTGGATTTCTGCAATAGCAAGATACAGTGGCTATTACTTTATAGCCTTGTGTTGAGATTAAAAAAAGCACTTATTTGTGAGAAATAAAAAATAACTTGCAATAGAAGTTGTTGGTATTTGAAGCTACCACAAAACAAAGTTTTTCTTCCAGTTTTTTTTCCCTATTTGTTTATATTTTCAGTTAGAGAGTGATTTTTAACTTACTGTTAATAAAAATCTTTGGGGTCTCTGAAATAACTTTAGGAGTGAAATGCAGGCTTGCAGTAAAACACCCTCAACCAAGCCAAGGTTTAAAATAAGACTACTGCTGTACTGTTACTGTCCGTGACATAATTCTATGTAAAGGTAATCAGCTGTCAGTGCAGTATTAAGTGTATTATTTTCATAGAATTTATTTATCAATATTTTTCTAGGAGGAGTTCTTGAGCCTTCATTTGGTGCTTAAAGGGGTCCATGGACTATAAAAGTTAAAGAACTGTGCATTACGGGTAGTTTTTTTTTCAACAGGCACAATGTTCAAGCATGTTATTGTGGACCTCGAATATGAACAACACATGTCCCGTTTTCTAGTTTCTCCACTGATTCGATCAGTTTAGCTCAGTGTTAAACCCATAGCATGAATTTGTTACAATGGCATAACATTGTATAAGAATAATACTTTTACAATAAAGAAGTGCTTTGTGAACCAACATCCCATTCAGTATTCAGTGGAACGAATTATGTCTGTCACATCTAATTACGTACTTGCTCCAAAAATCATATTTAATCAGGAATGTCTCCGAAAACAAACTTCCTATGCCTGGCTTAGAACTTGGGGTTTTTATCCCTCTTAATATTTGCCGTGTAAATTTATATCAGAAAATTACAATGTTCTCGCTGCTCTATGATCTCTTTATTATATGCTGAATTAAACTAGTTAAACCATGAAAGAGCACCTAGCCTGTCTTTGTTCGCCCTTTTGTGTGATTCACTGGTACAGGAATGTTGTACTGCTGATGCTGTCTAGCCTACAGTGGATTGCAGGACTCATTTGATCAACTAAAACATCACAAAAGAATGGGCAGCCGTAAGATCACTTCTCAACAAGGATATTTTTATGATAAATTATTATTTGCTGTAGATGGGGCACAGTGGCACACTGAGTAGCACTACACACCACACATTCGTTCATATATCTTTCCTAAACCAGTTCTGTGTTGCCATTTTCTTTGTAAACCATTAATGTTGAAGTGGTAAAAAGAAGGAAGACCTGCCCCACACAGAAAACTACTGAGCTGTGAACAGACGGAGCCCCAGGCAGTGGGTGACCTAACACTTTGTAGTGCTCCACTGCTGCATTCATTTGCATGGAGATTTGTTGCGTGTGGGACATGGGCAGGATTAATGATGTAAGAGGTGTTTCTTGGATGTATGCAGAACCTGTCCTTGTGCCTTTTGATACACTTGTGGAGCATAACAACCAATGCATTTTTTCCTCACTCATTCAGTGCTCCCCGTGGTACGATCAGGGTTTGGATGCTGTTAATAGTATATGGCTATGTAAACTGAAACACACTTTGTTATGTAATATCCAGTAACAGCTGCACTTACTGTTGTGCTCTTACTATACCCTGCTGACCTTCTATCAGTGCCACACAAGTAATCCGTTAGTGTGTGTGTGTGTGTGTGAGAGAGAGAGAGAGAGAGAGAGAGAGAGAGAGAGAGAGAGAGAGAGAGAGAGAGAGAGAGAATGTAAAATAAGACTCAACCAGTGTGAAAACTGTGGGCTATTTAGTTAGTTTTTAAAAACTTCTTGTAGCTAGAGCTGCTGCCTCTGGGTTTAGAGGTTGTAGGTTCAAATCCCACATCCTGTCCTGTAAATTATGAACGTGAAAGTGACCCTGTTGTCTAAAACAGTGAAAGGAATTTATAAGGCGAGTCATAAACAACACCATTTTGCTAATAAACTTTAAAAAACTGTGACCATTTTGTTTTATCTACAATAGATTTCACCCCCTTGTGGGTGGTTGCAGTTCCAGAATAAAGGTTAAACTAAATGAAATTCACTTTTTTCTTCATTGCTGGCCTCATCTCAGGCGGATGCAGGCTGTGACTTGGAAAGTCTTCAGAGTGGGGATAACTCCAACTCTTTAATCTCCCTTTCAATTTCAGTTCTACTGTGTTTTATTGACACAACAAATTTTATATATTTGTATTCCCAGAGTAATGGCTGTACAATTTTGTGAAGAATATTTTGTAAGAAGAAATTTGAACAAAGCATCAACAAAAATATATTCACATACATAGATAGATAGATTGATAGATAAGACACTCTCTCTAACTATCTTTCTCTCTCTCATTCATTGTCACCTTGACAGATCAAAAATATCAAAAGTGTCACAGTGAACACAGCGGTCACCAACAACATGGTTCTGCCTTTGTAGGTCGCATAGATTTTCTGTATAGTTTCTGTGTTTTCATAACAGTTGTGGTTAAATCTGCAAGGTTGTGTGTGATGGGACCCCTGAGGTTTATTCTCCAAAAGCTCTTGCTGTTGTGTATTTTTTTGTGCACCAATGTTGACTTGGAACTCTTGAAGACAAAGATGCAATAGATACCATAGCTGTTTCTTAGAGGCCTCCCTAAGGCACCTGTCTTGGTGTTTTTGTTGCTGTAGATGCATGTATGGTCATGCAGTGAAATGACTTCCATTCGTATGATTTCTTTGCTTAGATGGCAAACTTAGTCTATTTTGTGGCCTGTTTCAGGTGAAGAGGGCTGCAGTTTGCCAGTTGGCTCTAATCATGTTGTCTCTCTGGTTTTGATATGTTGATTGTTGCTTTGGGAGGACTAGGCACCAAACCACTGATTTTATTTCTGTGGAGGAGAGACTTTTCTTTCAAGGTTCCATTTCACGATGTTTGAATTGCCACACTGCAACATAAGGATCTATGATCTCTCTTTTCTCAGTCAGCTGAACCTGATGAGCTTTGTTTCCACAGAGCTGATGTGTTTCGCTGTGTGAAAGACTATTGGGGTCTCTTCTATGACATTAACTGACTGAGAAGCTGAAGGTGTGTTTATGTGATTGGTGTGTGCTCTGTGAAAAGATTACTGAGTGTATAGACGTACAGGAACAGACCCCATCCATTGGGCAGGTGACCTTCTGTGAGCTTCAGGGGGTAGTTAGCAGACAGCAGCAAATTGAGGTAGAACAGGAAAGACTAGTGACTAAGGTAGACCTTACTACCTCCTTCATACTTACCACTCACTGTACTGAGGGGTCCCAAGAGCAGAGAGCAGTGTGTGTTCTTTATGACACAGAGATGAGTAGTCTGTAGAACTCTTCCAGTTGCCTCAGGTGCTGAAAAGTTTGTTGAATGTTTCTCAAAATTCTAATAAAAGGAATCTTTGGGCAACTACAATATAGATGTAAACAATCGTGCAGAGTCATTTGATGTGTTCCTCATTGAATTTAAACTCTGTGGTCTATCACAGGCTTATTGTCAGCACTAGTAAGATGAATTTGTGTTTTTAACATTTCTTTTCCCCTTGGTTGTTGCACATGGTATTCTGCAGTATCAAAACTTTTCCTGCTAGTTTATCTGGGTTCCAAGTGCACGCCTGTCTTGTGGAATCACTAAGCTTCTGAGTCTTTCTAATGTCCAAACAGATTAATAAAACAGTCATATCCAGACTTCAGAGGGGAGAATGCAGACTTATCAGTGCTGCTTGGTCTGTTAGGTGTGTGTGTTGCAAAGGTTTCTGGTTTTGAACAAAATAAATAATTTTTTAAAAATGTTTTTCATTTCACAAATAATATCCTGATGCGGTTGGCGTAGTCAGTACTACTTAGATAAAAGTACTGTCACATTAAAAGAACGTACTAGTAGTAACTTTAGCTAGAATAAAATTTACGTTCCTAGTTTGCTACTGGTAGCTAAATGTTGTCTAAAGTATTTGGAAGATTTTTCCATGATAATTTTGATAATTAAAATTTGGTTAAAAAATAATGTCCCCAGAAACCCTGCACTGGGAGACTTATTAATGAAAGCAGAATAAAGACTTGCAGTTAATGTATTATTCATTATAGCTTTATGGGGTTTTTTTGTAGAACTTTACCTGTGAATGGATTGAGGGATTAAGCTGTATTATTATTCTTTTACTCCTAGTTACAAACAGATTTCCAGTCTGTTCATCAGTTGACACACAAGTGTATTCCACAAGTAAACTCCAGTTGTTATGTTCAGAAACTAAAATTTATAGTTAATTTAGCATTAGTGTTCCCTTTTTTATAAATTGCTGATTAGTATGTTATGTAGCCTAGCCTATTTGCTTGGAGTAGGCTGGCATGGTAGCTACATTACTTAAAGTGTTTCAGTGTTCAGCAGGTAATACTGCTAAGTATGAAACATCAGTGCTATGTAGCCAGCAGGCCCTTCAGTGTTATGAAAGATGAATAGTCAACATAACTATTAGACTGCATAACCTACAGTAGGAAGTGGTGATGCACCATGAGGAGGACCAGATGAACAGTGGGAAAAACTAGTCAACATGACTATAAAATCAGGAACATTTGTTCACACAACTGAAGTTACATCCAATATTAAAAACCACAGTTAAACGCATATAAGTTGACAGAATTAGTACTCAAAATTTTTTGTACCATCATCACAGGTGAATATTTGTCAAACGCTGGGTCCAGCCTTTTTCACTAAATGGACTAAAGATTAAATAAAGGTAACCTTCAGAATATGCAGTATTTCTTTACTGCAGTTAATATCATACAGTGTAGCTTTCAAGGCAATCAGCACATTAAACAACTAATCAATTAACATTCATTATCATAAACTTTAAAACTTAATGAAACTCTTACAGTATGAAAAAAAACCACTGCTAACTTATTAAACATAAACTCCTTTTTTCACAAAATAACTTTTTTTGTCACTTCCCCTGTCATGATTGAACTAAGTTGTTATGAAGTCAGTATCAAACATTGGTCAGTATTAAACTCTTAACTGGTCTTACTGCAATGGAAAACTGACAGACAGCCATGATGGCCAGAACGTTTGAAGAAAGAAGTCAGCTGACAATGAACAAAACCATCGGCTGAATAGTTCAAAGCAAAAGTTACATGATTAGGTAAAAGGGGAAAAAGTTTAAACATTAAATGGGGAAAAAAATCTAAAGTAACACAACGAGAGTCACAACGCATACGAATAAAAATTCTTTTATTCCTTACAAGCGAAAAGTGCAGAGGCCAAAACCTACTCTGAAAAGTGCATCTAAATGCCCTGTAAAAGAAGTAAACATATCTCATTGTACCAAAGCTCTGTTAATATCCACTTGGATTAAACAAAGAGCAAAGCTTCTGTCAGTTGGTGTGTGTTAGCTGTTAGTGTTGGAAAAATGGAGAAATCCTTTTTCATTCATTCCTTCAGCAAAATTATCCACAGCCAATCTATAGCCATCTGATGTGCATTTACCTTGCATTTCTCTCCTAATTCACACTATCCTCAATCCTTTCTTACCACCCTCACTGTCCATCATCCATGTCTTTTATCCACTCTTTTTATCTGCTGTGCTACTTTGACATGTTCTCTGTTTGACAATTCTCATTCCTTTGTCTTTGTCTCTGTTCATTAATCTTCAACTCTCCTCTCTTTCCCTCTGTACTCCTCTGCCCATGATTCTCCTCTTTATCCCAACATCAGGAGCAGCGGCTACGATACTTAAAACAGCAGGACCGGCGACAGCAACAGGTCCAATCTGAAAGCGAGAAGCTACAGCGCCTGAAGGAGCGTGTTGAGAGCCAGGAGGCCAAGCTCAGGAAGATCTGTGCCATGAGGGGTCAGGTGGACACCAGCAAGGTCTTGAACGGCAATCTGTGTAGGTACAGCCCTTCCTGTGCGGACGCAGCCTCTGATTATAATTGCAATCCATATCTGTGTGTAAAGCGTAGCCTCTGAAAGCACAGACCCGCATGTCTGGGTGTTGACACTTATAACCACCCCTCCTTCACTATAATGGCTGCTGCAGTTATTCTGCTTTAAATCCATATACACCCGGACCCCTCTACCCAGACACTCACTGTCTAGATATTCATTTATCTGTACTACCCAACATCCCAATATCCATATTCTGACCCCTGTCTTTTTGCTCTGTAAGTGCCCCAAATCTAATGCAAATCCCATTTAAGCAGCTGTCATTCAGATAGTCACTTGTTTTGCATTAATCTTCAGTTTTGCACTCTTTGTTCTATTTATTTATTCTATGGTATTCAGTTTATTTTATTGTTGTTGCATTGTGGGTCCCCAAGGAATTAAAGAAAATTAAACAAAGCAATGGAATCCAAGTGTAACCCATAGTGAAAAATTACTCACACACACACCCACACACGCATATATGTATGTATGTATTTCAATTAGTTTATCAAGGGCAGCAGTGTATGTGGCACATACAGTGATTTTTAAGAGCAAATACAGCAAAAGTGCTAAAATGAAAGTAATGCTTCCAAGATAAACAAATGGATACAATATACACAACTATTGCTTGCTCACTGAAAACTGCATACTTTATCCGAATAATTGTATATGTTTAAAGTGGTTTCAGACTGAACTTCGTTTGGTTTGTAAAGGTATAATTATTTTTTTTAAGAAATTAAGAGAATAATGTGTATGTTACCCAGATTCCAGTCTTAAGTATGAATTTTCAGTATATAATTTGTCTACTGTATATTGGGGTCTTGTTAAAATTTTATTATTTGGCTTGTAATATTGATTTCTTGCTTATGTGTTTTGTGCTTACATTTTTTTCTGCTGCCTTCAATAGACTGTGCATAATGTGTAGGTTTTTCAGTTTTGAAAATTCAAAGTATTGGGCAAAGGTCTTTGGGAATTAAGGAAATTATTTCCCAAGAAATTATGTTTATATCTGTTTTTATGGACAAGAAGTGTTCATTTGCAAGAAAACAATATATAAAATTAGAATTTACACAAACACAGATACAATAAAAAGTAGCAAGTATATTTTGAATTTTAACTACAAATACTTGGTTACCTCAGAAGCAGGTCTGGACGTGCCTAGGCTAATACACATTGACAGACATAAAATCACACTTTAGTATTGGCAAGACTCTAGTCAGTGAGCAATTGCAACTGAAACCAGAATTTTAACATGCAATGTTCAAGCTGTCATATACTGTACTGTACTGAACTGTCCATAATGGTCATTTCCTTAAGGGTCAGATAGAAGTCCAGTAAAGTACTTGCTCAGCATCTGGCAGAGTCATCTGGCATCAAAGTAGATGCTTCATCTGTTCAAAGTTTTAAAAGAAATGGTCTTTCAGGGAGTGTTGCAGTTAAGAAAGAAGCATAAACTCCAGCATACGAAAGACTGTTAAAATATGGCATGAAAACCACCAATAGAAAGTCTTATGCAATGAACTTTTTGGGTCACAAAGATTCCTGTATGTGAGAAGAAGAATTCGCAAGAAGTACACTAATTCCTGTCTGCTGTTTTCTGCACGGCATGGTGATGGATTTATCATGCTGGGGAGGTGCATTTCAGCTAGCAGAGTAGGAGATCTGGTCGAAATGCTAAGAAGTATAAACTGATTTTCACTCTTTATGCTATATCTTTCAGAAAAAGACTGACGTGCAAAAACTCAATCTTTTAGCAGGAAAACAACCCCAAATACTGCAAACACAGCTAAGACTTACTTGGAGGGGATGTCTGTTGATGGAACATTAACAGTAACTAGCAACAATATGCTAAGAGTATTCAACTGGCCACCACAAAGCCCCCATCCTACTACAACTAGATCTGTGTGGAGTCAGTATTTCAGGGAAAAATAACAAAAAACAGCCAAAGTCAGAAAAGTTACGGAAAATCTTGCTTAGAAGAATTTAGAAAAGGACTGATAAAAAAATTATACAGTAGTTTAGCAAAGTAAGTTTCTTCACTTTTGCAGTCTAAGGCAGGCTACAAAAAATACTGTATTATACAAGAATACTAAGAACTTTCTGTAATGCTACCGTTATTTTGTGTTTATTCTATTTATATAGCATTTTCATGAGCAAATACAAACTTATTGCTGTGATAAATAACTTTAAATATAGTTTTCTTGGGTGGCCTAAGTCTCAATGCTGCATGTGTCTCAGAGTATTTTTATTTGTATCTGTTCCTTCATGTGCTCTTGTGTGCTTCTGCCTACACATGTTCATATGCAGGCATCAGACTCCTTATTTCTATGCATTGTACATCCTCCCACCTCACACACCCTTGTCTCTTCTCATCTCAGCAGCGGAGGTAGAGCACATCAATGGCGTGTTCCTGGAGAAGCAGCATGAGCTGCAGGCAGCTGTGTTAAAAGTGGAGCAGCTCACACAGCAGCTGGAGGAGCTGCGCAAAGCTAAGCTGGGTGGACAGGTGCCCAGCACAGCTGCACTGGAGCTGCGCAGGCTCTACCAGGAGCTGCAGGTGAACATCTGTGTGTCTGGTTAGCTGCATGGAATTGGTTGCAGTGGTGTTTTGAGAAGCTTCTGTCCGAAGCAGCTTACAGAGCATTTCAGTGTTTCACTTTCATCCTTTCAAATAGTTGTATATTTATAGAGACCATTCAAGTTATATCCCTTAGCAGGGTGGTATTAGTTTTACATTCTTCGATACAAGTTTTATGAAACTTATTAACCATTACAGTTAAATCAGTGCTAGGAGAAAAGTCAATATGATTGTGTTTGTCAGTAATGGGGAAAGATGGGAAAGAGAGTGAGTTCCATATTTATCAACTCTGAGGCTTTGAGGAATTAGATTTACTTTTATTTGCCTAGCATCTTTTCCCTTTTGGTTGCTTTTGTGTGTGGTTTGTGGTTTGAGGCACTTTGTGTCTCCTGCAGATACGCAACAAGCTCAACCAGGAACAAAGTGGAAAGCTGCAGCAGCACAAGGACATGCTGAACAAGCGCAATCTTGAGGTGGCCCTTATGGACAAGCGCATCAGCGAGCTGCGCGAGCGACTCCACAAGAAGAAGGCTGAGGCACATCAGAAAGGAGACATCCCGGTATGGGCAGCCTCTTCTCTGTGGAGCTCACCCTGCTTCTACAGGCCTCAGAGACCTCACTTGCTCCTGTTTGTTTCTTTAAATACTCCAAACTCTTGCCTCACAGGAGGCATGACCTTTTGATAAATTAATTATATTTGTCCTTTGGTGATATATAGTTTTTTAAAAAACTTTTTTAGTATTAATAGAACTATTTTGGATGATGCTCGAATTGATGTAAGGGAGTATTGATTGGGAGTTGGCTGATTGATTGTGAATATTTTACCCATTTATACACCCGGGTAATTTTTACTGGAGTAATGTAGGATAAGTACTTTGCTGTGGAGTACTGCATCAAGGGCAGGGATCTCAGTCCAGATTATTCGAGGGTAAGGTGATGGCACTGACCAACATGCCACCTGCTGCTCAATAAATATTCCTGCATCAGACCTGGACGTTAATATGGAGTAATTATAATATGGAGTAATTTCACTTATGATAAGTGAAAATTCACTTTCACTTTCTCCTCTCACCAAAAGCTGAACAAAATCAATGGAGGCCCCAGTTCACAAGGAGTGATTGGTGGTTCAGGGAGAGTAGCTGCTGTGGGGCCTTACATTCAGGTCCCTGTGTCCGAGCCTCTGAAAACACAGCCTTCCAATGGTAGCGCTACAGTCAGCCACACCCACTCCAAATCAGGTCAGTATTCACTTTGCTCCATCCTACACACAGCCCTGCCATATGCATGTTTACTGACCAATGTTTGACTTAAACAAGATAGTTAATCTGCACATGACTAGACCTTGGGTGACTGGATACTGGAATCACTACACAGTCCGCTGCATTATAATAGTTGTCCCTCTGTATCCAAATCTAATTAAAAACACATCAGAGACTGAATTTTTTGGATACCAAAACTCTATTTCCCATTATTAACTGTGTTTTCGCGTTAACTGTGCCCATTTCCAAAACTTCTCCTTTGGATAAATTTGTAACATCATACAGTACAGTGTATTACAATACATAATGTATTGTTTTAAAAAGCAGTACACAGTATGGCATTTGTTGATTTTTTAAAAAATTTTCATTTGTATTTGTGTTTAGATTTTATTATGGTTAAGTTCCAGATAAACATTTGTTACAGCAGAAGTTTCTATCCGGATAGGAGTAGTAAGTATTAATTTCTTACTACTAGAAATTAAGTTCTAGCAAATTTTTTATGGAAATGTGTTACAAAAGATGTACTGGATAAATTTCTTCTGTTTGTTCAGCAGAATCCAGTATGATGTTCGACACTATAATACCCAGATCTTTTGATACTAGCACTGGCTTTTTGGTGCAAAAATTTAAAACATGACATCAGAGTATGGAGAATTCTTCTCACCATGCAGCTTCTGCTCCCTCAGCAAGTGAATCTGGCTGGTCCTCGCTGAAACCACCAGAATACAAGGAGCCCAGTGACACAGCTGGGAAGAGCCGACCCCCAATACCCCCAGGTCCCCCAGTTGCTGCTCCTGCAGAAAGGGTAACCCCCTCCACCTTCCTTGTCACTCAATTTCATTGCTTCTCAATAATCAGGGACTGGCATATTGCCTTAGTCACATATGGTGTCCTATATCAGCACTGTATATGCTGGGGTCCATTTCCATTCATACACAATACCTAATATATACTCTTCTGTGATTTCTGAATGAATTGTATGTGTGTCTCTCTTCAGGGCTTAGAACCCAGTATGGTTGGTTCAGTTCCGGCGCAGGCCAAGCCTTTGCCCCCTCCTTATGGCAGCTACACCGGCATTGGTCCATTGTCCTCAGGTGGCTCTGCCAGCTCCCTTGAACGCCCAAAAGAAGCTCCACCACGACCCCCCTGGCAGCGGCCACCAGCACCTCCTGGCTCATCTTCTCAGCAAATCCAACAGCGCATCTCTGTGCCACCAAGCCCTGTGCCTCCTCCAGAAAGACCTGACCCCCCACCGGCTGCAGCTGTGCGCCCTTTTGTTCCAGATAAGAGTTCAAGGCCGCAGTCCCCCAGGAAGGCTCCTGCTACAATGAATTCCAGTTCTATCTACCACATGTACCTGCAGCATGCTGCACCCAAAAGCGGCCCCCCCTGCAGCAAGCTTGCTGCCAAAGCTGGTGAGGGACACAACAGTAGCATCACAGAACTGATCCTTTGTAAAGCAGTGTGTTGTTTAACATGGATACTGTCAGCATTATGTCAGTAATGTCATGTGTTGTGACAGCAAGTGTCTTTATGTTTTCCAAGTTCACCCTGCCTGTCGCTCTGAGTGAACGACACACGTCTATTAACGTATAGCAATGTGCTCGAGAGTTTTACTGCTAGCTGTTGATTTCTGATGTTGTCTGTGGAATTTAATTGGATTTCATTTTTCCTTCATACACTCTTCTCTGATATCGAACTGAGTAAAGCAGTAAAACCACTACAGCAGTTATTTTTTTAAGACAAGCTTATTATTGAGTACAGCAGCATTTTTCTGGTTATGCAGCATTTTACTTCCATAAAAGATGTTTTATGCTTCTTCCATAGCAAAATTAAGTGTACATATAATTTTCAATATAACTTCCTCTCACATTGAGTCTTACTCAGTAACATTAATTATGGTAACCCTAACCCCTCAAGAGGCAGGTTCAGTAGTAACCTTTAAAATATACTGTTTAAATATGTAAGCAGTAACTAATAAATTAAATAATGTAACAGCTTTTACACTGTGAATACCCTTACAGTATTATAAATAAAGTGTTTATCTCTGGAATTATAAATATATAGTGTTAAACATTACACAAAGTGAAATAAAAGAAAGTATTATCCTAAAAGGCAGAAAAAGATCAGTTTACAGGGAAAATATAACATTAAAAAGAAAGTTAAAAATCATTAAGTGCAAATGTGGTCAGAAGCCAAGTAATATTATTTGTAATCACCGTTTAGCTGGTTCTAGTAAACAGTTTTATAAAAAAAGAAGTGCAGGAACTTTAACTGGTGGTGAGGAATTGTCAGAGGTGTTTTATCTTGAAACTGAGAAGAAAGCTAAGGGAAATAAAAAAAGAAAATAAAGTGAAAGAAGAAAAGAACCACAAAAAAAGGAAATAAAGTGGTCAAGTTTGGTACTGAACTCTCCCAGCGGTCATCCCCTTCAGGACTCTGTGTTTTTCCTGTGGCTTTAGAGTGACACCAATGTTCCAAAAAGTATTCCTGTACAATTCATGCTACCAGTTTTAATAAATTAGATAATAAGTGATAGAATTTAATTATTTTGTAACAAATATTATTATATATTTTGGTCCTATCATCAAAATACATCTTATTTTGGTATTTTAATTAATTTTAGGTGACATGTTTTGCTCTGGTTACTCTTATTTTCTCCCAAAAGAAATATTGCTAATTTGAATAAATTGAAGAAATTAATTTATTCATTATCCATCCTGGAATCATTTGGCGCTAGGCCATGAAACTACACCCTGGACGGGGTGCTGATCCATTGCAGGATGACCACATGCACAGAGTCACCCACTACTGGGCAATTTAGAGTGACCAGTTAACATGAAACACGTATGTCTGAACAGTGGGAGAACCCGCACAGACAGGGAGAACATGCAAATTCCACACAGACTGTGCTACATTCAAACCCACACTTTGAGACAGTAGTGCTGCTTGCTGTATCGTTATGTATTGTTAGCATGTTGGATGTTAATATTTGTGGATTTTTGGAGATTGCTGAGTTATATGGTCTGTGATTTATGATACAGTGTTTTTGCACTGTGCTGTTTTAGATGTGAGTTGTGACTTGTCCACTGTCTTTGTTTCCTGCAGTGTATGGGAAGCCCCTGCTGCCCTCCAGCTCCTTGCCCTCATCCCCTCAGCTTTATACAAGGGGTATTCCTCCACCTAGGATTCATGGGTGTGGGGATGGAGACCAAGAAAACAATACAGCTGAGCCCCCACCAGGCCCACGTCCCCTGAGCCCCACCAAGCTGACACCCATGGCACATTCACCAATGCGCTACCAAAGTGATAGCGAACTGGAGGCCCTGAGAAAGAGACTGGCTAATGCACCACGCCCCCTCAAGAAGCGTAACTCCATCACAGAACCTGAGGGTCCCAGTGGTCCCAACATCCAGAAGCTGCTTTACCAGCGCTTCAATACACTGGCAGGTGGTATTGAGGGTGGCACCACACCCTTCTACCAGCCTGGCCTCCACCCAGACTACACTGGTGGGGCTCTAGCAGATGTGAACAATGGCAACCTGCTGGATCTCTCTGGCCTGCCACAAAGCCCGGCAGAGATTCCCCGGCCTGAAGCCCCACCACCTGACGCCAATGACAACCTGCTGCTAACCCCACCTGCTGAGGAACTGACTCCCCATCCCACAGAGGACAGCAACAACAACCCAGCCAAGCCTACGGAGTCACTCCCCAGTGCCACCCCAGAGGGTAACCCCCCAGAAGAGACAGGTAGCCCCCCCAAGCCAGGGCAGCAATTAGGGGTGAGTGAGTCTGGAAAAGTGACAGTTGCCAGCCTTACTATTGGTGATTGACAGGGAATGCAGTTCCAGGAATCAGGAATCAGTTACTTAAACAGTAAATGGTTCCATAAAAATGGCAAGGATTTCAAATCGAGTGCGAAAGCTGCAGCTTTTTCACGACACAAGTGTTTGGGGTTTTGCAAAACTGTGCAAAACGTGTTACAATGAGGCAGACATTGGAATGAGACCCTTCATGCTTTGTCCCCTGTAGGAGGGACAACTGGAAGGAAGCAAGTTTGAATGGTTACAGTGAAAAGCAGTGTGATTTTTCTTGTGTCTGTTTAGCTGTGCTGACTTATTTTGTGCCCTCCTTTTATGTGTGTGCTGAACCACTGCTCCTGCTTTACCCTCCAGGAGAAGCGCACTAACCTGAAGAAACCAGATTCACAGCGGACAGGCCGTGGGCTCCGTGTCCAATTCAACCCCTTGGCTCTGCTGCTCGATGCCTCCCTAGAAGGAGAGTTTGATTTGGTACAGAGGATCATCTATGAGGTGAACACCTCGGAAGCAGCATCACCGATAATATGCAGTAATTTTTGCTGAAAATACATAATCTTTAATTCTGCTTTTGCTGGCCTACAGTGGGTGGAGTTCAACTGAACTCAGTTCAGATATATGACATACAGTCAGATTTAGATAGTTGTACGAACCTAAGCACTAGTGGATACAACACAGCTCATACAACAGGTATGCAAAAAGACACTGCAATAATACAGGAATGAATAAATACTGTAGAATAGAATAGTACAAAGATAGTGGTTGTAAATATGTAAAAAAAAAAAAAAGAAGATACAGTCTTTGTCCATCCAGGCAATGTATTCCTGAAAGCCCTTTCATGAGGTGAATTTTCATAACTCAAATATGTAAATTAGTGTCAGCTATGAAAATTTGTATATGTTCCTGAGCCCTGAAATTGTGATCCAATTATGCTAAAATATTACCAAATCCCGTTCAGCTGTTCGTTCAGGGTTTGTGTGGGTTTTCTCCCAAAAACGTGTTGCTGGAAAAATGATGATGCAAGCGTGTGTTACGTTGCTCTACTGTACAGACAGGTGAATGATTATAGGGAGTCTATTGCAGTAATTCTAGCACTATCAGCTGTATACTCTATAACAACGATTGTAAGTATCTTTACAATGAAAAGCATTTATTAAATGAACAATTGTAAATGCCTTGGGCCTCTCAGCTTGTGAAATCCAAATTTTATTCTTGCAAGAAATCCCTCGTAAGTCACAGTAGGGGTACTAAACTAAGCTCCTTGTAAAGTCCAATCCTCATGACTCAGATGAGTGTATCTCACCCCAGACATTGTGAGCACCCATTCTATTGAATTTGTGACAGATTGTGACTACTGCATTTCTACCACCCCCCTTGGACTGTGCTCTTCACAGGTGGAGAACCCTAGCAAGCCCAATGATGAGGGCATCACACCCCTGCACAATGCTGTATGTGCTGGGCACCACCATATTGTCAAGTTTCTGCTGGATTTTGGCGTCAACGTCAATGCTGCTGACAGTGATGGCTGGTGAGCTTTGGAGGACCCTCTGCCCTATGGTTTAGAAGCCAGTGTGAAAATGAGCTTAGTACACACTAAAAGCATGTGGTGCTGCATCCCGGCTGGGTGTCAGTTGCAGATCTTGCTAACCCTCCTGTGTCCTGTGACCAGGACACCACTCCACTGCGCCGCATCCTGCAACAGTGTGCAGCTGTGTAAGCTGTTGGTGGAGTCCGGTGCTGCTGTCTTTGCCACCACCATCAGTGATGTAGAGACAGCTGCCGACAAGTGTGAGGAGATGGAGGAGGGCTACACCCAGTGTTCCCAATTTCTGTATGGTGTGTGAAGGTGGGAGAGATGGGCTTCTGTGAACAGAGGTATGTTCAGCAATGTCGCTCTCAGAATGTTATTTCTCACTCCACCACAGGTGTGCAGGAGAAGTTAGGGGTGATGAACAAGGGAGCAGTGTATGCATTGTGGGAATACGAGGCTCAGCGTGCAGATGAGCTGTCATTTCGTGAAGGAGATGCCATCACCATCTTGCGACGCAAAGATGACAACGAGACAGAGTGGTGGTGGGGTCGGCTAAAAGACAAGGAGGGCTACGTCCCCCGCAACCTGTTGGGGGTGAGTACTATGGTGATGGAGCCTTTTGGGGGTTAAGCTCATTGTGGGAGACTCTTGTTTGGAGGGCATTGTTGAGGCATGTTGCAATTTGGAAAAAGCAGTTAGAGGAAAAGGGCATGCACCATGCAGGTCACCTCTAAATGTTTTCATTCTTTCTGTCACTTCTTGCAGCTTTACCCCAGAATAAAGCCTCGCCAACGTTCTCTGGCATGACCCTAGTGTGCTCTGCACCACCTTGTGGGGACAGACCTGGAACCCTGGGTGGCAGCTAGAACCTGGACCTCCAACAGCCCTGCGATAGCCCTGTTGTGACCCCTCCCTGGCCTCCCACCCCAGCTAGGGTTGGCTGTCCACTCCTAGGCCATGTTGAAGAGAACATGTGAGGAGGGGTCTGGATTCCCTCAAAAGCGAACTGGGCATAAAGCAAGGACTGGTCTGGGTCCAATTATGGCTTTTCATTACAGCTTTACATGTTGATTTGAACGTGAAAGGTGCTTCAAATGCGTTACTCGCTACTGGTTGTGCAGGAACATGCAGACAGTCCTGCGTGGTATTCTTCCTCCTTTTGTGTTTCATTTACTGTTGTGTGAGCATGGGTCAGTGTGGGGTTCTGTGTTGCATTTTGCTGAGTGGCAGCTCATTGGACAGCTTAAGAAAATGGGGTTGGGGTCTGGAGTGTGAGAGGAAGTTTGGAGTTAGGGTGGAACATCATTATAGTTTGCAGGGTCATGGTCAGGAATCAGGGTTAAGATTCAGTTATGAACAGAAGGGCATGTCTGATTCACACTCAGTTCGAGCATGCTGACAGAGCACCCTGAGACATGGAACTCTGTTTAATACCAAGGCATCCCTGTTGATGCCTCTGACAGCCATACAATTTTTACTCAGGATTTGTTTGACGCTTTTCTCCCATAAGGTATTGTGGGATTTTTGCGGAGCTGTTCTGTGGAGTGTGTAAAATGGACCATGACAAAAGAGTTCCTGATATGAGCAATGGAGCACTTCTGAGCATAATCTGTAAATAGTGTGGCACAATAAAACTATGCCCTGGCATGACATAGAAAAGAGTGTATATCTGCGTGTCTGTGTGAAGGTGGTGTGGTTATGGATGGGTGGGTGTGCCATTAAATGTGGAGTAATTGTGTGTCTTTTACCTTTGGATATCCTTATACTTGACTGATAACAAGTTGTTCATTGATTGTCCTTAAAATTTTAAAGTGATTCAAAAATGAAGGATAGCATTCATCTATCCATCCATCAAACCAATATCTTAAACTTTGTGGGTTGAATACTTAAATATCAATAGACAGCTTGATAAAGCAAACTTTAGGACATATAAACAATACCCTGAACAGTGAGCCTGCTGCCAGGAAACCCCCCAGGTAAATATAATTTCTTCTCTACAATGATGACAACAGATGGCAGTAGAGCCAATTTAATTTCAAGTTTAACAACTTTCACACGTTAACCATATGAAATTCCCCAGAAAGTCTTGCATTTTCCCCCTCTTGTGTTTATTTCATCAGTAATTTCTGACCAGCTATTGGTTCAACACCACATTACACCTGTCTATTTGTCCCAAAGGTAATTACTAATTATTCAGTTCAAGTCTGTTTGTTTTTACAGAGTGTTTTTTTCACACAGTGGCACAGAACACTTAATAGAGAATCAGAGACACACCAAACAGCAGATATAGACGCTATAGAGTACAGTCTGCTAGCAGAAGAGGAGAGGTAAACATTATGTACTCCCAGGACATAACCACTGTGCTTGTTGAATTGCTTTTGAAAGGAATATTTTTGTGCCCATAACTTCTTATTCATGAGGCCTAACATTGGATGGAAATGGTGAAATGTGACGTTACTGTATGAACATGTAACACTTAGTTTTACATGCTGTAACTCTAATGTCCAATAGATGGCAGTATTATACTTATCAAGCTCTGTGACTCCCATCGCAACAACAAAACTATTCTGCAGAACTGCTAAGAATCTTGATTGTACCACAGAAGTGTGCTTAATGGTAACAATGATGCAATAATCCCAGTCAAATTAACATCTTAATTTGAACAAATCTTCTATATGGAGTATGTACTACCAACATTTCTGATATATACAAAATTTTATGGCACCCCTAATTTAATTATTATGTATTAATATACAGTGCCTTGTAAAATTATTCAGACCCTTGACCATTTCTTTACTTTGCTGACTCACAAACGGTATGGTGATAGATAGATAGATAGATAGATAGATAGATAGATAGATTAATATTTTTTTTATTAATTCCAAAGGAAGCTGCAACAGGCTGTAGCAGTAAACAGGGTAGTGACAGGAGACACTGGAATAAGTAATTACTTACGAAGGTGTTACTCTGTTTAGCAAGGACTGTTTCTTCAGTCTGCTGACATCACGTGTGGAAAGGTCATCACCCCAGCAGACAACTGCTTAAAAGACCAGCAGCTACACCAAACTGGCAGAATATCTCCAACAGTGACTTGCATGCTCCAAAAACGCATGAGTTTTCTCGGAAAGTAAATGTGACATCGACTTTTCTTGCATGGAGCTTGCTGCCTGTGGACCAAGTTTTTGCCCAGGTACTTGTATGCTGTCCTGTGAGATTTTATTTCAGACCTATAAATCCATCATGAAACTTGGAGATAAGTACTGCAAACACAAATTGTGGAAGGTATACAAATTAACACCTAAGTGTTTTAATATCACAGTGGGCACCATTCATTCAATCATCAGAAGGTGAAAGATACGCCACAACACCCTTGCTGAAGCTTGTGATAGAAGCTATAGAGGCCGACAGTCACTTTGAACCAGCTACAGAGTTTAGTTAGTTTAGTAACTCAAAGGGATAGAGGTGGCCTAGGCCCATTATACACTCACTTATATGGGAGAGTGCCACAAAAAGAAACTACAACTCTGTAAGATTTTTTCTGAAAAAAGTGCACAGAGCTTTTGGCTAAAACTTTTACAAGTTATGCATGGCCCAAAACCTATTATTGCCCAAACTACAAGTGTGGCAGTGGCAACATCATACTGTGGGGCTGCTTTTCAGCAACAACTAAGTATCTGGTTAAAAATAGAAAATGGATGGAAACATGTAATGAGCAACATAGATAAACTGCTGCATGAGATCCTGCTTTTGCTAAAAAAAAAACTGAAGATTGGGAGAAAATACAGAATAATCACACAATAATCAAACAATAACTAATGATATTCATGTGTAAAACATAAAAACAGATAACTGGAAAAGAAACAATAGTTCAAAGTTATTCTTGGTACAACTAAAACATAAAATGTCTACAAGTCTAGATTTTAAAGCATTCAAATCATATAAAGGGCAGTGCAGCAGGCTGGATGTCTGGAAACTTGGATGGATTCTATCTTGCACCAATCCCGTGGGCAGCATGACATCAGTGCCAAAAGAACGTGTACATGTTGACTAGGAAGAGTGCTCAACTGCCCCAAGGGCCTGTGGCCCCACACAGCTGTTTGCCTGATCTATATTAGGTTTTGTGGAACATCAACTCTCCCTGGACCATTAGCACCATCTGTCCTTTTTGGGTCAGTCACTTCGTTTCATGAGGTCTCACTATGGTCAGTGATGCAGTTGTTGAGACATCTAGTTTGCTATGAATAAGAAGCTTTTAGTCCTTTTTCTGCAGAGTTGATGAGAAATATACACAATAATCCCTCGGTATCGAAATCTAACTTATCCCTGAAGATGCACTGGATACTGAATTTTCAGATACTAAGTGTCTATTTCACTTTATTTGAAATGGGAAAATAAATGAATAATGGGTACCCAGCCCATCAGAAAACACCAGTATAACTATCATCCCATGATTTCAGTCTGTAAAACATTCTAAACAACACTTACCTAATTAATGCTACCATTAGTTCCAATTTTTATAACACACAGTACAGTGTTTACAGTACAGGACAGTTTGCGTGTTAGTGCCACCACCAGTGTCACTGTGTTAGAGGGTGCATGCATCAGGTTTGGAATAGAAGTTCAGTGTTATGAGATGCAGAATAAAGGGAAAACGTATCGAAGTAACCCTGCCCTGTCTGTCTCTGTTTGACACAACAATCGCCATTTAAATAAATAGGATTATTTAAAAAATGAAATGTGCAGCAACTGTGGTGACATGGTGTAAACATGTTCAGACGCAGCAAAATTAATGGGAACATCTGGTATGATAACACAGGCGTGTATACATCCGCATGTTTCAAACTCATTTCAGACAAATCTCCAACAGTATAAAATAAAGTTTATTACAATAAAATATTTTTAAAATTACGATCCACTTAAAAAAATACACTGAACTTAAATTTATTTTTATATCTATTCCAGTTCTGATTTTTAAAATTATGGCTAAGATTCTGATTAAAATTTGTTATAGCAAAAGTTTCCACTTGGTTTGCAATATTTAATTATTAATTTTCAGGAGCCCTAAATTCAGATATAGAGAGCTTTGATACTGAAGGATCGCTGTGTATATTTAATAGTGAAGCTATTATGTTTAAATATTTAGCTGAATACTTTTGTCCACTGCAACTTATACAGTTAACTTACAATTATTTAGTAATTTACCTAGCAGGATAGTTTTTACTGGAGTAATTCAGGGTGAGTACCTTTATCAAGGGTGCTACAGCAAAACATGGGATTGTCACCTGGGTCCTTCAAGTAAAAGGCAACGAATCCATCCACGATGTTACCTGCTGCCACTTACATCTGGGTATCAATTAAAAATGGCCATCTTAATTAGATCTAAATCAGCATCAGACATTGAAACCTAAGTATAAAAATAAGTAATTATTTTTTCACATTAAGCATGCATTAAACAGTGATGACATGGTAAATGATATAAAATTTCAGTCTCTGCACCCATAAAATTAATGCAATGTTACATATAAAACTAAGGGTTGCTCAGCAGTGCAGTGCCCATTGTACAGTGACAATAAAAAAATATTCACCCCCTTGGACTTTTACATTCTTTACTGTTTGACAAAACTGAATCAGAAACAGATTTAGTCTTTTCTGACACTGATAACCAGAAAAAGACTTAAATTTCAAACTGAAAACAAATAAATCTAAACGTATTACAGCAAAACACAACTCCAAGGGGGTGAACACTTTTTATAGGATTTATATTTGCATGTGTGACCAACTGGTGATGGACTGGTGTCCTGTCTAGGGTTCAGATTCATAACCTAGTGCCCAGTGATATTGGGATGGGCTCCAAACTACCATGGCTCTGACCAAGATAAAGGGGTTTAAGGATCATGGATGTATGGATGGAAGGATGGTTGGACATACAAAACTATTAAAAACTGATTTTCTTATCGAGTGTTTGTAAGTTATTTCTGAACATTAGTGTTCCAAGGATTCAGGATCTTATATTTTAATAAATGAAGCTCAGAAATATCAGTTTCTGAGTAAACTGCTACCACCTATAACACAAATACCGCAGATTGACCTTGTATATGTTGGACAGGGGAAGGGATAGGCCTGATCCCTCAAATTTGTGTGCAAACCTCTCATTAGTTTTGCTTCCACTTGGTCGCATGTGTTGCCAGCATCCTCCTTTTTATAGCTGATTTTGGATCATCTTACTTTCCTGTAGTTGCAGCCCTGTTCCTTATGAGTTAAGCAATCATAATGATCTATGACTAACTCCTCAGTGAATGATATGAGTGTGCCTCTGGCTCCTGGCCTCCTGTGGAGCTTATGGGACATAACAGCAGGCCATCTAACTGAAGCTGGGATAATGGAAGTGCAGTACTACTTAAATGGTACCTCTTTAAACTGATGTTCTCATAAATCCTGTTTCGAGATTCTTTAAGTGGAGGACCCAAACCTACTGCATGTCTGTGCTTAAAAATCTCCATGTAATTTTCTGTTCTCCAGCAGATACGTACACTTTCCAGTTGTTACCCAAGTGCTTATCCACAACCATTGTATAATTTTAGCACAGCTGCTTTGGATATGGCAGCACCAAAAAATTTGAAGTAAGGTTTTTAAGACTTTAAAGGTTTAAGGCTTTGGGTGTAAGGTTTTGCTGTATTTTCTATGGACTATTTTGTTTCATTTGATGAGACACTACATATGTACATATCAAAAGGACATAAAGTTACTTTTATTACTAGAGGTTGTATAATTTGTGAAAAGGATATATCGGTTTGTTACATCAGTTAAGCAGGTTAATGTTTTGAGAATCAAATGAGAACTGGGGTATTTAATTCTTTACAGCATATCTTTGTTAGATACATTTTTAATTAAGGTTTAGTTTATGAGGTCATATTGGTTATGACCTCATAAACTAAACCTTAATTAAATTAATGTCATGTCTCCAAAAAAGATGAGCTTAATGCATGGAATTTTGGCATTTTTTTTCACTCTGCCTGCCCCTATCCCTCAGAACTGAGGAAGAGCTTAAATATGTCAGCTTGACACAGTTTGAGAAATAGCATAAGAAATCCTATTGAAGTTGGGACTCATGTCTATGATATCACTGGTTGGCTTAATTCATTATTTAGGTTTATTTCCAGAAGTTATAAAATTAGCCATGAAGTTAACCTTCCATTTCTCTTGCAGACTGTAAAGGCAATTCTTAAGATTACTCATAAAGGTATGTGAAATTACCAAAGTGATAAGCCCCATAAGGTAGAATGATGAACACACCTAGTGAGGCTTAGCTAAGCAAAGCAAGGTAATGTCAGTTAACTCTGCTGAGGACTCTATTAAGAGATCAGGACTCCAAATGACCAAACAATGTTTCAAGAGGTTTTAAAAACATTTACTGTTGAATGGTTTGGTATTTTAGTTTTCTAAAGCATTTGATGTGGTCTTTATACTTTTGTTTTATGCCAGTTGTACAGTTCAGTGGTATTGCCTGGTCTTCTGTAGATTTAAATATATTCAGGAAGTATAATTACTGCAGGTCCACACGCTGCCATATCATTACTTTTAACTTTTTCAGGACCAATTGGGGAAGTAACTATCTTTTTATGAATCACACAGTAGTATAACATTTAAAATGTCAGTATGTCTAAATATCCTGCCTCTATGATAAAAACTATTATTGACACTATATATATTGCTTATATTGTCACAATATATCTTGGTTGAAGTTTGAAATAGTGAGCAATAACTTTTTAAAGCTTATTATAGCTTCATCTGAGGTTTTTATACAACATTACTGGCCAGTAAGCTAACTGTACTTCTAAGCATATATTTATCATGAATCAGTAGTTAATGTGACTATGGATTTATAAAGAAATAGAGTTACAGATAAACTTCTAATTCCAGTTGTGAGGAGGAACCACTGTACAAAGGATTAAGACATTTTTAATGGGTCATGTTAGTGAACAATTCCTCTATTTTAACTCAGGTCTTCAAGTTAGAGAACATTTGTTGGCTGTCACTGTGCATATCCATTTGACATGGATTCCATTTCTTAAACAGTTCAGTTGATATGCATTCCATAAATATAGCATGAAATGTGTGTGAGGCAGCCAGCTGGAAGATGATAATCTTCTAACTCAAAGGCTGCAGTTTAAACTACTGAGAAGCTCCTTAACTTAATAGCTTTATAAAAAAGTTATTATAAGGGTACATAACAAAACTTAACGTTGTAATCCATGTATGTCATTTTTGTCAAAAGCATCTGCAGAACTCCTAGGTGATCTGAGAGTCAGAAACCAGCAGGAAATGCCTTATACAGGAATTTACAGGAGTCAGCAGTGCTAATTTACAAAGCATTACATTAAAGCTTATTAATTCAGCTTTAACTATTCCTTTAATAGAATATTTAATAATATTCCTTTTATCGCTTTAATAGTGACTCATTTATGAATTCCAGGATTGGACACCAGTTTACTTAACCATTGACCATAGAAGACCTAAATCAATGCCCCTCCTTGGTCACAGTAGAGTGCAAGTTGACTGGTCTGAATGGTGAAGACAGCATATGCATCCAGGAATCCTATTTTGCAAAATGGCAAAGTAAATTTGTATGTCAGTTAATTTATTTGATTACTTTATCTTTAATCCAAAAACAGATAACTAAATAATTTGCTGTTACCTTGCATCTAGTCAGTTATATAAAACAATCTAGGTTTTGCTAACTAGCTGTCAAAACTAAGAGCGAGAGATTAAAATTTAAACTTTAGTTATAAAAAATTAGGATTCATATCAAGATGATGACCTTGAGGAATTTTACTCTGTATTGACCATAGGGAGGCGCTGAAGCGCAGTTGGTAGCGCTGGTCCCTCTGAGCTCCTCAGATCTGGGTTGAAATGTCGCTCAGCCTGTGTGAAGTTTGCATGGTGGCTGGATTGATAAAGGGATGTAAAAACCACTCATATTATTATAATATTATTTTTATATTACCACAGTCTTGTCTGCACCGTGATTAACTGAACAAATTCTATTCAGAAGAAGTGCTTTATTCGACATTTGTGCTAATGTTGGTAAGAAGAAGAAAGACTGAGTGCGTGTGTGTACGCGCAAAGACCCTGCTATGGCCAGCGATCCCTGTCCCACATCGTATGCCTTCGGAGTAGGTTCCGGATCACCAGGACCCTGCAAAAGAAAAGCATTTGCGGGAAATGAGTTAATTAATATATGACTGAATGAATGAATGGATGAACAAATGAGTATAAACATGCATTGTTGCATCATGTATCAGATGCATTATGTAACGGTGAGGTACAACATGCCAGCTGAATGATCAAAAAACACGGAACTTTTTAAATACAATAACGCTTATCAGTTACTGTTTGGCCCTTTGACCGCGCACGGTTTCCAGGTAACACTACAGTTCCCAGCATACCTGCGTGGTTCTCGCGCCTCCATGCGCAATGTTTTCTTGCCAGGAGGAATGATGTCACCTGTCCCCTTCGAATCGCCCGGTGTTGCGCTTAATGAGTTTATTACAGTGCGGATTTGTACAGTTTACTTGCGGAATGGATCAGCTTCTTCTCTGAGGTAAGGGG
The DNA here is from genome assembly GCA_900497675.1 of Arapaima gigas. Taxonomy (NCBI): domain Eukaryota; kingdom Metazoa; phylum Chordata; class Actinopteri; order Osteoglossiformes; family Osteoglossidae; genus Arapaima; species Arapaima gigas. The sequence continues at coordinate 178,761 of UFQX01000654.1, forward strand.
GCAATTCTGTTGTCGCTGCCTTTCAACTGGTTCCCCAGCAGCTGATGTAAACGTTACTGCGGGTCCTTCGCCAGCGAATGCCGGTTACACGGCTGCAAATAAATGTACACTATAGGTGTTTAATCCACGAACATAAGACAGTAATTAATTACAGTACAATGTATTTCAGAGCTGTTGACATGGCGGGTCCACACAGCTGCATTATTCTATAAATTATTTAAAGCCGATGACATTACAGTACTTCAATCTATTGCCCTATACTGACCTAAATTGCAATAATAGTTCCTCAGGATAAAACCTCCTGCGAGAGCTTCTCGGCTCGCTTTTCCTATGGTGCTTCACATTAGAACTAAAATGATGCGTTTGTATAGAACTTGTTAGTTGTAATAACATACTCACATTTCTAGAACATGCACGTATGAATCTAAGGATTTCTGGTTTGAGGCAAAAGTCCAATTAGCGACTGTCTGGTGATAACCTGATCATTTCAAAGACGCGGCCAGCTAATATTGTGGTGATGCTAAAATATATATATATATATATATATATATATATATATATATATATAGGTTGAGTTATTGGTGATGAATAAAATAAATAAAATATAACAATTTTTGTTACAAATATGATAGAAAACTTGAAATATTTTTGTTTTAGTTTTTTTAGACATATAAATGCTTTTATTTGGAATTTTAATTCATTTTAGGTGACTTTTTTTTGTTATTTTTTTCATAAGAAATAATGGTAAATTTACTTCCTCCCAGCAAAAGTTTGGCTAACTTTGAGTGGGTTCTTGCAATGAATTGGCCTTGCTGTGTGAGAAATGTGTGTAAGATGGAGCTGCACATTAATTTAAGTATCTTAGCCTTGAAAGTCCTGGAGGCACTGATGTGACTTGGGATGTCAATGAGCTTGGCTCAGGCTGTTTGGTCCAGTTTGCCACACCAGATTCTTGCTTAGAACCAAATTCTTGCTAAATAAGGACAGAGGACCTAATATGGATTCCACTAGTTTATTATATTTAATTTATGTCCAGTAATTGCAATTTGAAAATCAAATTTTATAACAGGAACATTTTTTATGCATTTTAAAACTCAAACCTGTAAATTTGTTCAATTTCATGCTATTGTGGATTAGTTTTTACTATATGTGTGTAATAAAAATACATGGTTATTATTTATATTAATAATTTTGATCAGTGTCCTGATTTAGTACCTGAAAATGCAGGTCAGCAATAAAATTCACCAAAACTCTTTGCGAAACTGACTGATGAAATATTGCAGACTGATTACAGCAAACCGACTTCAGTAATGTACAGTGTCTGTTTTACATGTTCTGTTTCAGTGCTATATTATGTTATTCTTTGCTCATCAGTTTAGTAAGAGTATTGACGCTATTTAGTTCTCGTATCTGCATGACCGTAGTGGTCCAGCTGATGTAATTTCACTAGGGTGCAAATTCATAGAAACTTGTGCTTCCTCAGAGAGTCGCTAAGTTAAATAATTTGTGTTGTTCTCCAGTGTGTAGTTGATCTGAGCAAAGGTGAAACACCCTTGATTAAAGTGAAATTAACCTGGGCCTAAACAGTTCTGTTTTCATTACTGTTGTGAAATATCATGTGAAAAGATACCTGCTGAAATATTGCACAGCTACTTTGGACATAATCAAATTAGCTGTCAGAGCTGCTAGTTAAGGTGCTGTACATGGTACAGCCATTCTGAAGGAAATGACATAACATTGAGTCTACTCTTTTACACCACTGAAATGTCAGGTGGTTTAGGCTAATGTTTTTTTAAGTTCTGTTCCCAGTGACATACAAAACCCTAAAGTCTTCCTTTACCCACCAAATGCCTTCAGCTTGGTTTGGGGAATCCACATCTATTCCTAGGCCAGCCGAGATATTTAAACTCTCCATCATGTCAGGAGTTTGCCCCAGGATTTCCTCCCAGTGAGTTGTGTTTGGTATAACTCCATTGTGAACCAACACAAATGACATGGGTCATTCTTAACACATGCTTGAACCACTCCAATTGTCTCCTCTCTATCAAAGGAGCAGTGACCCAACTCTGTAGGTGTCCTGGACTGCTGAACTCCACACCCTGTCATGGACACTGAGTCAAGCTATTCTGTTGAGAGACTTAATTTGAGCCAGTTGTGCCCTCAGTCTCCCTCTTTTGGACAGTACCCAAAGCTTATGACTATTGATGAGGATGGGAATACAGAGTGAGCAGTAAACCAACGGCTTTCTCCAAACTGCTGAAGCTGAACGAGCCTACCTTTCAATGTCATATTCCAATTTCCCTTTCATTTGTGAACAAGACTCCAAAAAATTTTAACTCCTCCACCAGGACCACTTGTTCACCCCCCTTACATGAATAGAGGAACTCCACTTTTTTTTGGAAAGGACCACAACTTTAGAGGTTGTAATTTTCATCCCAACAACTTCACTCTCAGCTGTAAAACACTTGAGGGCATGCCAATACAGTCAAAAAGGCCAAAAAGTAAAGATCATCTTCAAATAGCAAATATCCCACAGTTAGTCCTCCTCATGAGGGGCTTTCCTACCCCAACATATTCTGTTCAAGATCACAAATAGAAGTGGGGACCCGACAATATTTCCTCATTTACTTAACTGATTACTTGAACTCACGACTTTTCAGTGAGAACAGGCTTAATTGGTATTGACATCATGCCTTTTTTAATGCCTCTGATATATTTTTATTTATTTCCCTAGTTATGTATGGTTAAGTCAGACTATCTTTGTATTTTTTTCTGCTTAAAATTAAAAACAATTTACCCCCAATATTTTTGTTTTTGTTCTTTTATGTAGTTATTCAGGTGTGATACTAAGCAGAACACAGGTATATCAGGCTTTTAAGCCATTTCAATATGATGCATTATAACCTTCTGTGGATTTCTGGGCAGTTACCCTCAACTGACAGTTATCCAAGGCAACACTTCCTTTTGTTGTGTGTTACAGTATACATAAATGCCTTGCATTTAGGGTATTATTCTCAAACCAGACCATCAGGTTTCTCTTGTTGCATAAGGAATGGAGTGTACGAGTGTATTTTTTTCTACTGAAAAGCAGCTCATATGTCTGTCTGATGCAGTGGCAATCTCTTAAATGAAGCCTACTGTCAAGGAGCTGTGTAGCAGAAAGCATTTTGTCCATGTGGTTGGGAAAGTCACTCATTGCTGGTGTAGGTGATGGTACCAGGGATCATTGTGGTAGGAAGTGTCAGGCAGAACATAATGAAATGCGCCCCCATTTTAAAGTGTTTCTTCCTGAAGCCACTAGCCAGCCTTGGTTGAAACCACTGGTGATTATAAATGCTTTTGCTCCTCGAGTCATGTTAGCAACGACATCTAAGGGAATATACCTTATAAACACTGGGACACAGACATGGTACACAGTGCAGTGGAGACATTTTCCTTAATTGCCACAATAATGTTTGTGATATAAAGAAATAAACTTTAGAGAACACTTTATCAGTCTACAAAGCACGTGGACAATAGAGTTCCTGTGCGGCGGCACATATGTTAGATGCTAGATCTTCATTTGAAAGGTAAACGCTTTTGTATGTTATTAAAGCTGTTTATATGATAGTGGTACATGTGGCTCTGAAAACTCACGAGGAGGAAGTGGGAGAGAAAATGTCCTCATCTTCCTTTACTTAAACCTTCCTTGGCAGCAGCAGAGTCCAAGACCTTAAGAAGGAGAGCAGAGAGCTCACTATCCCTCACCAGTAATCATTTCCCTAAACATGAAACCACAGTTTTCACATGCCCATTGAACCTGGGTTATCTTTTTATAGTTTATTTCTGTAAGGGCCTCGCTTTATATCTCACCTCCTGCTGCAGTACCCTTAAGTAAGCTACTCTGAATAGAAACATTATAAAATGACCCAGTTATATAAACTAGTAAACCTTTGTAAGCCGATTACTACTGTAAGTTACTGAACAAGTGGAAAGGGGAAATATTGTGGTTGTTGTAAGTTATTTAAATCCACCTATTGCTCAGCTAGTGTGGTTAATTCTACTGTCAAATCACTCTGTTAGATGAAATTCCATTCAAATTACTATTATTTTTTTGGGAAGAAAAATTATAGGTTCCTATGCAAAAAGATACCTAAACTAAAATTCAAGGTATTTTTATACATGATGTTGTTAACATTTTTTAAATATTTGTGGTACAGTCAAGTATTTCTTGCATATACAGGTAAATCATGCCATGCACTGCCCTGGTATATGCAGTTTTGTTGCAATGCAGCTAAATTCTTAATACCTGCTCTTGGTTTTGTAGCAGATGTCCTGCTATAATGCAGAGCCATAACATAGCACCAGAAACTTGTTTGCTAGAAATAAAGAAACACAAAGTTTTATTGTCCCACAAGTAGCTTTTTCTTGTACCATACTGCCTTATTATGTAATACCGTAGCATAAGGCCAGCTGTAAGGGACATTACTTTATTAATATCCTTGCAGTTTCCTGTTTGCTTTGTTTCTATACATTTGTGGAGTGTCTCCATTTTAATCTCATGAAGCAGTGTGATCCTCGGTGTACTGTGCTCTCCAGTTCCCCATCTGTGTACTGCCCTGTGTGATCCCTTGTATGTATGCTGCACAGCATGGTCCTGTGCTATTTGTGCTACACCATGGTTTATAGTGTTTCAGTGATATTTGGGGAAGTTGGTTTCGGGGTTTTTGTATGTTCTGGAACACATTATTATTTTTCCCCATTTAAATAATGCAGATTAGCATCCCGTTACTGGCTTTTCAGAAACACAATAAAATGGGTATGTAAAATGGGCTTTACCTGTATTTTTGCATTATGTTTTCATTTATTCAAGTGAATAACATATCAAGTTCACACAATGACTGCTTATGTTTTACTATGCAAATCACAAAGCCTCCATGCAGCATAGGTGTACTGTGTTGTGTTAGTAATGAGTAGTTGATCTCCGCTACTACTGTAGAACCCTTGAGAAAGGTACTTGCGCTGAATTACTCCAGCAAAAATTACCCCGATATATAAATAAGTAAATTATTGTAAATAGTTTATCATTGAAAAATACTTTGGAAAAGGTGTCAGGTAGATTAATTATAATAGAACTGATTCAGCTGTTTGATTTGTAATACTATACACCGTGGATAGAGACATTTGGTCATTTAGCTCTGGGATGTTTATGATATAAAGTTCCCGAGATAATTGCCTATGTCTTTCTCTGTGGAAAGCAAAAGGATTCTATTCTGTTACATAATTTGATTGTGAGATTAAGACTTTATTTACGATGGTATATATTCATGTTATAAAAGCAGTTTATAGGGTTTAAAAAAATTAGATAATAGTTACATACGTTATGTTGTTTATAAGGTACTTATAATGAATTATTCCAGTAAAAGTTACCCAGCTGTTCCCCATCTGATCTACCCCATATTCTTTCTTTTGGATGAATTTACGGAACATATGCTGATTACCCCTACATACTTGGCAGGAAATGTATTTTAATAGTGTGATCTATACCTGAAGTTCCATCTGTAAATACGTGAATGACTGGAGCGCTTAATTTTCTTCTGCTTGAAAAATTAACATTTGGCCTACGCAATAATTTAAAGGAATTCTGGAATGTCTGGACACCATTCCAGATTTCATTAGATTGTACCATGTACTTATGCATATGAAATACTATAATCCTTTGACCTTCAGTCCTTACTCTATGTATGTGAATGAATTTGTGATTTCTTTGTGTTCTGTTTCTGCCTGTATGTTGCTGTGACCCAGTGGTGTTCATAAAACCCATTTTAAAAAATGACACATAACATATGTGAGCAGAAATGCCCAATGTTATAATAATAATATCTATGAAGCAAGAGCATTTGTTTTCAATAGGCATTTTAGCAGTTTTTCATTGTGTGGGTACATGATTGCTCAGTGTAATCGTATGATATGTTGGTTCTTTGAAAAGAGGAAGGGAATCTAACAATATACCACAATACATTAATATTCTAGGGGGGATGTTTGGACTAGTCTGCACATTTGGTATGGTTTATGTTTGTGTTGTGCTATTTGCTTTAGTGAAGTCACACAGTTTGATTTATCAATATAATTTTTTTGGCCATACCTCATTCCCCCATCACTGAAAGTAGGTTACAACATTTTTTAAAGACTCAGTAGCAGGGACTTTTTCACTGTAGTAACATTTTAATCACAACTTCAGTCCATTTGCTGCTTTCCTCCTACCCTGTCTTGCTGTTTATTTCACCTACTGTGGAGGGCACTCTTGACGTCTTTCTAGTGCTGGAGCTGTTCACATTTCCATGTGTTTCTGTGGAAAATATTATTTCTTCCTTTTAAACTTTCAAATAAAGTCAGTGCCATATTCTCTGCACATTGTAACCAAAAACCTCAGAATCAAGATGAGAAGTCCCTCCTCATATGACAGAAGGCCTTTTCATAACCTTCCTATAACTACAGAATGCTCAAAAATCACTGGCCTTTTACAGAGTAAATATTTGAGTAATATTAAACTATTAAACTCTGACTCTTAAAGAATCACATATGATTTTTCTGTCAACAGTCTTGCTGCCACTTTTTGGCTACTTCAAAAATTTTAACTTCTTGTTGCTACTTTAAAACTGGTGTGGCCCTCAGCATTTGGGCCTTACCATTCACCACAGATGTCCGACCATTTTGATAGTTTTCGAAAATGGCAAGACTCAAATCTAATACATTAAGCATAATCTAAAGTCAGTTATTGAATCTCATTTATCATTCAAATAAATATTGGTTTTTGACAAGGATTTTTATTTTTGTGAAAGGCTGTGAATGCTGCATATGCTCGGAACTGTCCAGTTATTCTTAAAGATAAGTACAAGTGTTGTCTGTTGTCCTTTATTGATGTTGCCAAGTTCTATAAGCTTCACTCCTTCTTAGAATTCTTTTATTCATATCCAAAAATATGTAATTTTTTTTAAAGAGAAGTGAAGCTTCCCTTATTTGAGGGGTGAAGATGGCAGAAATCAAATCCACACCTTGTGCTGTAGAAAATATGATGAGGATTCAGTGATGTATATGTCAGGAAAGTGAGGTAGCTATGGAAGGTGGCTTAGAATCTGCAAGTATTGTGAGGTTACAGTGTATTCATGATAGGACTGACATGGTTGATTATAATGGTTTCTGTATCCTGATATTTTATATAAAAATGTGATTGCTACCTATGCTGCAACACATTGGCTACTATGTTTGAAAGTTGGCAACAAAATTTTTTGATTGGATCCTTTGTCATCTTAACATAAAGTTGTTCAGCTGTAGTAAAATGAGCAAAGGATCATATTTTTGTAATGGGGATTCATGTTTTGTGCTTTTGTACCATGGCCTTGACATTTTTTCAGCACTACCATAATAAACTAGCTTTGTGGATGTTGTTTTATTTTGTGGTACTCAGCACCTGTGCTGTTTTTTAACTTTTTACTGAAAGCTGTCTCAAACAGTTGGTGATACCTTAAGCAGCCTGTGCATTTTTAAAGTTTAGGTTTACAAATGAGTATCAGTTATCCTTGAAACTGATCTGTCTGGATTTCTCTGTCTGAATTATCAGTCCTTATTTGGCTGTGGTTTCTTTTATGTCTGCTACTAGTGAAGAACTTAATATACATCCCCTTACAATTATATAAATCTGTTTAGCTGATGCTTTTCTCCAGAGACTTACAATGGTACCCTTCTTATAGTGATTTACTTATTTATACAGCTGGGTAACTGTAAAGAACAGTCTTAGTGTAAGGTACCAACAAAGGAACTAGTTTTTTTGACAGCATGTTCGCAGTATTTATATGTTTTGTATACATGTGAGTGTTTTAACTGTACATTATGTAATAGCAACAAAAGACCTTAATACTGAATGTAGAAAGTCATACTGCATTACAAATTAATTAATGAATGAAAAGTGACTTTTTACTTTTTGTTAGGGTTACTAATGTTAAAAATTGGTATTACTGTGTTCATTTAAAGGAATTTGGTGATGTATTTTATTATTAATGAATGTCAGTTTTAGGACTGAGAAATGAATAGCAGACCAGCACCTTAACTTGAAGTTGGCAAATTTCTTGTTCTGCTCCCAAGCCAAGTCTCTACCTACTGGGTAACTTTTCAGATTTACTCTTGCTCTCTGGACACAGACTATTAGCACTTTCTATATACGCCTTCAAAAAACTTCTCTTCAGAGAATGGCTTGTTTTTAGCAATTTTATAAGCTGTGAGACCGCTTAACTTTGTGCTGGGGTCTTCGATAGCATATGGGTGAAAAAATGCAGTTCACTGAGCCTGTAAACTAGCATCTCATCTGGAAGCTCTATTAGCCCAGTAAATGAATGACAGATTGCTACCATGGCTGACATTTTCGATAGTAAAATACCAGCTGAGATTGTTTTCTTGCACCACTTTACAAATTAACCTTCTAGCCTTTGCTCCATCCTCTGTGGAAAGGTATTTTGCAGTACATTCTTTATTAAACACTCTGCATTCACTGTCAACTTTCTTCTCCTTTACTCCTCTCATTTTGGTACATTTTCCCTCTACAGTACAGTACACAGTACAATGGACCTCTTGTAACCCCTAAATAAAATTGATATAACGTTTGTGCATCATTAATGGCAAAATGGTAGACAACAGACACAAAACAAGTTGAAATATAGCAAATATTGACAAATTTATTTATTTGTAAGCTTAAGAGCCAATTTAAAATTGAATTCAGCCTGCAGGTGATAAGTTGCTCCACTCTCATCTACAGTCTAACATTTGTGTGCAACACAGGCAATAATGTTGTTGAGTCTGTTTTTTTACATGATGAACATCACTGAGCCAAATTATCAAAACGTCTCTAAACACTACCTGGCCTTGCATACTATGCTTCAAGGATAAGCTCAGGACCTTTGCAACCTTGCATTGGACAAATGGTTATTGATAATACACGAAAATCTAACATTAAAAGCCTAAATAGAAATTATGATTGTTACACATATTATGACGTATTTTTGGTTTATCTTTGTATTTTTGGTGATTTGTCTACGTAAAAATAACCTTTATTTTGATTTAATGTAACAAATTTATATATTAACACATTAACACCTGGAAACCAGTTGTTTTTGTTTGTTTATAATTTTTTATTAATAAAAAATTGGCAGAAGGTTTTAATAAAAAATAAAAAATATTGTTAATTTGACTCAAATCTAGAATTTTACCTAGCAGTATGTTGAATTTAACCTGGGTATGAATTTTAAATAAGCATGTTTCACAGCATGTTAGACAAAGGATGGGTGCTACTGAATTCTTATAGAGGGCAAAAGGTAGCCCAGTGTTAGAATTTCCACCTTGCATTTAAAGGACCCAGGTGTGTATCATAACTCTTACTGTAGTCAAGCACATTGGGGGGGTAGGGCTTTGGTGAAACAGTTTAAAGCCTTTAAAATAGAATGGGGAATGAAACTTCAAGCTCAAATGTATTTGTCTGCACTGTGATGGTATGGGCCAGGAGGGGATGTCAATATTAAAGATCAGGGCTGACTTGTTAAAGCATGACCAGCATTCTGCTCCCAGTGAAGGCTTGAGTGCAGTTCCACCTGTATTTTCATCTTGTATCATTCGTTCTTGCTCAGACATGCCTGAGCCGAAAGCCGGGCTGTCATTTGGAAAGATGTTTTCTGCCTTCTGTTTCAAAAGCTGCCCACGTCTTTAACAGAGCCTGTGTATTTTAAAAGCTGGCTTAACAAATGAGCATCAGTCGTCTTTAAAACTGATCCCCTAGGATCTCTTAGTCAGAGATATCAGTCACATATTAGTTGTGGTTTCTTTTGAGTGTGCTGGTTAATAGGGTGGAACACAACATACATCAGTTTGCATTGACATTTATTTGTTTAGCTGATGCTTTTCTCCAGAGAGACTTACAGTGGTAGGTTCCTTAAAATGATTTGCTTATTTATACAGCTGGATAATTTCAGTTTAAATTTAGGGTAAACGCTTTAGATAAGGATACTACAGCATAAAGTGGAATTCAATCCTGGGTCGTTTGGGTTCAAAGGTGGCAGCCCTGACCAGTGTAAAAATTAGAATTATAAGTGTGAATGTGTCTTGTTTTTGCACACAGATCTGTAGCCTTTGTTCAGTGATGGCTTTGTAGTTATTTTGTTTTTTTGGCTGGGACACGTCCAGGTTCTCTTCTCCTTGAGGCAAGTGGATGTTAACAGACAAACTGAAGTTACTGGAGGGTTATATGTACCTTCCCCCCCTGAGTAACAGAGCCCTGCCTGACCCAGCTTTTGCTTTTACAGGCATTAGGGCTGCTGTGAAGGCTGGCACAAATGTGTTTAAGGTGTGCTAGTTCGGCCATACTGCTGTGGTAGCTTTGCCATGAGCCAGAGATTTACCCACCATTGTGCCATTTAACCTTACTTCCAGTCTGAACATTTCGGATCTGCAGACAAACAAGAGCACAATGCTGCTCCATCTCTGCCCGCTTGGCGGTCCGACATATGAGAAATCCAAAATTAGAACTCCAAAGGTTCTTAGTTTTGGCTCCACTGTGATGGAATGAGCTTCTGTCCCTGAGAACTGCTGAATTGTTTTTGGAATTCAGTAGGGGGCTCGAAACATGTCTTTACTAATCTTGTAACGGTTGTTTGTGTAGCAGCTGGTGGGATTATTAGAGCTGCCTACTTGCACTCAAAGGACCTAGGTTCGAATCCCACTTCCTGCTGATGTAATCTTCAGCAAGGAATTGCACCAGTTGTCTAATCATTGTGGGTAGCTTGACACTAAGTCACTGGAGAAAAATATCAACCAAATAAATAAAAGTAATACTCTTTGTTGGTTGTAAAATACACTTTTTAGGATTAAGTTTTACATTGCTTTGAAGAAGAACATCTACTAAATGATTAAAAGTAAATGTAGTGACTTCTTTGGTAAGTACTGTGTATATTACCATTATATTTTTTCTCTTGGTGTGAGCAAGACCTATATGCTTTGTGTAAATATAAACCAAAGTGAAAAGGTTGCATGTTAAGGTGCTGTATTATAGCTTGTGTAAATATTGTTTTTTTGCATCAGCATAACCATACTGTTCCTGACCAGGAAATGCTTTAATTTGTTCTGTTTGTACTTTGGGTACACAAACAAGATTTTTGGTGGTACTGACCATTTGCAGGAAAACTTTTAAATGGAGTCATGTGACTGCATGTGACTGAATTACCCTTGGCTGAGGTTTTAAATCTTACTTCTAAGAGCCAAAGCCTTAATCAGTAGACTTGGCAGATACCTGTGTTTGTTTTTACCCCTTAGAGCATTAAATATGGTGGCTAAAAACTTAGAAAAAAGTGGATTTATTCTTATATTCATCTTTTGATCTTACTGCTCTGAGTTATTACTCAGTAGCTGTCTGTTTTGTGATCTCTTCACCTGTTCTGCCATTTCAGAAGGGCTGCATGAATGTATAGTTCTTTATTAGATCTTCCAAAAGAATTCAGAATAAGAGAGTTGTTTTATCATTATGGGATTTTTGTTTTACAATAGTTACATTTGCATTTCTGAAATTGCTTTTAAAAAGGCATTTAATATGTTTGAGCAAAATGTATTTTGCTCATTATGTAATTTTTTAAGTAAATTTGAATATAAACGTGCACTGAACAAGTAAATAGCAAAATACTTGGACCTTAACAAACACAGTAAATAGAATGCTGGATAGTTAAAAATCAATCAATGAATTGGGCAATGTTTTTATCATCAAAAATTACCTGATCATGAATGTTCATAGCATGAGGTAAATAGGTACTGTATATAAAAAAACATTATTTTATTGTTGTATCAAATTATGTGCATGAAAACATATTTGGAAGATCGTTGTTTGAAGGATTAGCTCCAGCTCAAATGATCCGTTGGAAGTACATTAAGGGTCCTTTTGTTTTAGTGTTAATGCTTTGGGGCTTATCCAGTGTTACGCCTCCCACTGGAATAAAACTCAGCTCATGCCATAGAGCCTGTTGAAGTTCATATGACTCATGGATAGTGTCAGATTACTGTCTGTGCATCTCCGGTTTGGCTGGTTTCCACGATCCTGCTCTGCTGAGTTCTGCAACCTGATGCTTGAGTGGCAGTGCCATCCACATGTTTGACCACAGAAGCCAGTACCTGTTATATGTGAATAAATGGAAATGTAAAAATGAATAAGTAATTATATACATGATATCATTAATGATGCTTATGTACCAAATGCAACCAGTTTAACAGCAAAACAGTTTGCTGATTATATAATGTGTTATTAATGTTTTTCTTGCCACCGCTATATTTTTTTGACATGGGCAGCACCTGGTAACTTGGCTACATGCAATTCAAATTAATTTAAAATTACTGAAAATAAAAATATCTCCACAAATTTCTGTTCAATACACTACGCATTAGCATTCATTCCTGCTACAGCATTTGTAGTGTTTTCAGTATTTATTACTCTCTTTTCTTCAGTATCAATAAAAAATGTCCCCTTTCATAAGACAGTATGGTGGGTTCAGTGCAGGTATGTAGCTAAAGTTTACGTAAGTAGATTTAGAATATTACAGTATTAATATCAGTGGGCCAGTATTATACCTTCCAAAACCGCCGAAGAGAGGCCTGGTTAAAAGTTCTTTCCTGAACCCCTACAACCCTCTGTGTTGTGAATTACCATATGTTGAGACCTCCATCTACATATTGTATTATCTTTTAAACTATTGCCAGGGGCTGTCATCAGTTTTCTCGTGCGTAGAAAAGCTCTTCAGAGTTGACAGGTGTAGTTTAGCTGGAGTGCAGTGTGTGAGAACATGTAGGGAATCAGTAAGTCAAGCAGACGTTGCAGTCTTGTCTTTTCCTCTGAGACAAGTTTTATTTGCTTTGTAATAAAACCTTGGGAAACTGAATTAAATTGTTTGTGTGTGTCCTTTCTCGCTCGTCTACTAACAACAAGTACTTATCCTGACTGGTGAATGGCATGTCATTAGTTAGGCCTTGTCTGCTGCTACTGCTTGGATGCTCATTATACACCAGGCAGAACCATAGCGTTAGTTCGTTTTGGTGCTTCAGAGCAGTTTGGAAGTGCGGGCCATGTTGATCCTGAATGGTGGAGATTCTCCTTGAGTACAGTCCTGACTGTGAGTGCGTGCATATATGTGAGTGTGTTAGTGTTTTGCAGGGCTAGTTCTAAAAGCTGGTTTCTATTTATGGAGAAAATCTTGGTTAAATGCTTTTCTTACTGGGGTAAAAATGGGCTTTGGGCATTGAGATTGCTTAGTGTTCTTAGACATTCTTAGAGAATCTTATTTTTACTTACTTTCTTACAGTCAACATACTGCTATTGGTACAGGAACAGATTTTCACTTGAATCCCATCTGTTTTGCCTGCGTCCTGCACTGGTGTATAATAGAAAGCATCTTCTTTGAAGTAAATACTAATTGTAAGTAGGTAAGTGCTAAATATGTCTTAATGAGAAAGGGAATGGTTTTAAGCTTTTCAGACCTACTTTCATTCTGTACTCAGGCTGCTTATTTAAGCCAGCAGATTTGTCTGTAAACTATGGTAAGCAAGCAGTATGTTCTTCATTATGAAAACAGACAAAAAAGAGATAACTGATTTTTAGTACGAAGGCCTTTGAGCCCAGGCTGTTTGTTGTGAGATTACCTTCGTGTCAGCCACATTGTAGACATTCTAAAACTAGTTCCTATAGACTATGTTTAATGACATTTTACAGCAAAATACAAACATATGTACTGAATAATGTACATAAATAGATATAATCCAAATGGAAATTGCATGTGACTGAAATAAATGAACATTTTATTTACACAATTTCCACCTGGATGTTCTACAACAGTACTGGAAAACTGATCTGTGATGAGATAAGACTAAAGTTTTACTTTTTGTTAAATGTATACATTGTTATGTTTGGAGAAAAACAAAACACTGCATACCAACACTAAAACTTTGCCTTAGCTGTGAAGCATAGTAGAGGGAGTATCATGGTGTGGGGCTGCTTTCCTGCTTTAGGCCTAGGATGGCTTGCAGTCATTGAGGGAACAATGAGTTCTTAGTTCTATAAGGGAAATTGTTTCCTCCAGGTACACTGGTTTCCTCCCACAGTCCAAAAATATGTTTCAGGTTATTTTGGTACTCTAAATTGCTCACAGTATGTGCGTGTGTGTGGCTGTAGTTTCAAAGCCTAGAGCCTTATGATTTTGGGATAGACTGTAGACTGCCTGCTCAGGATAAAGCAGTTAACAATGAAGAATAGATGGGTGGATAAGGGAATTCTACTGCAGAGTATCAGAGTGTCTGTCTGTGACTTTAAACTCAAAAGAATTTAGCTCAGGCAGCATGAACAATGATCCAAAACACTGGAGTACATTAACAAAAGAGTTGTTCAGATGGAAGAATTTCCATGTTTTAGAAACCCTGACCTTAGTCCACTAAAATGGGGTGTAATCTGAATCAGGCCATTCAGCAAAAATATTTTAAAAATATGCTTAAAATTAAACAGTTTTTAATATCAGAATGGAGCAAAATCTCTCCTAACCGCTGTCCTGGTCAATTAGCAGCTACAGAAACTGGTGGAAGTTATAGTTGATCATTAGTTGCTAAATATATGCTTTCACATACTCACATATCAGTGATCTTGATTGTTTAATGATTAGTTTTAAAGAGGTGTGGCGATGTAAACTTTTTCATGTTTGCTATATAGGAGCATCTTTATTATTATGACTTAGATGAATATGAGCTCATATTCTATGTCATTCAGGCAGAAATCCAGATAATTCCAAACGGTTTACAAAGTTTTCCTACACACTGGGCAGTTTAGTATTGACAGTTTACAAGGAAGGACTTGCCTTTGGGCTGTGGGACAAAATTGGAGAAAACTCAGACGGAGACTGAGAGAACATGCAAACTTCACACAGACTGAATGGGGACTGAACCCACAACTAGTCTTGCAAACTAGGTACTCTGAGTCACCAGTGTTATCTACTGGGGCTCAGTGCTGTTCTTAGTTCAGATTGTCAATGTATATAGGAAAGAGGAACAGTGTGTGTGTGTGTGTGTGTGTGTGTGTGTGTGTGTGTGTGTATATATACGTATATATATATATATATATATATATATATATATACACACACACACACACACACACACACACACACAGTAGCTGGGTTTCTTACAGAACAAGTACAGTTTTTGTATGCGAATAACAGAGCAAATTAAATATGTGCAAAAATGAAAGAAAAAGTATAGGTGGTCCTCACGTTTCAACTGTCTTTCTACCTAAACACACCAGACAATGAAAAGAAACATTAGTGACAATGCTGAGAGGTGGCGTAGTGTTGACTATACACAGCGAGGGAGTGGCTTCACAATGGGGGCATGGCCTAGAGGCACAGGATTCACTTGCAGCAGCCGGATCCATGTGTTTATCCTCGGTTGCAGAAAGAAACTGCAGGAGAGCTGCTGTTTTGGTGGAAGGACAACAAGAAGACAGATGATCACATGCAATACATTCAAAAGCTCTTGACAAAGGATATATCCTGTTGGGAGCTAGGTATTTTGGGAAACTGCTGGAGCAAAGAGCTCATTTACATCACAATTGAGCGACTGTCACGGTACATGCTGGCTGGGACTCTTCTGCTTATGAGGTACTGCTTTCTGCTTATTCTTGTAGTGTTTCATGCCCATGACAGAAAGGAAGGTGCATTTTTTGCAAATTTAGGTAGTTTTCCCACATTACTGAGTTTTAATGGAGTTATAAGAGGGTCTGAACAATAATTCTAGGATGCAGGTGATTTTTTTTTTTTTTTTTTGGAGCACAATTTCAAGTTTTGCTGCTCTTTGTTGTGCCCCAGATGTGAACCGTCAGTGTGCTCGTCTTATCGCTGCAGGGGCCAAGTCTGATAAACGTTAAGCCCCTGAATGTGGGAATGTTCCCATGGTGCCATGTGTTACAGATTCCTCACAAGGCTCTGAAGGGGCTTCTCAGAGATGGAGTATGTTTTGCAGTGAAGGAGGTGAGGGGGAAGGGCTGCCTAACGCGGTTTTTATCTACTTGTGAGAAAGAAATGTCACATTTGAATAATGTGCTATTTGAGAAGGATGTATAAATGCAGACAATTGAATATGTGTATTTAGCTGTGAGCTGGGCTCAACGGTACTTGTACCTCTGTTGAGGAAGCAGTTAGTGGCAGTTTAATCCCATTTATCAGTGTTTGCTGTGATTATTTGTTTGTAGCATCCTCCTCCAAGGTCATTGTAAATGAAATGAATGCATGTTATCTTGAGGTAGATCAGCAGACACAGGGAGGTCAAGACTAGAAATATTCATTCCCTGCATTTAGTCACTGACAGTAAATAAAAGCATTAATTGCTTTGACAAAGGAATATCTTTGACCCATTTTTGTATTAGGCTGTTTTGTGCGAGTCATTCAGGGCAAGTTCCTTAGTCAAAGGTATAACATCATGGTTAAGTGAGGTACAAAAACATTCACGGTACAAGTCCATGACCTCAACCATCATGTTACCTGCTGCATCACATTAACATCTTGTCACTGAAAAATCATCATTGGACTGCACTGTTTAGGTTGTAGAAGTAAATGTCACAGTGGCTTTGAATCTGGCTCTGTTCATATGGAGTTCACATTGGTTTCCTCCAAAGACATGTTTCACTTGATTAAATAGGGAGTTTTCGTGCATATAGCATTGTAAGTCACCTTGGGCAAAAGTGGTGACTAAATACTGATAATTTATATGACTGTTGTGCATATAAATTTCTGCTCTTTACTTTTTGAATACCAATGAACCTTTAAAACTGTTTCTGAAAGCTTATTTTTGCTGGGGTGGCATGTCAAAGCTACCTGCATGGATAATAATGTATAATTTAATATAATAGTGATTATATGCCAAATATTTTTGTATAAAAAATAAATTAAACTAATGCATGTGCGTGTGTGTGTGAGAGAGAGAGAGAAGCAGTTACAGTTGAGGAATCATTTTAGGGGTTTCTATACATCTGAGGAATACTATTTCTCTACTGTCAGAACAGGAGTTCCTTTGGACCTGGTCTTGATGTTTCCTACAGCTTAGTGTGCTCCACATTGGCAGCGGTAATGTTCCTTAGCCTACTCATCATTTATCACCACACAGCTGTCTGATCTGAGGAAAGTGCTGCTTGAAGTGTGTGACTGAATGTATCTTTGAGCATGCGCATCGTGTCGAGGTGATGTTTCCATGACAACAGTAGTGGAGCAAGGACTTCCCAATATTTTATGTCACAGAAATATCGAGGGAGACTGTGAAATTCAGGCTATCCTCTCAATACACTCCACAAACCTATTTGAAACTGGGTTTGGCAGTAGTGTTCAGAGAAATCTACTGCAGTCCTACATGGTTTCAAAAAAAGTGTTAAGGTTTTGGAAAGCAGAATGAGTCATTCCAAGTCAAAGAATGAGATGATTCTACCTCAGTACAGTAACAGTAACTCAGTAACAGTGATCAAATCTTGAAATTACACATCTAAGGAGGGATTCTGTTTTTTTATCCTTATACATAATAAAATGAAAGGATGCAGCCATGGCCCAGCTTCAATTTCAGAAGTACAAATTAAGACTTAAAAACAGCTTAGGTATAATGTCAATTTTACATGAGCATGTGGTTCCAACGAACAATAAAGAATGTTTTTCAGAAGACTTTTTGCCATTTGTATGATCAGTAAAATATAAAATCAGTGCCCAAGAAGTTTATAACCTTAGTTTATAACCTTAAACTTTATAAACCTTTATAAAGTTTGTAAAACCTTTATAAACCTTTATAAACTTAAAATGGTTCCACACTTTAGACATTTGCTGTTGTTTTTAATGCATTCCTTTTCTTTTCGCTCATTTTGTCAGCTTTCCTCCATCTCTCACCCCACGCAGTTATATCACATCTCAACAGTGTCAGTTTGTGATGCGACAAGAATTGTCATCTGCACTCTTCGCTGTTTGGCATTCCACCATGACATGCATAGTGAAAATGAAAGATAAAAAATTGAACTAACTAGAAAATAGTTGATGTAATTTCCTTATTATAATTTAAATAGGGTTACATTAGAGAAGTAAAAGGAGAAAAAAGCGTAATACTGACTTTTCAACTCTATCAGCTCAAAATCCCTTGGACACAAAAGCAGTGCTTCATGGAGGTCATGCATGAGCAGCGTGGGTGACATCACACACCAGCTCCATGTATCACACTAATGCGATGAAGACACAGTCAGCACAATTTCCAGACTGTACGTTTGTTCCCCCATGTAACATATTTACACCATTCTGCCTTTATTTTGCACCATACACTGTGCAAAAGCACGGCAAGTTCTGACTAGTCAACTGCTGCCCTAAAACGCCCGGTCATCTCCTCAGGGTCAGTGGTAAAACAGTGCAGGAAAAGTGAGTAGAAGAAGAACCGTAAATGCTAGCCTACTGCTTGTGTTCATTGTGACCCAAGACCAGTAAAAATAATATGATACAGATGAGAGACCAGTCAGAATATAATCCCAGTAGAACACCACCACAGCAGCCTCATGAAAATAAAGAGCAGAACAAAATAACTTTCATATATATGGATGAGTCTTCAAGGCAGAAATTTTTTATTAAGAATTTTACTTGAGTATTTTTATTAACGTTACTTGAGTTATTGAAGGAATGGTCTCGGCCCTGGTAAAAATATAGTTGCCCTAACTAACCTTTTCATTATAATTGTATGTGTAGGTAAATATATATATTTCTTGATTTCAGCTCATGTTCACAATATAAAGCCAGATGACAGAAATACTTTTAAATACAGACATACTTTAAAAAAAGTCCTTTTAGTTTGGGGTGAGGGTACCATGTGCCAAAAAAAGACAAGAGTGCTAAACACTGTGGAAGAGAGGTGAATTAAGGCATTTTCACACTCCTGACCTGTTTAGGTGCTCCTTATTGACATCTGCTGAGTAAACATAGGTTGCATTGGCTTCATGGATCAGCTATGGACCTCTGTGACCTTGCATTGGACAAGTGCTTATTACAAATAATTTAATTAATAAAAATGTAACATTTAAAGGTAAGGAAAACATAATAATTTGATTACAAATATTATATAATAGGTTTGTGCTATTTTTGTACATAAAATATTTCATAAATAATTTTATGTAACGTTTTATACTGGAACCAGTTTTTTCCCCATAAGATATAATGGTCATTTAACCTGCATAACAGGAATCGGCCTAAGAGGGTGAGTTCATACATAGAATGAATTCGCCCTGGTATGTGAGGAAGGAGGGTACACTTTTTGTGACCTGATGGAAGAAATTTTTACAAGTAAAATGTGATATCACAATTCTGTGCAGGCACAATGACATAATATCCAACTCTTCTGGCAGAATGCTGAAGTCAGTTAACATCTTGCAGCTAGTCAGATGTTAATTAACAGATGTTTTCAGTTCCAGTTCTTATGTGGTTTGCGAGGACTAGGATGTGGTTTTACAGATGAGGTTTTGTGTCATCTGGCTTAATTATGTGAAGTCACTTTGTGTGTTTTATAGATGGTTTGCCTTTTTAATTATTAGATTCTTTATCACACTCATTAACCTTCTTTAAAACATTTAAATCTCTGCATACTATAATTATCTAGTGCATGCGCTGCTCTTGAGATTTGCTGGCCCTGGAGGGGCACATAGATTATAGGTTTGTGACAAATTTGTCACCTACAGACAACCTTAGCTAACTCAAGCAGTTATGAGGAACAAAGCATAATAGCCTTGAGTCAACATGGCCACCCCTCGATTGATGTGATGAACCATCCCCCCTCGGGATGAATTTACTGAGGCTTCTACAATTCATCAAGAAGCATTTGCCAAGTCAGCGCTAAAGAATTTGAAATACACACTCTTTTGTCTGAATATGTTGCTATGATGGTGCTACCTTGGATAGGATTGTTTCTATAACTGGATAATAACACTGCTGGTAAAGAAGGGATTATCACATTTCTACATATTATTCACGCTTTCTTCTGTATTCCATTCATTGATGGTAACTGGCTAAAAGGCAACTCAGATGATTGTGTTCCCTGCTCCACTTTGTCAGTTAGGGAATACTCCCTTAAACCAAGATCTAAACCCAGTTCATTGCAGTCAATCCATCCTGTTTCCACTATTTCTAATATGAAAAATTTGAAAACCTTCCTGGATCAACACAAGTTCACTCAAAAATGAAATCCAACATACTCAGGCATTAATAATATTGCAAGCATTTCCTTATGTAAGTATTATAAAGAATACCCTTCTTATCAAACTAGTTGCCCCTATTATCAAGTTTTATAGAACTCTACTGTTTTTATAGTTTGATGTTGCACTAGTGGGTACAAATTTTATAATATTTTTTACAGCTACATGGATACAGTAATTCAAGAGTGGTATCAGTATCAGTTCAGTTTCCCAATTTTCCCAGTGAAGGCTGTAGTGGGAGCAGGCTGAGAAGGCTGGCCCAGATCTTCCTGTTCCCTGCAGTGGTCTCCAGCTCCTCCTGGGGGATGCCCAGGCATTCCTAGGCCAGCCAAGAGTTGTAATCTCTTCAACATGTCCTGGGTGTGTTCTGGGTTCTCTTTCCAGTGAGACACACTTGGTATAAATCCCAAGGGACTTGGCCAGGGTGCATGCATAAAACATGCATGAAACACTGCTTCTCTGACTCTAGAAGAGCTGCAAGTCTGAGGCTCTCAAATTGCAAAGCTTCTTTCTTTGTCACAGAAAGTGAGCCCAGCACTTCTGCTTGTATCCAAGATCTTATTGTTTCAATCATTACCCAAAACTCAAGACAAGTGGTCAGGATGGCACAGGGACAAAAATGGAAAACGTCTTTAGGGATTAGTGCGTGGTTTGAAAGGATAGCACATAACACCTCCATCTACTATGTGGGAAACTGGCGTTTGATTCCTAGTCCAGAACTACTGTCATTATTCAATAAATGAGGCAATAGTCAAGACTCCTAACATTGTACATGCCTACCTCCTAATGTGAAAGTGAACAGAACAAAGAGAGTCATGCCTGTTTGGATGTTGCAAAGGCTGTGTTAAATGCTGGAGAACCAGGACAGTTTGATGGTAAGTGAGTTACTGGAACGATAACATGGGATGATACTACAACAGAAAACCTAATATTGGTGATATGACTCTTGTGATTTTTGACTTGATATGATTGTTGGTGTTGCACATGGTGGTTCCAGCATCTCAGACACAACCACCCCACACAGAGTTTTGTGACCTGCAGTGTAGCGTTCAGAGAAAAATGTGATTAAAAAAAAAAAAATCTACTAAACAGCATGTGAAAACACCCTGTTAATGAGAGGTGTCAGCTGAGTATTGCCAGACCTGTTAATACCAACAGAAAGGCCACAAGTGAAAAATTAACTGCACAGTTTAACAGTAGTATTTAGAAATAAAGTTGTACGGTCTGTCAAATCCCAGTTAATGTTGCAACGCACCTATAATAAAGTAAACATTGATGTGGAAATTATGACTCTATGGAGCCATCCTGCCTGGTGTCAGTGGTATGCAAGAGAATTTAACCAAAGTATTATTTTTACAATATGTATTATCAACAAAAATAATGATTTTATGCAGCCCTGACTAAATCTCTGCATCTCAGACACACTCTAGGTTGTGGTTTTTCTAGTGTATAGATTAGCCATGCATATATCATAGAAAAATACTAGTGCCCACTAGTGGATAAATTACCAGGTACTACTGGTACAGACAGGTCATGATGCTGTACTGCTGTGGGGAAAATTTTCTTTGCAAATATTGGATTGTTTAGTAACAACTAAGCATGGTTTGAAGCAACAAAGTACCAAATCATTATCGCTGACCAGATGCATCCCATCATGGTCAGTTTACCCTTCCTCAGAATGACACTTTCATCAAATCATTGTTCCATGTCACAAAGTACAGATCCACAGAGGTTATTTCCACAAACATGATAATGTCTTCATTTTTCCCAGTGGCCCGTATAATATGTCTCAAGCCAATAGAATATCTTTGAGAGGAAGTTGTACATGATGGCAACAGAATAAATTCCAAAAGATCTGCAGAAACTGCATGAGGCTGTCAAGCTAGCATGGCTCAAGGACCCTTTTGAATGTGTCCAGCACCTTGTTGCTAAATTCATGCTTTTCTGGAAGCAAACATTCGTACTAATAACTAAGTGGTGTGCCTAATAATGTGGCCAGTGAGTGTACAAACATCCTCAGGTGAACACTGTACAGTGCTCCATGTAAAACCGAAATGAGATGGTGGTAGCATGCCAGGTCTGCTCAACCGCAGGATTGATGACAGATATGGGTAACTGTAAAACTATGGTTGGTTATTGGTAATAACATGATGACTGGTGAAGTGGCACAGAGTGACAATGTAACCATGATTCTCTTGGGTTCAGGAGTGCATTTTCAGGGATGGGCTCTTTTTTATTTCTCTCCTTTAGTTGGTCGACCTGTTTCTACTATTGAGGAAGGCTTAAAAAAGCAATTAGTCAAGGGAACCTGATGTGCAGAGGTGTGCGGCATCTCGCACCCCTCCTCCTCCCTCAAGGCTGTGTGTGTACTCCTGTTTGTGTTCATCAGTGGGGATTACATTAAATATAGCTACACATATGAGAATGGCTCAGTCAGTTGCTGTGACTAGAGTTTTTACTCTGGATTTGGTGCATTTATCCAGAGAAATCTGGATGGCCAGGAATTGAGTACTTATACTGGAACAAATTCTACAATTTCTTGTAGTCCACATAAGTGAACATTCCCAGTAAAAACTGTCTTTATACTGGAGGATTGGAGTACACTCAACCCTTATATTTCAGGGTTCCCTACAATAGAAACAGGACAGCTAAGAAAAGATATATTGTTCATTCAAATAACACAATTTTCTGTACAACAGCATTTTTGCCTGCTGTGTGGTCATTTTACTTTAACAGGTATTTTACTCTGTACAGCAGTGTTGTCACTTGTATCAAATATTCTGGGATGGAGATACTTTTTTGAATAACAAAAACCTCTGCTGTGTCAGAATGTTCTGGACAAATCTACTGTATTATATTATGTTGAGAGTAGCAGGCTAGGACAACGGAGCTTTATTGATCCCTGGAGGGAAATCTGGGTGTAAAGCAGCTGAACATACAGGACACATAAATAAAATCAATAAACAACCAAATAACCAAAAAGCCTAAGACAGTCTAATTGTTAATTGTGTGGCATCATGGAGGTGGCTGTTAGTAAAAAAAAAAAGGACCCCAAGAAGTTCTTCTTAGCACACCTAATTTGAATAACACCATGGCTAAAGAAGCTTGGTAATTGCTTCATTTAGGGGATGTGAGCCAGTGTTCTTGATACACAGTAAGCCTCCTCCTCCTCACCCTGGCCTCTGCTACAGCCTCTACTGAATCAGGGCTCTGACCCATGACAGAACCAGCTTTCTTGGCAAGTTTGTGGAGTCTGCAGCTTTCTCCAGATGCGATGTTCCCCCCAGCTCACCACACCATAAAAGATCACACTGGTGCTGTGTACGTTAAAGAACCTTAGAGCAAGCTGTACTTTTTTTAAGGCTTTCTTATTTGGACTATTTTTTCTCCAGTTTGTCATTAATGTCCTTGATGATCATTCATGTGTTTACAAACAGCAGACAGGTGTTAATACTGTGGGAGGAACTAGAATGAAGGTACTCCCACATTCCTATATTGCTTTTTTTTTCCCTTTGGTCAAGTAAAGCCTAGGTATAGAAATGCAAGTCACTTTCATTGTGCAACAAACAGTCTAGGTGAAGCACACTAGGGTGTGAGTGACCAGTCAGGCCACAAGATAAGGAGGATTTAACATGCTTTTCATTGCCCTTTCCCATTTTCAGTACAATACAACCCAATACTGCAATCAAATGATAACAAAAAGAAATACAGTAACACAAAGCCAAACTAGAGTGCATTGTTTCATTGCAGAGTATTTACTCAGCAAATATACACTGATTATTAACACTGCTGATATTAGCTCATAACCTGTTACCCAAAATCCTCTCCTTTGCTGAGGCTACATTTTTATATCACTCATGCTAAATGAGTGGCACCTGTAGGTCCTTATTTCTTTAATGGTTGCATTCCAGTACAGCTGTCAAGTGTGTGGCATCGGTATGGCCAGGCTTCTACTTGCAACAAAGTAGAATTTTAGGAAAACAAGAAAGTGCAGAAAATATATTTTGTTTAAAAAAAAACATCTGGAAACTTCAACACAACAAGCCAGTATAATGTGGTTTTGTCTGTTTGCTTTTTTCTTTTCCAATAATTACAAACACGAACGCTAAGAGCAAGTAGTACTTTGTTGTTTTCTTAACCAGTTGTCCTGGTGGATATCACAGAATCACTGAACACTAGGCTAACAGGTCTACACCCTAGACAGGACACCAGTCCATTGTGGGGCAGGCATATACTTTCACACAGCAATCACTGCAGAATGACCAGTTAACCTGAAGAGGCTGAGAAGAAACCAGAGCAAGTCAAAGCCCACATAGACGAGGAGAGAACGTGCAAACTCCACACAGACTGAGCTGGATTCAAAACTATGACAGAACAGCCCAGCCACTGTGAGCTTGCAGCCCTACTTGTTGTGCCACTTTTTCACTCTAGTAAAGTACAAATTCAGCTTATTAATTGAATCAATTTATTAATCTATAAAACACCCTTGTCCACAAAGTAACAGTGATTCCTTTACATATGCAGTAATATACAAATAATGATATAATAGAGACAGTATGAACTTTATGCATCTTGCTAATGTGCTCATGATAAATAAACCTTTTTGGAAACTGAGGAAAGGAGGGGGGGGGAGAGAAATTCTAGGCAAAGTTCTAGGAAATAACAGAAATGTTAACCTCTGAGAGTTTAAGTACCAATGGCAGCCTACCCCTCGAGGAAATTATAGTATATTACAGTGGTCTTTTGTGCTGTTCTTCTACAGCTGAGAAGTTGGTTTTGCAGAGGAACTCGCATCAACAAACCCAAATATTTTTGTCTTCTCAGGTAACCCGATCTGGCAGGTATCAATGTTCACTCACTGTCTGGGGCTTCCCATGATGACTTATGATGGATATAGGCAGGCACTGTGATGCCACTGGATGATACAAAAGGAAACAAGTGAGATAATATGGGTAACTATTAAAGATGAAGAGGACATTCAAATCAGGAAACATAAGAAGAGGGTGATATAGAGATGGTGGTCTTCCTGAAAAGATGAAATAGTAAGTCTTGGATTTAAAGGCCATATTTCATATTAATTCATACATTATTCCAGAGTTTAGGGTCCCTGTAATTAAACACACTTTCACATACAGTTTTCACACATTTTGGTAACCATGAGTTGGCTGGCATCTTTTAAGTGAAGACCATGATTTGCTGTGTGTTTGGTAATGAGCTCAGTAGGGTAAGAGGGTGCTAATCCTCTAAATGTCTTATAGCTTATTTGGACTATTTTAAAGGCCAGTGAAGGTACTTACTGCAGTACTTGGGGTTGAGTTGAGAAAACATGTTGTGCTAATAGACAATATTGATTTGCAATAATCAAAACAACAGCATGTAGTAACTTTGTTCAGATGTAGCAATCAGCTAGAAAGGCTGAATAAAGCAAGAGTATAAAATGTGAATAACCCTGTCAACTTATCTTTGGATTTTAAGCAATTGAAATAACTGTTTTTTTGTAATTTCATTTGTTCCTCAACTTACAAGGTACAGCTGGGACTGGAAGCAAGTTCATAACTCAGGATTGTTTTCACATCCAATATTCCATGTCATAGTCAATAAATGGTTAATGATACAGGTTAATGCCTTAATGACTTTATAAAATAAACTTACCCTGATAGTAGATGTGGATTGGCTTGAGGAAGACAAATACTATATGTCACATTTAAATTAATGAATAATTAGAGGGGAAAAAAACACACTGGTATTCATTAAGATGACAGAGCACCACCATTGTGTTGAACTTGCCTCAAGAGCTGTTGTGTCAAAGTTAGTCCTATTTCCATTAACTTTGCAACTGTGGGCATTAATTGGGTAATTGGCAAGGTGTCAGAAATTCAGGGGTTATTTGCTTCCTTGGAAAAATTATAAGAGGAAAAACAGAGGACAAATATCTTAAATTATAATGTCTGTTTAGGGTATAGTGTTCACTGGTCCAGGGGAAGCTGCCTTTCGTTCTCACTTGTACATCTGTCGAAGGGTCGAATGACAAAATAAACCTCGAACATTAAGTAAGTCCAGTTACAAGAGATAAAAAAATGTTGAACTTTTGAACACATTTCGTGTGTTTCTATTAAGTTTTTGACTGTAGAGCTTGGTAGATATAGGATCGTAGAATCCCATGGTTCACAGCCTAGTTAAAACTTTGTTCTTCTTAAGACAGTTGTGGTTAACAGCTGTGGGAGTGAGTTCTGCCAGCATATTGGAGGAACAGCTGGGAATTCTTTGACAGCAACAAAAGGGCATGAATTGGGCTAAAGGGCAGACAAGTGGTTTTTCTTTTAATCAGAAAAAAAATGAATAAGTTAGTGTTTTAGTTTCTTGAATAGATACAAAAAATGTCTTCACTTATCTCAAAAATAAGATGCTCTGTTAGTCTAAACAGCCTGCTGCATGTCCTGTCATAAATTGCTGAGAAGCTTGACTTTTGCATGCAACACTGCCATGGATGACGCACTCTAGTAATAGGTTTTTCTACTGTTCTAGAGGAGTAATAGGTTTTTCTACTCTTGTAGAGGAGTTACAACAGCATCTACTGCAGAGAGAAAATTTGGCAAACCATGCACACCGGTTAAATTGCACGATGTCCAAATTTGAATGTTCATCCTAAGAGATTTTACAGGACAGGTCTGTCTTTCTATGCCAGGGATACCCAACGTGAACTTTCCCTCTTGTCCAGGTTGTGAGAGCAATTGTGAATTGTGAATCTGAAATTCTTGAAGAACTTCTTGCCTGCTACAAGCTAGCTGACAAACTCTGGTTACAGCCTATTTGTCTAGCCCAAAATGCCAGCCCTGAGACATTTACTTTACATCTGAAGGCTCTGTAGGAAAGATGGACAGTAGTGAGGATATAGGTTAATGTTAGGTTAATAAATGCTATTGAATTGTTGTTAGGAACTAAATAAATCAATAGATATTGACATGAAAAAGAGGTTTTAGACTGCAGTGAAACCAGTAATGGGCTTTGTGGTTAATAAATGTGTTTTTCTAATGCTCAGTAACACTATGCATAATTTAGACTCAGATTTAGACTCTGTTTTAAAACAACGTTTTGTTTCTCTGTAACTCCTATGTATCTCCACTTTTTAACTTCTGAATCCTGTATGTAAAACATAAGCGAATCCTTTTCCTTTCTTTCCTTTCTTTGAACTTTGGTTGTCTAAACCTACCCTCAAAGACTATTTTATATTCTCTTGGTTTTATTTAGAACCTAGGCCTTTGGGAACGGCATTTATTTGGAACAGCACCCTCCCTTATACACCCTTTACAGTATCTTAATGGAAAACGGCAGCCAACTTCAAAGTGCTGAGACAAAATGTTTCATCTTTTAAGTGGGGCACAGCATTTGGTTCCTGATCCCAGCATTACATCTCAGTGAGCCTGGCATATAATTGTATTGTTAGATTATTTACTTTTTCCCCTTCATCAGGGTATAGGATGAAGTAAACCCTAGATGAATTCAATGCTGAATTTTCTAATTTTAGTGAATAACTCGCAAACCTTTTTCTTGCTAATTTCAATGACTATGAAAATACCTAAAAATATTCAGATGAGTAATATCAACAGTGTTAATAATCAGTGTATAATCCCTGAGTACATACCCTGCAATGAAACAAGAACATACAGCTAAATGACTTGATTTTCTTGCAGATGAATATCTGGCACTGTGTTAAGGCTCTGTGGTATAGTAGGGAATCTATTGTGCAAACTCACAGCTGGTATTAAGTTTAGCTGTCTTATAGTGAAATTGTGTATAGTGGGGTTACCTGCATAAAGTAGATACATTTTTTGATTCTGAAAAAATTGCACGATGGTACAGCAGCACACATACAGCAGAGTAGTGACAGAAAACAGAGGTTCCACAGGATGAAATAAATATCAGTTAGGCAAGTATAAAAGAATGAAAAAAGGCTACAGAGTCAAGAGAATGCTATCTTAGCCCAGAATGTGAAAGTATTTATGGTGTGCAAACCACTGTGACCATTTTTTTTCATCCCACTCTTCCAGGGAGCAATAGTTGCTACAAGAAATCCAGGCGCCGTGAATGCAACGTAGTGGCAATGGCCCCACGCAAACGCACCACCAGGGGCATTTCCTTCGTCCTCTGTTGCGTCCATAGCAATGATCACCCAGAGATTACCTATCGGTTGCGACAGGACAGTGACCCTGTCCTCCAGGCCCTGGACCCCACTCTGCCCATGCCGCCCAACGAGGAGGAGCTGGATGGCATGTTTTCTGAGTTGGTCGTGAGTAAAACGCTGTGATATTTTGACTTCCTGTAAGATGATGGTTGCAGCCTATGTAGCATATGATCTTAACCTGAGTTTAATTGTTTCAAGTAGAGTTTAGCTTATTTTTATATTTGCAGTGTAGTATACCTATAATATAAATATTTATTATATAATGTATAACATGTCTGGCTGAATAAATTTTTTTAAAATTTAGGTGATGCCTTTGTACAGGGCACTTTACAATGCTAGATATACTATACTAGACTGCCTATAGTCATTTAACCATTTACACAACATAACTATGTCACATAATCATACAGGCACAGAGACTCTTGTTTCCTTTTTTTAGCACTGTGCAGGACTATGGCAGTGATGACCCCTATAACATTAGGAGAAGAAAGTCCTAAGAAATAAAGACAATAGCATTAATGTTAGGGTGTTGGCAAAGATATCCCACCAAGTCCTTTCATGATTTAATAACACCACTCATCCAAATTTGCTTCCCTTCCCAGTGATAACTCCATTTGAGGTCAGCACAGCCCTATTTCAACTAAGAACCACTTCATTCTATTCTGCTTTCTTCTCCTGTATCATCAGCAAGTTTGTAGACACATTTATTTTCATTTATTCATTTACTATTTACTGCAACAGTGGAAAGGTAAAAAATAGTGACACTATATAATTGCTTGGCTGTTTGACCATCAAAGTGGTTGCATTTAGTGCAAGAATATTGTTAGTGCTGTCAAACAGGCAGTTGCCACCAAGAGTGACAGAAGTGCAGATTGTAGTCAAATTGAAAGCAAAAAAAAAGCAAAATTTATATTGCCAAACTTTAGCCTCATATTACAAAGGTTTACAACACCTTATGTGCATGTGTTATATAATAAAGGGGGGGTGTGAAAATCAGTTAGTGATGTCTACATTCATTCTGCAAGTAACATCTTTGCTCCCACTTCTCCAAGCCTTGTCAAAGACTGAATTTTACGTTTTCAAAATATTAAGTAGTTTTTTTGGAGTTTAATGAACTTGACCACCTCACTTGAAAAACCTAAACTAAGGTGAGAACTATCTGTGTGGCAGATTTCAAATCTGTGGCTTAAAAAACAAAGCTGTGCATAAAGAAAAAAGAGAAACAGACAAACAGAGATAAAGACCAGAGGTAAAGCAGTCTGGTATGTGAGACTGAACTTTACAGATATTGAAATTTAGCTGTCATTTTTCTCCAAAGCAACTTAAAAATTTTGTGCTACTTTTCATTTAACTAATATCGGGTAAGTTCCTAACTGAAGGGCACCACAGAAAATGTAGGAACATGAACTGAGGTTCATTGAGTGCAAGGCAACTGCTTTAACTGCAGCACTACCTTCTCCCCCGGAGAGTCAATATACATGACGTTTTTGATCTTCCAAATTCCAGCTTTTACTTTTGTATCCAGCGGCAATGGAAACTCATTTTGAACAAGGTTCTGCACCAAGTCTTCCCAGGATACCTTACTAAACTTTTAGTGTTTTGTGATGTAGCAAGGCAACTTTTGTCCATGCAGACAAATTCCATGCTCTGTGGCATCTGGCCAAAGGTTA
The DNA here is from genome assembly GCA_900497675.1 of Arapaima gigas. NCBI lineage: Eukaryota > Metazoa > Chordata > Actinopteri > Osteoglossiformes > Osteoglossidae > Arapaima > Arapaima gigas. The sequence goes on from UFQX01000654.1 coordinate 208,903, forward strand.
TTAAGTAATATCATAAATGCCTTGTGTTTTTTTACGCGGGGTAACTCCAAATAGACCACCTCCAGTTAAGACGGTGGGTTGAAACTGAACTATGTCAGGTTTGTCTTTCCCGACCTGCCACCCTAGCTTCCCCTTCCAGTCCTGTGTAGCTACATTCTGTGTCACAGAAAATAATTTCCATTGCATTGGTCTATGCTGTTTTGTGAATGCTGAACCCACAAACCAAATCCACACAGCCCACAGTTCTTGTGTTACCAGCTATCCTTTCTCTAGCTTTGGTTAAAATGCATATTGAGGGATGTGTCTGTCTTGACTTGGTCCAGATTGCGGAAGAAAAACACATTTTGCTAGACAATACCATGAGTGAGCACTGCTGCAAGGTGAGAGCTAAGCTTTAGGTTAGTATTTATATTTAATTATTTACCAAATGCTTTTTGCCAAATTGTCCTAAAATGATTATTAAATAATATTTACATGTCATATTTTCTCCAAAGTGACTTAAAATGCTAGATACACTAGACTAAACTGCCTGTAACTGTTCACACATGTATGCAGCAGAGTCATGCAATATATAGGCACATGCATTGTGGATTCCCCAATTCAACTGAAATGTGTTTCACTTGTGACTGAAAATGTCAGCACTCAGAAGAAAACTCAAGTGAATATGACACACGCTGAATGGGAACTGTACCTATGTTTGGTCTTACTGACCAGGCCCTGTGAGAGTAACTTTCATGTGGAACAAGGCATAAGGGTAACAGGAACTACACATTCCTTTTCTCAACTGGGAGGAAATTGTTTCATATTTTGGTATGGTACACATAAGCACCACTGCATGGCTGCACTTACCCTTAAAAGAGTCTGACAGATGCTACTGGCTGAGATACATCACAGTCCTGGATATGTCTGTTGTTGGGTGTCAAAAATTTTCATAGAATGAATTTAGTCTCCACTGAATCCCCATTGTAGCCAGCATCCAGACTAAGGCACTCACCCTAATCGATAGGCCCACACATGCCTCAACTCCTCTCCCCCTACATTCACATTTTTCTTGACTGCCCTCATGCTCCCCCTCGGCCATTTCTATGTTACTTGTGATCTTTCTCGTCATATCTTTCTGGCGTCTAAACCCTGTTATCTTTGCTGTAGTTTAGCTCTGCTGCCGGTGATCTAGAGGATCTTGTTTCTCTTTATAATTTTTATTTAATCCTAAAAATTGTACCTACTTATTGGTTGACCATGTGGCAGTTGCAGCATAGTGTTTCATCCTGGATTTTCATAATTCTTCTGTAACCTTGCCAACAATTTTATTTTGCACTTTAATACAGACAGTATTATGTACACCTCTGAAAATCTGATATCTTTAACTCTAACATAAATAACACAATCACAAAATCAAGGCTTTTGAACATATAAATGTTTTACAGTGAATCAGTAGATGGGACTGACCTAGTCTTTTAGTAAAAACCTTCTGCTTTTCATCCTGCAGGATGAGTTGGATCTCACAGACAAACACAGAGAAGCCATGTTTGCCCTCCCAGCTGAGAAGAAGTGGCAGATATACTGCAGCAAGAAAAAGGTGTGGTTGTAACCTATTCTGAAATCAATTTTCCAGTGCTGGGTGTCTTTCCTCTCCTCTCTTTGTCAGCTTGCTGTGTGGAGGACATATGTGAAAAATACCTGGGTAGAGTATGTATGCTGGTAGGAAAAATATGAAATGCATGATCAGTTGCACAGTGCAAAGAGAGTTGAATTCTCCTTTTTCCCAGGGCAGACTGCTTTCTGCATGTTTTAACATGCGTGACTGAGAACTCCACCTGAACATTAGAGCATTGTTTACAGCTACAGTTTCTGGAGAAATTCATGTATCAAGGTTTAAAATGACAAATGCAATGGAAAAATGGTAAAAATAGTATATCTCCTTGGTATGTCAGTCTTCAACATACTGCAGAAAGGCTTGATTGCCATTTATTTCAGTTTACCAAAGAGGGCGTTAAACTAAGTTTGGGACATACTCACTCTTGGATTATTTTAAGGGGTATGAGCTACACAGATGATGAGGGGGTCATGCTGCCTCTGGTGCCACATATAGGCATATCCAAAGGCTTATATAAAGCCTGTTTTCTGTCAGCAAGGCCTGGGGACATGATATACTGAAATTATGGATCTACATTACTTAAGTTTAATAGTGGCCCACAGGGCAGAGAGGCCTCTGTGAGGATTGTACTGTTCTACTCTTTTTAATCAGATGCTGTTTTTCTCCAGTGTGACTGTTTTGGGTCTGTGAGAAATAACAGTAATAATAATAAATAATCAGCTGCTTCCTCCACACTAATATTCAGTTGTGTCAAAAATTGATTCCCTGTTCTGGGTCCAAAGGGACACTTATGAAAGCTGGTTTCTTCTTAGCTTCACCTGAAAGAAACACCTGTCGTCTTTTTACATTTAGACCAAAAGGATGTATGCACTGCATTACACAATCACTGAATGCATCAAATTGCAGGTGTGTGTGTGTTTAACAAGAAATTACAAGAAATTAGCTTACAAGAAAAGGGTTCAGGAGAACACAAACTTTGCTTATGTATGAAATCTAAATTTTTGTTATGAAGAGGAGCTGGAGTCAGAAGGCAGCATATTTAAATGCTGGCACCACTGAGAATGACATACCCACCCCACAATGAACACAGAGAGGGTCAACAATCTGCCTAATACTTTGCATAATGTTAAGCACAAATATTTACAATCTTGTAGCATCAGTGCATTATGAGAGAGCCATAGTTCCACCCACTCCCCCTATAATGATAATAATACTAATAGAAACTTTTACCCAAACATACCTCGTCTTCAGTAAATCCTGTACATTTGTCGCCATCAGAAGACGATGCTGGTGGTTGGAAAGTAAGGGGGACGACGGGGACTAATCACCCATTGCGTTGTATCTGACTTCATGTTATTGCAAGGCATGTTATCATGGGGTTTTGCTGTACCTCTTTTCAAGTATTAAATTCAGAACATTGGAACTTCTAAAGCTTTCAGTTAAAGCACTGACCTAAAATCCAACAGCCAAAATTATAGGTAGTCTTCTGTATTGTCAGGAGAATCTACATTTACTGGAATTTTTTAGTTCTGAATTGGAAAAATATAGAAATCCATCTTTTATTAGCATTGTTTTAATGACAAAAGAAAACATTACCACTCAATGGAATTTTACACTTTCTGCCTTTTTTTTATGAATTATTGCATGTCACATCTTTGGCTGATATTTTCCACAAATGCATTGAGGGGTCAGAGTGCAGTTGGGTCAGAAATAATCCGTCAACTGGGGTGGGTGAGTGAGGAGTTTTACTATTGAAAGAGATTTGGTGAATAAGGGATTATTGCTGACTCAGCATCTAGTCCAGTACAGGTCCAACCAGGCCTGACAGTGGTCTCTAGGGTGGTCTACTGCAGAGACCATCGGGAAGAAATAGGATGCACTTTGACTTTCGAAATGGACAAAAAAGCCTCCTCTTGAAAATGTGATTTATGTTTCCAAAGCTTTAATAGGGGATGGCAAGTGTGAGGACTTCTTTCACTTGAGCAACACTGTGAAAGATAACCTCTTCTTCATGCGAGTGCTCCCTCAAAAAAGCAGCCCTTCTTGTGCTCTTCTAGCTGACTTCACCAGTGTTTCTGATGAAGAGTCAAAGAAATAACTTCCTGGAACAAGTGCTGCTTTTCCCCATGTTTATTTTAGTGTCACATGATTTTTCACTCATGCATTTTGACTTTGGATATGGTGCATGCCTGTTGTGTAATTTTTTCCTGGGGAATGGATACAAAAGCATCCCAAACATTATTAACCAGGATGACCATCTAGGACTCAAATCGTGCAGTTGTGAGAAGAAAAGCTGGCTAACTTCAGTTTGTTTAATTTAGTTTACTTTTGACTGACATTGTGCTTTGGAGGAAGAAGAGTGCAAAGGATTGCATACTATGTTTCAGTCTAGGTATGGATGTGTTTATTTTTAATTTGTTGTTCTTTGTTTATGAAAAGATTGGTCTTCCGATATAAAATCTCCCTTTTGTGAAAATCTAATGATCAAAAAATTTAATCCTATAAATTCAGGTTAATTTATGTGTTTTGCTTGCTCATTTTGTTTATCCTTTTAACTGACACTTTTTTCCAAAGTGACTTATGAGGTCAGCTGTGCTATTTTAAGGTACACATATTTGGGTTTTTCTTACTGTATGAATTCAGGATAAGCAGTTTATTAAGGGTAAAACAGTATATGCAAGGTTTCAAACCTAATCCCTTCTGATTAAAGTGTGATAACTTTGCTTCTAAATGCTATGCTTTCCTCTTATTTTTGTGTTTTTCTCACATAAACAAGTTAAAATACAGTCCTACTTCCAATCCCTGTCCTGTTTCTTTCATGATTCTTCTGTCATTTCTTTGTTGTGTAACTACATGTATGTGGGTGCCTGTGCGTGACCTTACATGTATACAAACTTGGATGTTTTTGTTTCCATGTGATAAAAATCTTTTTAAAATGAGCAAGTTTCATGTGAATGCTTCTGTGATGTGATAGTGGTGTTGGCATGACAGTAATTCAGTTCTTTATACTGTTGCTTGGCTTTGGCAGTCTTGCCTGATCTTGTGAAGCACAGATGATTGGGACAATTGTCAGGTTGTCCTGCATTACATAAATTACATGGACAAAAGTATGTAGACATACAAATACCACAGCCAAATTTGCTTTTTGAAAATTTCACTTCAAAAACATTAATATGGAGTTCACCCCCCCGCCCCCTGCCTTTGCTGCTATAGCCTCCATTTTTCTGGGAAGATTTTCTACTAGATTATGGAGCATGGCTGCAGGGATTTGTTTACATTCAGACACAAGTGAATTCAGGGACTGATGTTGAGTGATGAGGCCTGTCTCACAGTTGGCATTCCAGTTCATCTCAAAGGTGTTCATTGGAGTTCAGGTCTGGGCTCTATGCAAGCCAGTCAAACTCTTCCACACCAGAGTCAGTAAACCCTATCTTTATGGGCCTCATTTTGTGCACAGGGACATTCTTATGCTGAAACAGGAAAGGGCCATCCCCAAACTGCCATTGTATGCTGTAGCATTAAGATTTCCTTTTGCTTGAATTAAGGGATGCAAACCATGAAAAACAGCCACAGAACATTATTTCTCCACCACCAAACTGTACAGTTTGCACAATGCATAGAGACAGGTAGTGTTGTCCTGGTGTCTGCCAAACCCAGAGTCATTCGTCAGATGTTCAGATGGTGAAGCATAATTCATCACTCCAGAGAAGGTGTTCTGCTCCAGAGTCCAATGGAAGAGTGCATTACACCACTCTAGCTGACATTTAGCATTGTACATGGTGATCTTAGGCTTGTATGCAACTGATAGGCCATAGAAACCCAGTTCATGAAGTTCGTGATGAACAATTATTGTGCTGACGTTGCTTCCAGTGGCAGTTTGGAACTTGGTACTGAGTGTTGCAACTGAGAACAGATGATTTTTTTCACACCTCAGACACACATCTTCAGCACTTGGCGATCCCATTCTGTGAGCTTATATGGTGTGTTGCTCCCTGTTTGAGCTGTAGTTGCTTCTTGATGTTTCCACTTCACAATAACAGAATAAATGTTTGACCGGGGTAGGTGTAGCAGGGTGTAATTTGACTAATTGATTTGTTGGGAAGGTGGCATCCTGTGAAAATCACTGAGCTCTTTAGTATGATGCAATATACTTCAAATGTTTATTTAAGGAGATTGCATGGCCGTATGGTTAATTTTAGACACCTGCTAGTAAGGGATGTGTCTGAACTAGCCAAACCCATTAATTAGAAGAGATGTCCACAAACTTTTGGGCATGTAGTGTAGGTTCAATAAAATGAGATGTGGATGACAAAAAGAAAAAATCATTAATGGGATTATAAGTAAAATTTGTGGCATTCAAAGGTATTTTTGGATAGCAAAATAACATTTTATGTTTCATATTCTGTGCCATATGGCTGGTGGGGTCATATGTTGGAGAAGAATGGAGTGAGAGAATTTTTTACACATAAACTGCAACATTTTTGGCATTTGCAAAAATTTCTTGCTATTATTTTTGAATGAGCTCTGAGGTCTTATTCCCAAAATGTCATTATGTGAATACAGGAACAAGAGGAGAATAAAGGAGCGACCAGCTGGCCTGAGTACTACATTGACCTGCTGAACTCCATGGCTGCTGTAAGTGCCCCTTTCTGTCATGCAGGCTGTCAGCCAAAACAATTCTTTCAGTTACTGCATCTATACTCTGGTCTATGCAGAATCGTGTGATTGCAAAATTTATTCTGCTTTAGCTGAGCCATGCCATTCAGTATTTATTTGGTGTGTTTATCCAAGCACGAACAAATGATGATAGAATTCAATAAATACATGGAATTTGATATGGTAATTAAGGTTTATGTTGTTTTATTCTCCCTAAGCATTATTTCTGGTAACATTATGCACATTGTATGGCATGACAGGACCAATGTGTGAACATTAGCTGTTACTTTATTTCAAAGCGACGTACTTTGTTTTGCCTATTTATAAAGCTGGGTTATGTTTACTTTAACAATTCAGAGTAAGCATCTTGATCAAAGGCACTGCAGCAGGAGCTAGGATTCAACCACATGTTCTTCAACATCAAGTCAGCAGCTCTAACCACTACACCACCGTCTGTACCATAACATGGTGGGAACTAGACCAAGAAATGTATCAGACGGTTTTAAATGTGATGGAGTGGGTTGACTCCACAGTCTTTTACTGACTCTTATCAGGCTCTACAGTCTCTGGAGGGTCTCTTTGAGCCTGGGTCTCAGCAGTGTTGTCTTTCTCTTTCTTGCCAGAAGAACAACAGGGGAAGGAACTGCATCGTGCATGTACATTAATCATTTTTTGGAGCATTTGAATGTTATGCTCCTTCATTTAGTTGGAAATAGCCTGGGGCCTCAAGGTGTCGTGACTAGAAGGTTTTCACTGTAGATGAGGCAAGTGTGTTGGTCTGATCTCAGCTCTTATGAGGTTCATTTTGGGGTTCTCTGACCCCTGCATTCCACTGGAGAAACAAAAGTCACGTCCAAGTCAGGCCTTTGTTTTATTTTTTATAACAACAGAATATGCTATATTGGAATGAAATGTCCTAAATTTTTTGTGTAATGCAAGGTTTAAAATGACGATGGCATCCGTAAAAACACAAGATATTATATCAAAATCCATATTTTCCTGCCCGTTACAAACAGGCATTGCCTTCCACAATTATTAAGGTCTTTGACCTCACTTTACTAAATCACAAATGATACTCTGTGGTAGTCAATACTCACTTAACATCAGGGTTAGAGACAAGAATGCTGCCCGTAATTGTACTAACCACACTACTGATAGGTGTGCCCTGTACAATGAGGTCTTACAACTGGTACTATTTTAGTTAAACATTTGAGTAATTGCAATATATACAGTTATTTACACAATGTTAAAAATGAACATAAGCTATACAATTTATTTGGGAAAAAAGATTTATGTATGCATATCACAAATATTTATAAAATATGTGCAATAGTTTCTTATTTTTGTCCATGATAACATATGAGGCAAATCACACAGCACAGGTATTTTCACTGTATTTTTATTTTCCAAAAAAAAAAAATAGAACACTGGGAAACCTTACCTTTGTTTATAGTTGGGTATGCATTCAAATATATGTTTAGGTATTCATTTGCAAATGAATATTGATATTTATTCACTACACACCTATAAACAATGCAAAAGTGCGAGCTGCACTGCCATAATGTTACTGGCAGGTTTAGATGTGACCATTAATGAAAATGTAGTTACTAAATTGAGCATTGATGAACATGGTCCAAACATGACAATGTTGTAAAACTGTGCCTTCATTAAACAGATGTGACATTGACTTGGGAATGACAATATTTTATTTGAAAACACTGAAACAAAATTAATTATAATTTTGAAGATTTTAATATATTTTTACATTATAATGCATTTTTCTACATAATATCACAAATTCTTGATAGAATCGAGGTTAGAAAGTTTGTTCACAATAAGACTTTCGTGCTTTTGTTCTTGAGCCATTTCCTTTCGATCATTATACTGCTAAAAGGTGATCTTTCGCAGAAGATTCATTTTTTAGCAGACAAACAGATTCTCTTGTAGTATTTCTCTGTGTTTTGCACCATCCATTCTTCCTTCTATTTAAACAACATGACAATTCCCTGCTGATGGCAGCATCACAGCATGATGCTGCTACCATCATACTTAAGTGATGATGATGCTGATCCTTGAAACGTTTGTAGTATTTGGTTTGCGGCATACATAGTGCTTTCTATGTTGGTGTCATGTGGCTATAAAATCTTCTTCTTTATTGCAGATAGGTCACTTTTATGCTTTCTGGAAAACTCAGAGCATGCTTGAATATGACATTTTTTGGTGATCCTCACAAAGACTGAATTTGTGATCCAGTAAAAATGGAGAATTGGTCAAAAGCCTGAATAATTTTGCAAGGCACTGTATCTAGTTAGGGTAGTGATAGCATAACACACAGAGATAACACTTTTCCATGTTATATCCCTTTTTATATAACAGAGGAAGAGTCTAATAGCCCTTGAAAAAGAAGATGAAGAGGAGCGGAGCAAGACAATTGAAAACTTGAAGACAGCTTTGCGGACACAGCCCATGAGGTATAGAATATAAATGAGTTTGTATGGTAAACGTTTCAAACGTCTAGTTCACAGTACTGCTATTGTGTCAATTGTCCATTGCTTTTTCTTCAGCAAGTTTAGTACCAGGCAGTGCTTAGTTTGAATAAACTAAAGTGAAGTGAAGTTACTTGCAGGCTTTGTGAATATGCAGCATATAGTTGTAGGATATTGCATCACAATGACAGATCAAATTATATTCAGGGAGGAAATTAAGTCCTGTATAAACTCAAGAGGCTCCATTCAACCTGGTTTTTACTGACTGTTATCAGTTTTTATATTTTAGCTATAAGAAATGTGTTTTATTTTAAATGTAGTAGCCTACTGCTAATGAATTTATATGCCTGATATGCTCCTTAGGTTTGTGACCAGGTTCATTGACCTTGATGGCCTGACATGCATCCTGAACTTCCTAAAGAGCATGGACTATGAAACCATGGAGTCAAAGATCCACACCTCACTAATTGGCTGCATCAAGGCGTTGATGAACAACTCCCAGGGCCGTGCCCATGTGCTAGCCCACCCAGAGAGCATCAACATCATTGCTCAGAGCTTGAGTACAGAGAATATCAAGACAAAAGTAGCCGTGCTAGAGATTATGGGAGCTGTCTGCCTGGTGCCTGGTGGCCACAAGAAGGTCCTGGAGGCCATGTTACATTACCAGAAGTTTGCATGTGAGAGGACACGCTTCCAGGTGGGGAGACCAGCATGAGCATGTGGGGAAACTCCAGTTTTAGTACAATAATGAGATGTGTTGCAGTTGAATCCTGCAAAGTGATAAATTTTGTCATTAACAGAACAAATTTTTTACTTTAAAAATAATTACTGCTTATTGCAGCAGCTTTTGCTAAAGTGTGCCTTCATTTTTGATGTGGGGAATAGATATGAATGTCATTGCTACAGAATCTGTTGCAGGCGTTGTGGGAGGGGCCAGATGTCAGAACGATGGTGAGTTTGACCATTTTCTCTGTAGACTCTGCTGAATGACCTGGACAGGAGCACAGGCTGGTACAGGGATGAGGTCAACCTGAAGACTGCTATTATGTCCTTCATCAATGCTGTGCTTAGCCAGGGAGCTGGAGAGGTGAGCAGCTCATTGTAGTCTTGTTAAAGGTCTCTTTTGTCTGCTGCAGCATTTATGCTCTGGTCTTTGCTCACAGGCCAGCTTGGAGTTCCGTGCTCATCTGCGGTATGAGTTTCTCATGTTGGGCATCCAGCCTATTATCGATAAACTTCGTTCCCATGAAAATTCCACTCTTGATCGGTAAGGTCCATTATTTGCCTGAATGCTATACTGGCATCAACCTATGCAGTCTCACCTTTTGGGCCAACTGTTCTTGATATTTTTTCAGGCATTTGGACTACTTTGAAATGCTGAGAAACGATGACGAACTGATGCTGTCCAAACGTTTTGAGATGGTAAGTGCTTTTGCTAAGCATTGTGTTTGCTGTGTGACATAGGCGCAGTAACATGACTATTTTTGGCTTTTTGTTTCAGATACATGTAGACACCAAAAGTGCTACTCAGATGTTTGATGTCATCCGCAAGAAGATGAGTCATACAGATGCTTACCCACACTTTCTCTCAATCTTACAACATTGTCTTCTCATGCCTTGTAAGTATTCGCTTCCAACTAATATTTCCAGTTATATTTTCTTTAAACTGTCAGACCTAATTTAATAAAGAAACTTTATGTTGTTTTTGTATCCTAATAAGATTTATCTATATTGTTGTGCTGTATCTGTTTTTAGAGAGGTGAGTCTTAATCTCACATGGCCTCGACAAATTTTGAGGTGCTGACTTTCCAGAAGCTTGGTGTCTATGGTCCTTGCCTTGCTCTGCTGACAGGGACTTGTACTCTTCTCAGATAAGAGATGTGGGAACACAGTGCAGTACTGGCTGCTCCTGGATCGCATCATGCAGCAGATGGTCCTGCAAAACGACAAGGGTCATGATCCTGATGTTACCCCGCTGGAGAACTTCAACATTAAGAATGTGGTTCGGATGTGAGTGCTGGTGGAAAATAATACTCCTTGTAGTACAGAGCATACAAAAATTAATTTGATCCCTCCTGGCCTTCAGTGTTTTCCTGGGAATTTACGGTGAAGGCCTCATTTACAGATACAAATTGGAACAGAAGTCTGTTCATAACTTGTAATCAATAAAGGCGTATTATTCCATATGTCTTTCAACTTCTTAATGGGTTAGGTTCACTAAAAACCTCATACAATGAAAATTTTTGGCAATTCATCCCATCAGTGTGTAGTATTCTTTAGCTTGTTATTGATCACTGAAATCCACGTACCAGACAGGAGCCATAAACATGTCAACACTAAAAGTGCATGAATGAATATGATTTCATGTCTCTGTACCTTCTGAGTGGATGTTTTTGCCAACTAATCACAGCAAGCAGAAAGGCAGGTTATTTTCTATCTGCAGTGGACAGAGATTGTAGAAAATAAAATGGTGAGGAAAATACTTTTAAAAATAAACTGTCATGGGTCACCTAAGGATAGCTGGCAAATCAGCAAGAACAGTATAATTTCCTAATGTATAAAAAGACTATTTTCAAAGTTGGTCTATTTGTGTAACGAAATGACTTAATTTTGTATTTGTTTCTCAAACAGGTTGGTCAATGAAAATGAAGTCAAACAGTGGAAAGAGCAAGCAGAAAAAATGCGGAAAGGTTAGTTGAACAGTTTTTATCCATTTGGTTAACAGGCCATGTGTTCTATATATATTTGTGTTTAACTTTCCACAGGATTAACAGAAATACACTTAGAACATTTAAAATTAAAGTGTTACTTAATTTTTTTAATTCAAGTTTGCAGCGCAATAAAAAGAATTTGTTCTATATTCAGCAACACAGCTAACGTAATTTCAAAGTCATCAGATTTCTGTTCATTTTTATAGCAGTCTAATTTATTTTAGCTCTTGCAGTTAGGACTCCTAATTCACAGTCTAAGAAAGCTTAATAATACACTGTAGATGTGTCTCAGTTTATTTGCAAATTAGGAAAAGATCACTTTGGATATAGCTACAGTAATACAATTGCCCATTTTAATTACATCTTATTTTTTTATTAATACTGATTTTTAAATGTTATTTTTATTAATATCTTTAAACTTTTTTTTAACTTGACCATTAGTAAGTTGAGCACCTAGTCTACATTTGTCCTGCTGACAAATTTAATTGGCACCAAGAGGTGGTTTATTAAATTTATAAGTTGAATCTGGCATTGAATGGGCCATTAGCACATCATCAGTTCTGTACATGGCTACTAGTGTAATGTACACTGATAAAAAAGCACCGTTGGACTGAGTAAGTATACTTAAGAAATTGTGTGTCTGAACCTGTGTCTGTTTCACTTTTGTATAAACAAACTTGTATCTTGTATCTGTCTCTGCCTTTCTCAGCCAGTTTTTCTGGTAAACTAAGATGTTTCTGAATCCCGTAGCAGTAGTATTTACAACATAGCATGTACAACAAAGAAATAAATAACAGCAAAGATCATTTAAGATTTGAAAGAATAGTTCTAAGAAATGTGAACAAAACAGTTTAAGTTCTATGTTGTTAACTCTGAAGTGCATACAGTGCGTAGAGGCCAGAGGTGTTATGTAGCAGTGCAGGATGACTGAAAGGCAGCTCTTCACCAATGGCCTTAAAACTGATATATTCAGAAAGCGTAAGGAACTTACTCACCTAAGGACAATTTTAGTCAACACTTACTAAGTGTTGGGGAACACATACTTAAGTTGGGGATGAACTGCATGTAAAATAAAAAAAAAAAAAAATAAATAAATAAAAATAATTGCTGGTATTCACTTTCACTATTGAAATACTTTGATGATCGGTGAATGGGCCACGATTTTAGTTTTCAGAAGACATTTCAAAGTTTTTCTGAGTCAGTATGACTTCTGACCCTAAAGAGCATCAGGAGGTGCAAGTAAAGCTGGAGAAGAAGGAGAGGGAGTGCGATGCCAAAACACAAGAGAAGGAAGAAATGATACAGACACTCAACAAAATGAAGGAAAAGCTGGAGAAGGAGACCAGTGAGCACAGAATGGTCAAACAGCAGGTGGCTGATCTTTCCTCCCAGTTGCAGAATGTTAGCATGGTAAGTCTTTCTCTCTTTTATTTAAAATGGCATGCATCGTTATGTTTTTGTCTCAATGTTATCTTAAATTTGTGGACATCCTGAGAGATTCAGCCAAGAAAGACTTTTTAGAAGCAACTCAGACTTTCTGCTGGAGTGGCTCGGCCACTGGGCATTCTCCTCCTTGCTGTACTGTGAGCCTCATTTAGAATTTCTTCCATAAGATGTGTAGATATTCCTGTGTAATATGCTGATGGCTAACAGTATAAAAAAAGCTGACAAGATTTACTCTACAGAAAGTGTCAATTGTCTAATGACTGTCTTCTAAGCCAGCCAATCAAATGTTGTTGAAACTCATATTACCTTGATGTTCAAGAGACAGAGTGGTCTCTATCTCATTTGCCCATTTTTCGTACTAGCAGAGGCAGCATACTATGATTCCTGGTGGACCCCCTCTTATTCCAACTGCTCCAGGAGCCCCTATGGCACCACCGCCTCCTCCTCTTCCCAGCTGCATACCACCCCTCCCTCCACCTATTGGATTGCCACCACCACCTCCACCCCCTCCAGGTGGACCCCCACCTCCGCCTCCTCCAGGTGGACCCCCGCCTCCTCCCGCTTGTCCACCATTTTTTGGGGCCACTATTCCACCTGGAGCACCCACAAGGCCTGCCCTCCAGAAGAAGAACATCCCTCAGCCCTCCAACCCATTGAAGTCATTCAACTGGGCCAAGCTGTCTGAGGTACATGGTGCTGGGATTGGTAGTTAAATACAGCAAGTCCTTGGTATCTGAACTCTCTATATCTGAATTTTTGCTATAAGAGCTCTTAAAAATGAAAATATATATAACCTGTATATAGGTATCTGAACAGGAAATTTTGCTATAAGGATTTTTTTATCCAAAGCTTATGTATAATAAAAAAATTGCACATTTTTATTTGTGAAGCACAAATAAAATTAAAAATAAAAAAATCAACAAATAAATACTGTACAGTACTGTACAGTGTCCTGTAATAAAAAATACACAATAATAAACAATTGAAGATGCGGTCGCAGGTTATACAGCGATTTATGTAGGAAAATTGCATAAAAACAAAGTTCCATACTGATTTTTTTCACCCCTCCTCTACACCCCAGATGGTCACAACTGACACAGCAGCCTTCTTCTGTCCAGCACAAGCTTCTCTTTGTCATTTTATTCCATGATGCCCAAGCAAAAGTTGTTAGCTTTGTTTGTGTAAATTATCTGCAATGTTTTAACAGAGTTTCACTTTCTGAATAAACCTATAAATGCTGGCAGCAGCACTAAAATGTGAGAAGTCCTGTACAGTACATATTTTACCACGTTGTATAAACATGCAAATTAATGACAACATTAAGTGTTTTCTAATTAGGTAACTGATGTTTACTGTGTTTTAACATATTGAAATAATGGGTTGATAATTATATAGGCGTTTTCCAGTGGGGTGGGCAACATTATTTTTTAATTTAAAATAATGGTAAATGGACTCTCCATATCAGATGTGTTTTCAGGGACAAATTACATTTGGATAGTGAGGGATTACTGTAGTTCTCAGCAGGTCCTTCATCTAATACAGGAGGCAGTGGTTTACAGTTCTTCTATATGTCTCAGGATCAACCCAGAGCACTGTAAATGAAAACAGCTTTTAAGTCTTTCCATTGACAGGAATCATTTTATGACATTTTCCACAGAACAAACTTGAGGGCACAGTTTGGGCTCAAGTTGATGATGGAAAGGTTTTCAAAGTCCTTGACCTGGATGACATTGAGAAGACTTTCTCAGCCTACCAGAGGCAGCAGGTATTGTATGCAGTAATAATGCAAAACACATGCTGATGGCAGTCTGAATGTCCCTTTGGTTCTATCCTGTTAGACATGCTGCTATGGCTGATGAAAGCATTGCGAAAGTAACTTGCATGCTGTCACGAGGTTGTCCGCATAGTTGTGACCCTAATCACTACTGACAATTGCATACAAATAGCATGACGTCTTTGGAGTAAAATCACACTGACTCCTAGGATCTATGTGTCAGTTACTGATAAACTGTTTCTGGTTTGTATTTTTTAATAGTGTTTAAACACAGAGGATGCCTCAAGAGAGGTCATTGGTGGTCTTTTTTGCATTTTCATGTAAAATCAATGGCAGAACAGTGGCATCATGAGTAGTGATGTCACCTCACAGTACCTAGGCTGCTCATACATGGGTTTGAATCCAGCTCAGTCTGTGTAAAATTTGGAGCATTCGCCCCATGTCTGCGTGGGTTTCCTCTGGGTTTCCTCTTTCCTCTGACAGCATTCGCAATACTAACGTAGTAAATGCAACCATGTATTATTATGTCATGTATTATTTTTACTTTTTACCTTTCCACTGCTACACCTTTTTGACTCGGGCAGCACTGTGCAACAAAGCTAGTCTGTAATAATAAGAAACCCTGTAGCAAAAAAAGTTTTAAAAATTTAAATATTGCAAAGACAATTGAAAGCCTTACATAAAACTAAAATGCATAGCATTCTTTTGGAATGCTGTATCATTTAAATTACTTTGATTTGCTATCCTTTCGTCACGTTATCCTTTAAAGTGCTACTAATTCAGGAGAAAAGTTATGAGTGCTATGAGTGATTACAGTTATTGTGAGAATGGCCGTCCATTATCATTAGTTGCTTCTTCCTGATCAGGAATCACTGTGCCACTGAGCTATGAAACCACACCCTGGGACCCCAGTCACCCCATCACAGGGTGGTCACGCAGGTACACAGTCACACAACTTACAGTGAGTGATCTGAAATGTGAAACTCATATTTATGGACTGGGGAAGGAAAGCAGAGCACCTGAAGGAAACCCACACAGACAAGGGGAAGACCATTAAGTCCAAACAGAATAAGCTGGATTTAAACCAATGCCTGAACCACCCAGATGCTGGGAGGCAGCAGCGCTACTTGCATAATAGTTGTTGTTGTCATTATTATTATTATTATTATTATTATTATTATTATTATTATTTATGTATCGAACATTTAAAAGCAGCATTTTAACACTGACATAAATATTAATTAATCCACTCACTGCCACAGCTTTTACAGACTGTAACACTTATCTCTCAGGATCCTTTCCTGCCTCATTTGTATTGCCTTGATTCACCAAACTGCACTCATTCTAATGTTCAAGCTTCTTCCTTGCTGTCTGCCTGCATTTCAGGATTTCTTTCTGGTCAATAACAGCAAGCAGGTAAGCGATTGCATTAGTTACCTTGTTTTTTCTATGACACAAATTAATTTGGGCATGTTGTTATTTTAACAACTTGGAATTGCTTTGCAATGTTTGCAATTTAGTTAAATTTATAGTTGTGACCGAACAATTTAATTATTGATTTGGAATATTTAATCTGAACTTGTTATTTTCTGTAATAAAGCCATTAAGGGCAATCATAGAGGGTAACAGACAGTGGTTAGAACTGCTACTTTCCAGTGAGAAGGTTCCTGGTTTCAGTCATCATTTGCAAGCTGCTTGCTTTGCAGTAAAAATAACCCAGCTATGTATACAGGTAAAAAGCAGACAAACCTTATGTTGTAAGTCACTTTAGACAAAAACATCGTCTATGTAAGAGCTACATTTGCTACGTTTTTTAATTGTGGTATTTTGTTAGTTTCCCTCTTATTGCCTAAGCAAATAAATCACTGGTAACTGCATAAATTCTGCTTTTAAACTTCCCTATGTTGTTATATTCCAAGATAAAGACTGACAGTAAGTCATGTCAGATTTACTTGTATGATAGTGTATCCTGTGTTTATGAAACGTTGTATGATCTTATCTTATTGGTATAAAAACTTAAAAATGGTAGACAAGTGTGATGCTACAGCCCATCCTGGGTTTTTCACATCTCTGGTTTGGACATTGAGTGATATGAACCAGTCTGTAGTTTTATTTTCCACCCATAATCCCATTTATGAGCTCTTATTTTAGGAGAGTTATTTTTAAACGTGTGAAATTTGGACTTTTAATTTATGTATAAGCTACTTCCTGCAGTTTTAAGAAATGCAAAAAATTATAGCTCAAATGGCATTCCATTTTGATGCAGCAGAAATACACAGAGTGCTACTGATGCTACAGACCTCACATCACACTTCTTCATGAGGCAAAGGACCACACAGAAGTGCCTGACATGTCAGAGCTGCCACTTGAACTTTTGTGGTTCAGTGAACACCATGAATGTGTCAAAATTTGATTATGTTACAGCATACTAGCAGATTAGGTTAAACAGTTTTTTTTGGACAAATGTTTGTTTGGAACTGCTCCCAAACAAAGTTTGAAAGAGCCTGGGAAAACTGTATTCAATACTTTTGCAAATATTTTGTAGTCAAATTTAAAAAAAAAAAATAAATAATAAAACAACTTGTATGGGCTTGTTTTATTTGCTCTCCAGAAAGAGGTTGAAGAAGACTCCGTGAACACAAAAAAAATTAAAGAACTGTCTGTCATTGATGGCCGCAGAGCTCAAAACTGCAATATACTTCTTTCTAGGTAAGTGTCTGTTATTCCCATTTTGTAGTTTTTCTGTTAAAATAACATGTCTCTGCATATCACCTACAATAAAGACAGTACAAGAATAACAATAATGAATACAGTACACACGGCACAGCACTGCGAGAGAAGCGCGAGCGACAAGATCTCACAACGCAGACTGACAATGACGATGTGGCTCAGTTGCTGCTCGCATTTCAGTTTGCGTAATTTTGAGAAAAATGTGTAATTTGAAACATTTTTTTGTAAAATGCGGGGCTCGTTATTCTGAAATTGCTTAATTCAAAAACACGTAAATAATCATTGACTGTATTTTGTTGTATTTATGCTGCTGTAACCTCTTGAAATTTCCAGGTTTTCGCTACCATCTTTTATCAGTCAGTCAATGCGTCTTGGAGGAGGGACAGTACTTTCACATCAGCTTATTAGGTGTTTGAAGCAACAGGAACGTGGAGGCCAGCATTTTCTTTTAGGGTCATAACATCCTTTTCAGACTGACAGGTGACATGGACATGGGGTCTAAAATTTCACTTCATCCTATGTTTGCAGAGGGAAGAGGGTTACATGAGCGAGTCTTACCTAAAAAGGTTTTGGCTTTTGGTGCTAATTTCCATATCTTTTAAGAGTTTATAAAATCATTGCGGTTAAGCAGAGTTCTCTGATTTCATCTTACATGAAAAAAGCCCTTGGCTTTTGGGCAAGCTGTCTGGGAGATTGTCTGAAATTGTAATGTTAAAACCTGTAGTGCCACTGCAAAAATATGTGCTAATATAGGGGGATTTTTCGAGAAAATTAGATTTTAATGCTTTGCATTCTATGTGTGTGAAAGCTCTCATTAAAAGACTTCAACAGCCCTATGGTGTTAAAATCCCTTGCTGCTATGTGGCTTTCAGTATTCAGCTAAAGTTGGCCATGCAGAACTCCAAGAGAATTTTGACTTAAGGGTTTGCCATGGTGCTCCTTCAGGCTTCATTATCCATGCTTCCAGCCAGCAGGAAAGCCCAAATCACAACTGCACCACTGTCCTCTGTCTGTTTCGGTACATGTGGGGTTTATGATAGATGCTGGGTGTGTCAGTGTTTGTGACATGAAGGTGCTAGGATCTGCAGTCTGGCCTACTGGAAGGTATTTTCGTCTCCTGTGTTTGTAAGTTATCCATACATCAGCAAGGGAAGATAAAACACTTTTCTTCAATGGCAACTAACTGTTCCACTTGTGGTTTGAACAAAACTTTGAATAATTTTTGCCAATAAAGTGCTTTTGGTGAAGCTTGTATAAATCTTTATTCCCACAAGTCTTCAGACCACTTGAAAAGCAACTTTCCTTTGAAGTGATTTAATTGTTTCTCTCCAGATTTCTTACAATTAACTATATCATTGAGCACAGAATAAAAATTACTTGTTGCTGTGTTGTGGAATGTGATCAATTTAAAAATGTTTTTTATATTTTGAATTGAACAGTGTGTCTTTTTAAACTAGAATCCCCAAAACAAGAAGTCTGGCTTCCTGTGGATGTTGGCCTAAGTGAGATATTTTTTGGCTGTTTGGCTCTAAAATGTAATATCCCTACACTCCCATTCCAGGTTGAAGCTTTCCAATGAAGAGATAAAGAGGGCTATACTGACAATGGATGAGCAAGAAGATCTCCCAAAAGACATGCTTGAACAGGTTAGTTGGGATAGAGAACCTCTAGGTTAGGTTGCTCAGCTCACTGGGCACAATTCTCAGAGTTAATCCTTGTTACTAGTCAGGTCCATGTGGACATGATTGTTTGCTTTAAACATTTACCTTTCACTGAGTTCATACAGTTATTGCAGCTGTGATCTGCAGAACACACCAGAAAAGGTTAATGTGTGCACTGGATATGTGACCTCTTATTTTTCCACTAATGTATACTGACCCTTTTGAATTTTATTAGTGGTTAATTTTATACTATCCCTATTCTACTAAAAAAAAAACTGTTAATTATAATGTGATGAATTTTCCATGGACAACTTTGGTGCAGAGTAGTAATCGAGAAATGACCTTCTTTCATGTTTTCAGATGTTGAAGTTTGTTCCTGAGAAGAGTGACATGGACCTTCTGGAAGAGCACAAGCATGAATTAGATCGCATGGCCAAAGCCGACCGCTTCCTTTTTGAGATGAGCAGGTAGAAGCTCGACATCTCTTCTTTAGCTTTGACTCATCATTACGAGATACAGCATGGTGTCCTGGACATTGTGTAGCTGGATCTGGGCTAAAGTTGGAGAGGAGATTTCTGTAATGTTTTCCATATTTTAGTGGCTTATTTTACTTTTTTATGAAATGCTTCATGCAGCTGGAATTTGTCACCACTTTATATAGAAATACCCACATTCCAGCTTTGTCTGCCTCTATGTTGCCCTTAAAAATCAAGAGTACCTTGGAGGGTTTCACTGGTCCAGTTATACACTATATATAGGACAAATGTAATTTTTAATGTATATGTAAGGAAGAGCCTAGTTTTTACTTCATTAAAAAGGCTTCAATTCCAAATCTGAAAAAAATGTTGTATGGGACTGGATGTTTTCATATCTTGTTGTACTCAAAGTTATGTGAGATTGTAGTTTCCTGGAGTAGCACTGTGCAGTGAGAATCCTTTCTCCCTTCCCCTATTGCAGGACACCATATTGCAAGATGAGCAGTCCTCATTGTCTTTCACTTCTACTTAAGTTAACTTCAGATTGAAGCTTTTCTCCAGATCACAAGCTTACTTGTAATACTGTGCCTGCTTAAATGCTACAGAAACTTTTATGGATGGCCCCCTTTAGTCTGTTTTTACACAAAAATCTGAACTGATTGTCCCCATTAAGCAATCTTCACGCCCTGGAAAGGAACCAGAACATAAATAGGAGCATCAGTGATCTTTCTCTCTCTCTCTCTCTCTCTCTCTCTCTCTCTCTATATATATATATATATATGTATGTATGTATGTATGTATGTATGTATGTTTTTTTATGGAACGGCATTAATACGCTTTTTTTTTTTTTGCTTTGACTGTGCAGAGAGCTTCCAGCAGTTGACACTGGAAATATTGGGTGCAAATTTGTTTCTCAAAATCATACAGCTATTACAGCTACATTTGACAGACTTAAATTAAGCTCTCTGACAAGCCCACATAGTGCTGGTGAATGTTTAAATATAAGCAGCAGTTAAGGTTGTAGACTTGTAACTTTAAAGTTTCTGGTTCAAAGCCTGCTTCCAACTGCTGCTGTAATGCCCTCGAGCAAGACACTAACCTCCAATTTTTTCTATAGTCAGCTGTGTAAATCAGTCAAACAATTTAAGCAGTTTTGAAAAGCACATCAACTTAAGAGTAAAGTATTAATTCAAACTGTTCAGACAGGGTTGAGAAAGTGTAGAACTGGAGAAAAGCTGTCCAAAAACAACTTTTATGCAGTATTTGAGCTTTGATATTTCATCTGGAATTGTATTTGGGTTTATTTATGAGACGTATTTCCTCGTCACCAAACAGAATCAACCACTACCAACAGAGACTGCAGGCACTGTACTTCAAAAAGAAGTTTACAGAGAGGATTGCTGAAATCAAACCAAAAATTGAAGGTTTGGATGCTTAAATTCCTCTTGAACCACTTGTGTTTATTTAAATGATAAAATATGTAAATGCATACATGTTCATATGCAAATACACTGACTCCTCACTTCACCTTGGACCAGGAGTCTGTAACTCCATTTGTAAATTCAAAATCAATTTTAGTCTTAACTCAGTCAGCGAAAGCTTAACAATACAAACATGATTTATTCAAAGTTTATGTTGTGTAAAAACCTCAGATGAAGGTAAAATTTTACAAAAAGGCAAGAACATAGTCAAACAGCGCTCAGCCCTGTGTACTCATAGGAATCAAACTCCTCTTCTCCCTTGTCTTTGACACAGTATAATACTTATTTGATCAACTGCGCAACCTGTCATTCAGTCTTGATTTCTGACTGAGCATATTAACAGGTAGCTTCTTGCTACTTTCAGCTCTCTTCATTATCTACATGACCAGTAAAAGCTTAATACAAAAATCGGCATTCACAAGTTAGATTGTTTAAAATATTCAAACATGATTAAAAGTAAAAATAATAAGACTTTCTCTTCACTCACCCGTTTTCACTCCTGGTTGTGGACCAGTTTGTCATGTTTTTTTATTGAACACCAACACAAACACCAGAGAAAAGCTGCAAACAGAATTGAGCTGAATTAATATGGACAAAATCCTGCTCTATTTATGTGCATTTTACCACCATGTATCTTCAAGAACTTCAGTATTCATAACATGAGTAGCCAGTGTAAATGTGACTGCATGGAGACAATTTTCAGACACATTATGCCAAGGTGACAGTATGCTACTGCTGCAGATAAAAGTATAGGATCAGATTTTCTTCTGAAAAAAAACTAATAAAGCACAACCTATTCCTTTTTGCCCAGCTCTCACTAAGGCCTCCAAGCAGGTCCTGCACAGTCGGAACCTAAAGCAGCTTCTGGAGGTTGTGTTGGCCTTTGGCAACTACATGAACAAGGGCCAAAGAGGCAATGCTTATGGCTTCAAGGTGTCATCACTCAACAAGATTGTTGACACCAAATCCAGCATTGACAAGTAAGCCTGCTTAGTGTAACATAGCCTGGCCTCTGAGAACCATTGCTTTTGTGGGAGAACCATTGCTTTTGTGGGAGATCCTAACTTTTCTGAATTTTCAGGAACATCACACTGTTGCATTACTTGATTACCATCTTGGAGAAGAAGTATCCCAAAGTTTTGCTTGTGCAAGAGGACCTTCAGAATGTGGGGGAGGCTGCTAAAGTCAGGTAGGGAACTACATACAATGGCTCTTCACCAAATACAACAAAGGAACCTATCTATGGACTTCAGCTAAATCATAAGCATGGCTTCCCGCTTGCTAAAAGTTTAAGCCCTATAAAGTAAAGCAGTAGTTTGATGTGCTGGGATGCAGCTTGATTCACATTGATAAATATTTGTTTTGTTGTTGGGAGGAAAAAATAACAACAAAAATCTTTTTTAAACAGCACACTTGCAGGTAACAGTTATAACTATTGCCTTTTAAGCAGAAGATTCCCAGTGTGATTTCCACTTGCATTATTTTACCTGATGAAGGATCAATGAATAAATACAATTTCAATTCCCTGCTCTGTAAACGAGTAAATAAATATGAAGTTTTTTGTCTTAACATTGTAAGTCACTATGGGTAAAGGTGTCACCTGCACAAAGGATACAAAAACAATGCAAAATACAGAAAGCATCAGCAGAGCCAGTTTGCGCCACTCTCACTAAAGTACATTCTAACATATGCCTAACTCTGCACGCAGAAAATAATGCTTCTGGATTTTTGGTAGGGAGGTGATGTTATTTTCACATTTCAGGAGGCTGTTGCAATGCTCTGAAACATGTACAATCTATGTCCAAGTCCCCATTATACTTGTTTGAGTCCTTAAGTCTGGAGTAAAAAAAAAACAATCACATCAAAAACTGAAAAATAAAAGTTCATTGTGAGATTAAAAAAAAATTGAGTGAAAATTTGAAGAACAAAGGGATTCAGTGAGCTGAGTGACTGAAGGTTTTTTTCAAAATCTTTTGGTTTTATAATGACAAATATATATGGAAAAAAAACTGCAAGTTATAATTTAATTGTGTTATCGGAAATGTCATAACCGTGTGAAGTATTTTAGATGAGTGTTTAAGGGGCAAAACACTCTTCAGAATGACCATAATATCTATTGTTTGATTCAAGTCTTATTTGCAGAAGAAATGTGACAGGTTGATAGCAGTTATCTGTTATATTAGTGGGATCTGAAAAGGAAGCCCTTTAAAGCCTTCTTGGGCACTGACTTATATTCCAGTATGTTTCAACTTTTTACCCCCTCCTTTTGCTGTGTAGAAATGTAGAAACAAAGCAGAAAAGTCAAACTTTTCTGTCAGTTGCTTAGGGCTGAATGTGAAATATTAGGGTGGCCAGTTGTCAGATAAAAACAGTGAAGCCCATTGTCTGTGTGATGTGCGGTTCAGATTTTTTGTAAATAAGAAAAAAGGTTGTGTGTCATATCAGGTTAACTAGAGCGAAGTCTGCTTTAATTATGTGGGAATAATTTTGATATTCATTTTCAATATAGTGCAGCTGTCTGTGTTGAACAAATTCCACACATCTTATCAAATAACCACTATGTCAGTTTATACAGTTTCTCCTCAGTGATTCTGTATGTGTTTATGGCTGTTGGTATAATTCAGGGTGTGTGAAACTGACTTGAACAATGTGCTGAATTCAAGGCATCGCTGGTAGAGAACAGCCATCTTTTGTGCTGGAGTGCAGGCTCTGATGCTGCTTCTTGGTTCCTATAACTTCTTTTGGTTCTAGATAAATTGCTGAACCAAAAGGAAAAGTAAAGTCTCTGTTAATCTAAAATTGTACAGATTAAAAAAAAAAAAAACACTTTCCATAAGGGTGCAGCAACATACATACAAGCAATGACAAAAGACACTGAAATTGTACTGGAATAAGTAAATTATGCAGTAATAAATTGCTGAAGTAAATGGCTAATGGATGCAATTTTAAATAATAAGTAGCACAGACAGCTCTGTACCACTCAGGCAATAAGAGGTCAGTACCATCTCTTTAAAGAGATCACACATTCAACTTGCACATCTGCCCAAACTTTATTAGCATTTATGCCAGCTCTTTTGTGGAAAAAAGAAATGCTGCTCATAAAAGTTTGTATTATCAAAAAATTTGTTTGTTTGTTGAAAGTATAAATCGGGACAAACTATACTCCAAAACCATTTCCTCCGTTGTTCATTGAAACTGGTTTTTGGAATCGTGGTGCCATTTGGTCTCCACTGACAATTTGTCGAGCAGCACTACTGCAGTCATTCTGAAGCAAAAACAAAGCTGACAGTTCAAAAGTTACAAGTTAGTGAGTTGTCTGAGTTTGCATAAAATATACACTTAAATGTATAAGTAATTTTCTAAAGTATGTAATAAGCTAGGAAATAGTGAGAATGGAATGGATTGACAGTTTCGGTGAGAATAACTGTACGCTTCCTCTTCAGCATGACTGAGCTGGAAAAAGAGATCAACACTCTGCGTAGTGGGCTGAGGAATGTTGAGAGTGTGAGTATCTCTTACAGATAAGATTTTGGTAATGAAATTAGATTTTTTTTAAATATATTATGACAGCTGATTTCTTCACATCTTATCTCATTCCTGTTCATTTTCTTCTTGTAAAAAAGTGTCCAAAATTGAATTCCTTTAGCTCCATTATGTTGCTGCCAGGAAGTGCAGCAGAAATGGTAATTGTTTACATTTCCTCTAGGCAAGGTAAAAAAAAAAACAAAACAAAAACAAAAAAATGGGGCCAGTTGTTGGTAGAAGGGTGCTAGCGCTCTTTATGCCTCGATCACCAGAGAACGCTATTTGTTCCGCCCTGTTGGAAAATATAGAAAGGAAAATATTTGCAAGGGGTTTTATTTGCAAGAAACCGAAGGGGGTATTAGCATCCTCTTAAACCAGTTATGTAATTTTTAAGCAATTTTTGTTTATGTGATGAAATAAAACAAAACACGGTAGAAAACAAAACAGTGTTTGAATTATCTAGAAGACTGTTGAATTTTTAAAGAAAGCTCAGTTCTAATTCAAACCTTAGTTCCTGCTGTATTTTTGACAAAATGTGTATTTAAATTTTAAAAGGAGCTGATGTGCATGCAAAAGTTTAGCAGAAAATATTTTCAAAAAAATTCTATTATACCTGGTACTGTTTTTCAATGTACTTTTAGATTTGTTACTTATTATATTTACAACTATGTTTAAGAATAGTGTTTGTACCAAAATTTAAAGTAGTTTTATTTTAGCTCAGGCACCCCAAAAGCTGAGATTTTACATACAGAGATTAAATCCCCCCAATATAATATTGAATCACGATTTTGATTTCTTACTTTGTATTTCTTTAACTGTAAATGTAAAAGGTGCAGAAAGTAGTTATACCTCCATCATACCTGCTAGTGTCTGTCTGCAGTAGGGTAAAGCGTAATGAGGATAATGGGAGTTGGGGGTGGGTGTGGGCTAGAACACTAGCTTCTAATGTGGGCACAACCTGTATCTGGTATTTTTACCCCTGATACTTAGAAGCTTAAAATGTATTGGTTTTCATATTAATTTTGTTAATTATTTCATAGAAGTGTTTATTATAATGATATGTTACCACTCGTTGTGTTAGATACAACTTAAGAGCCAGCCTATATATCTTTGAAAACTGTAGGCCTTCAGAAACAGGAATTTAATTCCGTAATGTAATGATTGCTGTGTTTAGACACTGGGCTGGACTTAGATACTTTGGGTGCTGTCAATTTATCACTTAGAATCTGGCACTGGGTTTTCTAGCATAGTGACTTTTTATCTCGCTGTCTGTGGAAGGAGCTGGAGTTCCAGAAGAAACAGATGCCAGAGTCAGGGGACAAGTTTGTGTCTGTGGTCAGTCATTTTGTCACTGTGGCCAGCTTCAGCTTCTCAGATGTGGAAGACTCGCTCCAAGAAGCCAAAGATTTGGTGAGTGTGAACGTGTCTGATCCAGTACTGATACTCATTTACTATCTGTCAAAAAATGGTTGGTTAAACTGCAAATAATTACTGTAAAATGAAGCTGTGAAGATTGTCCAAATAAAGTCGGTTTTATAAGTTGCCATAGCAATTTCAGGTATACCCTGTAGTGCTAGAGAGAGAGCAACAGTAGAAGCTGGTGTAGTAGAATGGCACAAGCTTCACAACCTAATTACCATTTCTAAGTACCCCTTTAATTCTGTGAACACCACTTACTTTGTTAGCAATTCATAGATAAGGCAGGGAACTGATTTCAAAGGTAAAGCAACAGAGCAGTTTGTTAATGCAGTTGTTAGGATGCCTCTTCCTGACACACAGCAAAACCACTTTGTGGACAGTATGTATTCCAAGCCAAAGCAAAACTGCTGAAGTGTATTGGTTGGTGCCCCATAAGGCAAAAATAGAGTGGAGCAGAGCACCAGGGGAGACACTGCTGGCATCGTCTATTTTTGTTTTTCTGTTCTACTTTTGCTTTGTATATTTAGCTCATATCATTGTCTAAAGTGACTTGCAATGTTAAGTTGTGTACCATCACATTACATTGCATTGTTGCCTCACATTTTAGACTGGAAGTTTGTTCGTGTCTTATGTGTAAACCCAAAGTCAGTTTTAGCACTAATTTACAATCAATAAAAATTAAATTACACACACACACACGTTTCTGCCCCAGTATCATCTTTATTTTTAAATTTAATTTTATTTTGTAAACAACAAAATAAAAGATAAAAGCAAGAGCAAATGTAGCATATTTAGAAATATAGCCAGGGATACACACTATAATATGGATACAAAAAGATTAAACAAATAATTATTGCAAATAAGTATTCATATCAGTTTTAAAATGTTAAAACAAGATTTTTCTCGGACCATTTGTCTTTATATACCCTGGTATCTGAGTGTTATTGGTTCCTAGAAATTGTTTTGAATACTGCAAATCTGAATATCGAGAAGCTATTTCCAGAAGCTACATTACTTCTTATGAGGAAAATTAGGATTCCTTCCGGGTCTAGCCAAGTAACCTAAATTAATTTCCAAAAAATGTCCAAAACACTCTAAAATACCTATTTCAGCACGATAAAGCACACTTTAAACATAACTAATGAGATGATTAATAATGGATTTGTGGGTTATTATGCAGTTACTTTTTTATATAGCATTATACAGCATGTCATTCCTTAGTAGTAATAGCAACAAACATTTAATAAGTTTCTTGAAAACAATATAAAAGAGAAAAAAATACAATTTACCTACTTTAATGGGCTGTTACTGTAAAGAACTGTTACTAGGGGACTTATCAACTGAACAGAAGTGAAGGAAATCACGAAAGTGCAAACTGCTTGAAGAAGTCTTGAGAATGCAGATGCTGGGCGCAGTGCTGCCACCTAGAGCTGTACTTGTACTCAGGCAATTTCCAATATTTCTCAGTCTGCTTTTGGTGGTCTTGGTTTGTGCTTGTTAAGGTGGGACTTCTCGACTCAAATACCAAGTAGGGTATTCATTTGTACTGATTGTTATATCAGGAACTTGGGAGCTTGAATACCGGGGTATAGGTGCATGTGCGTGTGTACAAGCTGATGCACATCATTTTTTGGATGTCGTTTGGGAAAGTGCAGCAAGATGATAAAAAGAGAGAAAGTGATAAAGACAAATGGAATTGAGCTACCACAAGGCCACATAACGTGTAAGACAACTACAAGTACCTGGGGATCCTTCAATTATACAGAAACCATGAGGCAGAAACTAAGTAAAATCATTATCCAGCCATGGATACCATGACCTCCATATGACAGTAAAATCCAAATATCTCCATAAAGTAGGGCAGGTCCTAAAGAGCCAGCTGAAGGAGAAGATCATAATAAAAGCCATCAACACACATGCTCTGCCAGTCATCGGATACCCAATTGTCATAGCAAGTGAGCCAAGAGAGAAAATGAAGCCTTCTTACAATCCACTGAGCTTCCATCCAAAATTCAACACCCAGAGACTGTACAGCAGCCAGAAGGAAGAGGGAAGGGGCCTGGAAAGTGTAAAGACTATTGTCCTGAATGAGATACAGAACATCTATGAGTAGATGCAAGCAATGTCCCCTAAAGATGAGCTGCTAGAGGAAAGCTTGAAGCAAATAGGTGATGTGGATAGCAGGGAAGCATATGGGCTACCTTGGGAGTATAAGCCCCTCCATGGTACCACTGACAGTTAGCAGAGGTGGTCAACATGAGGAGATCCTATAAATGACTGAAAAGGGAGGACTGAAGGACAGTACAGAGACACGAATCATGACAGCACAAGAGCAAGCCCTCAGCACCAGGTCACTGGAAACAGAGGTAGCATATCAGGCAAGACCCCAGGTGCAGACTGTGCAAAGAAGCCCCTGAGACAATCCAGCACCTAGTAGTGGCTGCAAGATGCAGGCAGGGACAGTTTATACTTAGATGTATAACCGAGTGGCAGGGATCATATACAGGAACATCTGTAAGGAATATGGCTTGGACACTCACAAATCTGAACAGGAGGTACCAGACAGAGCGGTGGAGAAGAACAGAGCCAAAATCTGCACCCAGGCAGATAAACAGGTACTGACTAACCAACCAGATATAGTAATAATAGATTAGGAGAAAACAGCAGTGGTGATAGATGTGGCAATTCCAAGTAATAGAACATCAAGAAGAAAGAATATTAGAAGCTGGAGAAATACCAGAGTTTGAAAGAAGAATTGAAAAGAATGTAGAAGGTGAACACTAATGGGGCTACCTTGGTTATAGGAGCACTTGGGGATTTGACTCCTAAGATTTAAGAGTGGTTCAATCAGATCCCAGGAATGATAACATCAGTCTCAGTCCAGAAAAGCGCAACCTTAGGAACAGCAAAAATACTGCGCTGTACCCTCAAATTCCCCAGCTGCTGGTAGGGGGCCCAAGTCTGAGGAAAGATATCTCCTAAAGGGAAAAATGAAGTGAGAAAGGAATTATTATATAAAATTTTGAAGTTCACTGAAATTAAAAACTAATTTAAATGACTGAAAATAAGTACCAAAAATAAAAAGGCATTTTGAGAAGTAATTCCATGCTGTAGTAATTCAGGGTTAGTACAGCAAATCCTCAGTATCCAAACTCTGTATCCTGTATTGTTGTGCTGGTCTAATCCCCAATGTGTCTTGCAGTTCCTTAGGGCCTTAAGGCACTTTGGAGAGGACGATGGAAAGATGCAGCCAGATGAATTCTTTGGCATCTTCGACCAGTTTCTGCAATCATTTGCAGAAGCCAAGCAGGAGAATGAAAACATGCAGCGGCGCAAAGAGGAAGAGCAGCGCCGTGCACGCATGGAGGCTCAGGTGAGCCAAAAGCACATCCATCCAAAGCATGAGCGTCACAAAATGTTACCATAGCAACTACAGAATTCTCATTTCCAGAGCAGCCATGGATACCATGACCTCCTATATAAATAAATTAAAAAAAACACTTCTGACTTCACTGTATAAATATTCACTGATGCATAATTAAGATATTTGTCAACATGAACATGAATGAAGAGGTATATGAGTTTGATTTTGTTGCAGAATCCTTTTTACTACAATGTTCTGTGTACCTATTCAGGCAAAGAATGTACTTTTGAACAAGGTCCTTGCAGTGCTTACCTAGTCCAGTAAGAATAACCTGCTATATAAATGTGTAAGTAATGTGTATATAAATGTGTAAGTTGCTTATCTAAAACTGAAACTAAAAAAACATTTTTTTCCCCTAGCTAAAGGAGCAACGGGAAAAGGAAAGAAAGGCTCGCAAGGCCAAGGAGAATGGTGAGGAGAATGGTGAATTTGATGACCTGGTGTCTGCACTACGGTCTGGTGAAGTTTTCGACAAGGACCTGTCAAAGATGAAGCGGAATCGCAAGCGCATTAACAACCAGATGGTGGAGACGGGCAGCAGGGAGAGGCCAGTCACCAAGCTGAACTTCTAAAACCATGTCTGTCAATGCCCAGTCAAACTCCATTTGTCCTCTTTGGTCATTTCTACCGAGACAGCTCTTTATCTTTTCTCTCTAATCACCTCTATTTTGTGTCCCTCAAAACAGAACCATAAATATTCTGACATACTATCCAGGTTGTATCCTGCCTCATGCTCTATGCTTCTGAAATAGGCTCTGGACAACCACAACCCTGAACCGGACAAACAGTTGGGGGGAAAACATTTTCTTATGGTGAAGGAGCATAACATTTCAACTGTTTCCTCTAGAAGAAGCTTGAATATACACCAAAAAATAATTTGTCGTGCATGGACAGAATGAGAAGTTGAAATTAGTTCTTAAAATGGTTCTACTGAATGACTATTATTTAATGATGTTTCTCATTCAGAATGTGTGATGGGGAGCATTATGGTGTGCAGTCACTGCTATTTTAGGATCAATCTGGACTCTTCGAAGGTCTGTGTGTCATCACAGCCTGAATGCGCCTTTGTAAAGAAACACACTCCAGTGAGAACAAAATAGTCTTCCCTGCTTCTCCACCGGCTTCAAGGTTCTAACAAGATGAAGAACGATCATCACGAGCACATCACATCTTGCCCCTTTTTAACTGTGTAATAATGCGCAATATATTGATTCCAAAGTACCGTGCTGCTGCTGCTGCAAAAAACGGTTCACACTCCATTGTGTGATTTGTAGAGGATCCATTCAGGATTTGTTTAGGTAATAAGTCGGATGTAATTTGCTGCAAAACAACTGCTCATCTCTGGGGAAAAATACTTTCCTCTGTATCTTCAGTATGGGGTTATGTAATCTTTGTTCCTATTTGATTTGAACAGAATGTCTGAAGTGAGGAGCAGATGTATTACTGTTAAAGTCTGCCAACAGTGGTCTTTTTAAGTGATTATATGTTACACAAATTTCTGTCCCATTAAAACACTGGAGAATAATCCAGTTTCTAAAAATTGAGGGAAAGTGTTCGGTACTAAATTTACTTGTGCATCATCTTTATGTAAAATGTTACAAAATTTAACAAGCAGCAAAATCTGATAAATAGGTAGAATACAACAGTGGGATTGTGTTATCAATGGGTTTTTGAGACCACTTAGTTCTGCTACTGTATATCCTTTAACTAGGTTTCCAAATACGATTTAAAATATTTATCTGAAGTAGCACAGGTGTGCAAGTGTTTTGTTACATTTATTCACTTAGCAAACACTTTTCTCCTAGCTGAAGTACAACAAATTAAACAGAAGTGTGTTTGACAGAAGAAGAGCTATGGATACAAACAGCTTGTATTAAAGTAAGCAGAGTTACTTTGTGATACCACCATTTTGTTTGCATGTTACTTAAGCAGCTACCTATGAACATAAAGGCATGGATAAAAGAAACAGATGGACTAATTTACAAATGAAATGTCAGCAAATCGGGGGGAAACAGTGAGTGAGAGGGCATTTGTTCTGCTATTTTGGTGCAAAGACAAGCCCTGGCAGGCTTTCGATTTGGACCCCTTGTGAGTGAAAGAAATAGGCAACTAGCTGGGGTTTTCAGCAAGTGCACGTCTTTATGGATTTTTAATAATACACAATTTAATTTCCAATTTATCCATATTATCTGTTCTTGTGATTAAAAATTAGTCATCCCAGATGTTCTGATCGTTTCAAACATGGCTGGTGTTTGACTTTGAGTTTTCACATCTATGAATGAAATTATTTAATACCCTTTACTGATTTACAAACAAATAAGATGCTGACTTTCACATTTACCAGTAAAAAGAGCTCACCTTGGAGGAATTACTTATGACTTACAAGATTTTACCTCACAAGACGATTTAGGCAAATAGGAGATTCCTGCATTGTCAACTGACACAGGCACTGATTTACCTGGATTTTTTTCATTAAATTTCAGTCCACCCACTATTAAAAGTTCTAAGAGCCACGTTCATACATGAACATATGTACTGATGAAAATCACGACTTTTCAAGACAAAATTTTAAACAATTCTAAAATGGCTTAGGTCTCAATTACTTCATTGCAATGATGAAGAATTTTGACAAATTCCTATAAAAATGCCGGTGCCTCTTATCTAAACCGGTATTGTCTGTCTTAGCTCTTTCACTCCCCAAGTTATTTACTTGGTGGGATATAAGTTCTGGCCACTTCATATTCTGATTATAATTCACGTACTAATGAACTAAGAGTTAAAATTGTCTACAAACCAAATCTGCAATACTTTGCGACTTGTTTTCTTTCTAATTAAAAGGGCGTTCCATGACATTACATAGAAGAATATATTATAACCATCTTCTACAAAGATCTTGTCCTACTGGATGTATCTCACTTAAAATAATTATATCAATCGCAGAAAAATATTTAAGCTCTTAGATCAGAGGTTATTATCCTGGATGATGTTTGATGTCATTGGATGGGTTAAGGGGGCCTACGAATCACAGGTTTGATGCTGTCCAAGTTGGAAAAAAAAAAAACATACTACAGTATAGCAAGAAGATTCAGTTCCTTGAATCATGACGTATAAGCATAAATATAAGTACTCCATTTTAAGTGCAACAAATTGAGTGCGAACCTTAACTGAATTAATTTATGGACATTTTTAGGATAGGATTCTTACTTTTCATCAGATTCTAAAAGGATTCTGTAGCATAGTTAGAAGAACTTCTAGTTTCAGTTGCAGATATTATGTCTGCTCCCTTTTAAACAGAAATGCTTACATTTTATATGGTCAGAAAAATATTCTCATGCATATTATTTTTAAATGCAATTTTTTAGTTGTCACATTTTTCCTCCAGTATTCAAAACCAACATACAATATCACTCACAACTCATTTCAGCAGGAAGCCATTGGTTAGGCTGTCTCCACTTTCCTGCACAAAACTTGCAACCCCTGTATAATACGCACGGCCAGCTACCTCCACCACAACAGCTGGGAAGTTTCCACACTTGGTCTCCTGTAAAAGAAAAAAAAAGTGTCTCAAAAGAGAAGCCAGAAAACCATTATTTTCTTGTACTAAGCAAATGATATCCAATCACCTGAACTGCCTTTCCTGTGAAGATAGAACCTGTAGCTCCGCTCAAGAATGACCGTTTCTGATCGAGCTGGATCAGCCCTTTGTGGTACTGGAGGGCAATGCGAGCAGTCACACCAGAACCTGTGGGGCTCCTGTCAACCTACAACACCCACCAGTGGTAGAGCAACAGACGCCGGTTACAGAGCCCATCTAAACATCGAGGAGTTAATTTACTTAATCAGTCAGCATTTTCCCTGACAACTCTACTGCAGGAGTACAAAAATATAGTCCTAAATAGGCCTGGCTGAATCCTGTTACCTAGACAATAAGGTCAATGTGGAGTGCAAAGAACAAGTCAAATTTAAACAATGCCACACATTCAATTTATTCCAGTCACAGTTTATGTAGTTCAGGGGAAAACAACAGTGATTTACAAAAACTGCATTTTTTAACAGATTATTTTTAATATCAACTTATTTAAAGCCAGGTCCAAGTAACTAGATCCTCAGAAAATAAGCTTGAGGTGAGTTATCATCACAGGACTGTAAGGGCCTTTGCATAATAAATATTTATGTCTGCAGAACAAGACTTCTTTTTGTAACTTTAGCACAAATGTACTTCTGACCTGAGAGTCTGCAAACACACAGATGTTAGCTGTAGGCTCCTCTGTGAACTGATCTTTGCCATCAGTCAGAATGGTTCCATAGAGAAAGGCCAGATCTGAGCTGATGGGATGATAAAGCTTCACCTGTGAGTGAACCAACAAGAAAAAACATCATCCACGCTTCACTGATTCTCCATTGCCAACTCATTCGGCTTCAGCAGCAATTTACCTGTGATTTCACAACACTGGACACCGCAGTAGCTGCCTCCACAAGGTCTCTGGTCCGGGATTTACTGACATCCAATCCAAATGTCTGAGCATTAACTAGGGCATAAAATGCCCCACCATAGCTAATATCCAGGGTGACCACTCCATACCCGGGTACAGAGACAGCGACATCTGGGGAGGAAGGGGGAGGGGGAAGCCTGGAAAATGAATATGTCCAGCAATACCTCGATTGGTACTCTAGATGTGTTCTTGAGAAAAGGAGCACCTATTGAAACAGCACTATAAGAGGACATTACTTAGACCTTTATTAATAGCCAATAAGGATAGAAAGGTGTATTTTATGGATAACAAATATAAAATTAAAAAAGTTTCAAAATACTTTGAAATTCTTAAAAAATGGTAAATTACGATAAATTAGACAAAGAGCTGAAAATAAAGGAGAAAGCGCTAATCAAAGTATTACTGTACATATATACACACATTATATTGTCACACAAAAACTTTATTGATCCCAAGGGAGAATTTATGAGGCTGCAAGCAGGACACATATAAGTAATAAGTGAACAGACCGGAACAGCACAGGAATAAGTAATAAAATATAAAAAAGGAAAAAGCTGATCTGTCAGCGAGCCATGTGCAGCGAGAGGCCGACCAACCTGACGGTGGTGAATCACTATGTTACAACTGATCATCTTCAGGTTGCCCACCATCACTGCACTAAAACTTAAGTGGAAGTCAAGCTCCTGGACAAAAGGCAATAAGCCACTGAGTCAAACACGTGCCACAAAGCAGCCTACCTGTTGCGAAGGCAAATGCCGGGACACTGTGAAACCGCACAGCTCCTGTTTTCCCATCAGAATACTCAACAAAGGCCTTCACCAGCCCACAGGGGCAGTGGATGTTCACCTGAGTCTCTGGTGACATGGTCGCTTCCACCAGGCCGTAATCCACAGCAAACCGCCCGAGTCCAATGACCGCGTGACCGCACATCGTACTGTAGCCTTCATTGTGCATGAAGAGGACTCCCAGGTCAGCATCACGGAGTTCACTCTGAACAATGAGGGCGCCGTACATGTCGAAATGCCCCCTCGGCTCAAACATGAGCATTTTGCGTAAGTGGTCCAGATTCTCCTGCACATAACGCCGTTTGGCTAGGAGTGTGTCACCCTTTACCTCAGGGATGCCCTTCCACACGACACGCAGCGGTTCCCCACCAGTGTGCATGTCAATGACAGACAGCACAGTGCCATCGTGAGGGGGGAGCTTCACGTCCATCCTCTAGAGTAGGGACACATAGGAGGAAGAAGAAGATGGAAAACCGGTAAACTGCAGTTGTTTATTTGCAACACACAGTTGAAGTGTTACACCGGGCATTTCAAAATAAACATATACACCCTTAATGTAACAGCAGCAGGTGGCGCAGTGGTTAGAGCTGCTATGTTCCGCTTGAAACAATCCCTCTTTCCACTGCAGTACCCCTGACCGAGGTACTTCACTGAAACAGTAAAAACTGCCGTAAAAACTACCCGCTTCTTTCGCTTACGTTTTGTCTAACCTGCGGAAATTTCCCCAAAAACTTTTTGCTTCACACTCCAGCCAAAAGTGAAAATTGTGCTTTAAGGGCAAAAAATCTATTAACGGCAGAAAAATGCGCCCTGAGCGACACCGTCGACCGTAAAAACGTAATTACCTGGGGTTAAGTTGGGTTACAGATTGGCTTTTGTGTAACTTTAGTTTCCACTCGCTGGCCGAGACAGATTTGCCAGTTTCGTCTTTTTTCTTGCCAATAAACTTGTGAATCAAGTAGAGCAATTTCGCCCCCAAAACATTTCCCGTCAAGCCCGCACCTCCCTCTTCGTCGCGTGAACTTGGTGCGGAGGCGAGAAACCAGTTTGGTGTCTTGCTGCCACCTGACGTTCTGGAGTGCGAACAATCGCCGTTTTTCGCAACTGCCTTAAAAACATTGCCCGAAAATGTACCCCATTTTCTTAAAACTATAATCAGAAAATCAAAATCTCGCCCTGCACTCAAAGCTCAGACTTCTTAAGCAAAACCAAACCTGACTCAAAGGCGTATTAACAGCTCAAAATGAATTTCAGAATTCTGATATTTTCAGGTTACACACCAAGTCATCCAGTACACTACTGACTATTCACTACACACTAGTACGAAACGTTGAAAATACAATTATGATAGGTTTAGGAATCAGTAACCATAGTTACATGTATGATACATTTTTCATGCTTTTGTAATTTGTAGAAATTGCATAGAAGGAACAGTGCAGTATAAACAATCCATGTTTATAGAGATAAAAAATGCTCTTTAAATCAAGGTACTAATAACAGATCGAGGTACTCAACTAGTAATCTACTTCAGTATCCCGATCTCATCTATATTACAGACAGTGTTTGTCTGGTAAGAAACATAGGAAATATCCCCTGGTTTGTTCAGTTCACCACTAGTCCAACTCCACAGCTCTGAGTCCATAACCTAGGGAAGGTCTTCCTACTCATAGGGATTCCTGTCACACACCTTCCACCACCATGCTGAGAACAATTCCTCTATAACGTGCTGAAACAAGGAATAGAGTGCAAAGACAAGGCCTTAAAAATGTTGGTAGTTGTTGACTCTTCCCAAGTTTGTTTTGAAATGGGGAAATACACAGTTGTGTAATTTCAGATGAAAAACACGGCACACTTGTTTCACATACATGCAACTGCGCTGAAGAACATGATTGAGAGCAGAAATGTCAGCTGTCAATTACTCTCAATGAAAAATATCATCCTGTTATTTGATTCTGTATCTTTGTAGAGGAATAACAGTTTGCAAGGACAAAGTTTACAACAGTGGCTTCTTGCTCTTGAAAAAACAAATGTTTCTGGTCACCATGAACCAGGTTTTTCTTTCAGTTCTACTGTTATAGAGCATGGTTGTTGTTATTATCCATTTCTACAAAATATGAATAATCTCAGGTTTCTCAGTCAAGAGTATATCGAGTATAGTCTCAATAAATAAAAAAATGGAAATATACTAAAGCAAAGAAGAGGAAGCTATAATGTAAGCTGTCTATTTTCCCTAAATATCCTGATTCTAGACAACCAAGAAGCTCACATTTAGTTAGTTTATCTCAGTATCATACCAATCATAGGAACATACTTAACTATGACATATGCAGTATCTCAATCAGCATTCTCATCCCTTTCCCTCTTCCTTGACCACCTCCTTTATCCCCGAATCTTCTTCGTCCTCTGTCCCCTCCTCAACTGTTAGTTTCATCATTCGAATGATAAAAAGTGTTTGTTTTTTGTAGGGCCTGGCACTTTGCATAATCAGTGGCAATCCTTTTGGCATAAAAATGAGCCTGGATGTGTGCTGTGATTAAATTTGTGTTAAGAATTTATGAAAGGTCTTACAA
The DNA here is from genome assembly GCA_900497675.1 of Arapaima gigas. NCBI lineage: Eukaryota > Metazoa > Chordata > Actinopteri > Osteoglossiformes > Osteoglossidae > Arapaima > Arapaima gigas. Next base: position 246,137 of record UFQX01000654.1, read on the forward strand.
TCTATAATTTGCATGTAATCAGAGGGATATTACCTAAAACTGAAAAGTTTCTTTTGCAAGTTAATGTTAACTCTTGCAAAGTTGGTGTTTAAAGAACCATTTTTTTTCCATCTGTAACCAATTTTCAGGAAGTTACAAAATTCATGTTTTATTAACATTTTTAGACTTTGTGGTACAGGATAAAATCAATATATATGAACAATAAAGAAAACTAAAAATAAGATTGGGACAGCTACTCTTTACTGAAATTTAAATGTTAACTAAAAACATTTAACACTTATACCGAGTAAGTGTACAAAACACACCAGAATGACATCCAATGCTGCTCAGAAAAGACGACCTAATTGAAACCAAGTGAAACATTGCTGGTGTTAGTGATGACGTCTCGCAGATGTCTTAGAGCGCGGCTCCCTCGCCATGTAATCCGCCTTGAGCCTTTATTTCGCGAGACCTCCCTATTTCAGAGAAATCAGGCTTCTCTGTTGTAGAAAACGAGTAGGCGGGATTTAGTGCGTATAGGCTGGTTGCGCCAAATTAATATTGCACGCTATAACAACTTTAAGAGAACAAGTCAACTGTAGTGTGAAATACTCGAAACCGAGTGCTAAAACACCCCAGGATCAGCAGCATTCTTTACAGTAGTTTTACACTAGCAGCTGCAGAGAAAAATATGCTCGAATTTCGAGTGTCTCATGAGATCTATAGTATATTTTCATCTAGAATTCATCTTTAGAATTAATGGTAGTTTAAGTAGCTTTCTCTCCACAAACCGTAGTTACTTTAGACGTTACTTCCCTACTGGGTTTTATGTATCGCGGTTTCTTGTATCCTTCCGCAATAGTCTTAACGGGCGGTTTGGAGTTGCCTACTAGTAGAGAACTGTATGGACCTACCAACCAGCAACTCAACGTTAGCTGAAGCTTAGTTCAAGTTAACCAGAGAAACCAGCTCCTTAGAAATAAAGTGTTGGCTCTGAAAAGAGCCTTTGATAAGAGCGCCGACCCCGTAGATCTACTTGGCCTTCTCGGTCTTCTTAGGCAGCAGCACCGCCTGGATGTTGGGCAACACGCCGCCCTGAGCGATAGTCACTCCGCCCAGTAGCTTGTTGAGCTCCTCATCGTTGCGGACAGCGAGCTGAAGGTGGCGCGGGATGATGCGGGTCTTCTTGTTGTCGCGAGCCGCGTTACCCGCCAACTCCAAGATCTCAGCCGTCAGATATTCCAGCACCGCAGCCAAGTAAACCGGAGCGCCGGCGCCGACGCGTTCAGCGTAGTTGCCCTTTCGCAGCAGACGGTGGACACGGCCTACAGGAAACTGCAGTCCTGNGCGTTCAGCGTAGTTGCCCTTTCGCAGCAGACGGTGGACACGGCCTACAGGAAACTGCAGTCCTGCCCTGGAGGAGCGGCTCTTAGCCTTCGCCCTGGCTTTTCCACCGGTCTTTCCTCTTCCACTCATGTTTCCAATTAGATATCAACTGTAAGAATAGCCGCCAAGGTTGTAAAGCCCTTACTTATAGCACCATGATGCAATTTTATTGGCTAACGCTTTGACATGAAGTCGTCCAATCATACGGCTCCACAACAAAACTCAGTCATGTGGTTACACGGTTGTGTTTTAAAAGGTCGATTAAAATATACATATATATGTATTTATGACATATTTAGTGTTTCGCTTAATTCAGTCAATGAAGTAACTTTTCAAATAAATTCGTCCAATTTATTTCTCGTGTCTGCATTGGAGCTTCTTTCTCACGTACTTCTGAAACAATCCCCCTTAATGGTCTCATTTATCTTCAGGTATTTATTGTGTTTTAAAATACGAATGATTTATGTGTTTTAATCTTTGTGTCAATGTGTTGTGAAAATAATGACTTGTTATAGAACGTTTTTGACCTTCAGAGTGCCAAGGTTATGTTAATGGTTGAGTTGTAATGAATAAAGTTATTGAAAATAAATTAGTTGCTTTTTACAGTTTACACAATTTTCACAATTCTACAAAAAGAAAAAATAAATCATTCATCGGTGAAAAGTGTTTAAAAACATTTGGCAACGGATACTTTTTGTGGGGCGATTTGGGGAGTAAAAACTCCAGGAAAGTTTTGCTCTGAAACGTTCATCAGTTCATTCATTGCGTCACTGATGACCATTGTGAAGTAAAACAATGGGAATGCAACGTATTGTTAGTTTTTTACCTATAGAATGTACGGTCATAAACGCTAAGATGAATGAAATTTAATACATCATTAAGGCCTTCGACTGAAAGTCAAGATGTTGCGGGTCAGACCAAAAATCCACTTAGCGTCCGTTCATGGATGAGTATCTGTAGCAGTAACGACATTGGTAAATGAAATTTAACGACATTTGTGGGGCTATTTTGAGTCCTAACCAATGGGCGGTCAAATGTTCCAAACTTGCGAATGATAATGTGAAAAATGACTATCTGCGTTAAAAATGTTTGATTTACTGAACAAACTTGTGTGTATAAGCCAGCACTTCCCTTGTCGCATGAAATTTACCGGGTTTAACGTGATTAAGAGTTATAACTAAACATGCTCATGGATTGAATGTGACAAAATATGAAGACTCCACTTAAGCACGAGCATTTAACTTAAGTGAAAAATATAAGGGCCAGCCTGAAAGCATGCATGTTTTTCCATAACCGAAAAGCAACCTTTTTGCCTTGATAAAGTTGTGCTTTTTGTCACTGTGCGAATATTTCAATCTTTTATTAAGCGTAGACTCGGTGAACTGGATGTTGTAGTGATAAGCTCTATACGCACTTTAAGTGGCATGTTGCCTCTGTCAAGGCCTTAACGGTCCATGTACGGGTTTGCATTTTCCAACGTTAATAAAACTTAACTGCGTTCATTATCAGGTCATTTCCGTTCAATCGGTGTATCAGCTATAAAACATCACAACAGAAAACTGATTGGAAACATTCGGCTCAGTGCGAATTGTAGAGCGGCTCTGAAAAGAGCCTTTGGGGTTTTGT
>UFQX01000655.1:0-108738 GCA_900497675.1 Arapaima gigas
GGAACCATCCTCGCTTTATAGCATTTTTCCCACAGGTGCCTAAGACTTCTGCACAGTACTGTACATACATGGATGCATATGCACAAAAATACAAAAACACCCACAGATATGTGCACAGGTATCCAAACCAGCAAACATACCCTGGCCTGCGCATTTAAACACACACTTAATCCGCACGAATCGGCTGGACTTTGCTCTGCCAGCTCTTGACTCTTGCCAAAGCGGTCACCACTACCAAAATAGAAGTCGTCTGCATCCCGACCGCACTGCAACTGTGAAAATCAGGGAGATATGGGGTTATATTTAGACAGATCTCGATAATCTGTTTTGAAGTCCATTATCCTCAAATGAACTGGCTGAGCTGCCCCCACCGAAAAGCTAGCTGGAGAGCTGCAACTAATTATTTTGGATTATCACGCTACATTTGCTCGGGAGTTGCAACGTCTTTCACCGAGCACGGCAGGCCACCGCGCTCCCTGGGGGCTCTCGATCCATACGCTCTGCCTCAGCCCAAGGGTGGTGCGAACGAGATGCACTCATGCGCCAGGTATCGAGCAGAGCTGGGGGGCCAGAGCGCGAGCTGCGTGAGCCTGGGCCCTGGACTGCTCCACACACCCCATTCCCATCCTAGCCACAAAGAAGCAACAGTGCCTGAACAATTGAGTCTGACATTTAGGGAGAACTGCAACGGATCTTCCAAAGACTTCATCTAATGTGCACGATTACTTCATTGCACTGCAGAACGTTGAACTTCCTTCTCCAGGGCAAATTGACCTACGGTTTTGGGCTGATGGTTATATAAAAAAAACTGCCGAAAACAGGGAGATAACTGGAGAGAAGCTCTATGCAGCACAGCTAAAACCCCCAAAATTACCTTGTAAATATGACAAGTCCGACTATTTATTTACTGTTATTGGCTGTGGTGTTTAATTCTAACTCATCGCTAAGTGATGCTCCAGTTTAAAGGACGAACTCCTTAAAACATGTTCATCTTCACATTGTGCATCTCACAGTTCACACGGAGGCACATCGGCACTCAGGTAATTAGACTTAGAAGTTATTTAATAGCTTTATTCACAAATGTGTGCACAATTATTGAATGAACCAATGCATCTTGTGACCCTCGGGTTCTGCAATCGCCCATCTCTCGTCTGAACGCAGGAAAAAGTCTACAGTAGCCCACTGTGGCACGTGGGATGAGTCCCATCAAGACCCAACCTCTGTCCACTTCAGACTAACGTCACGATTGATAAAAAGATCCTGCAGCCCGACTCCTCCTCCTCCTCAAGCCCACCTTGATCCAGGCCTTGCCACACCCATGTAAAAGGTAATCATTGGGGGACTCGGGCGTGACGTGACAATCGTGTCATAAAGCATCGCTTCTGAGGATGCTAACATTAACTAATAGTTTAACGTGTTTGTGGAAAATATGTAACTTCCCTTTTAAAGATCACAACAATGATTCCTCTGGCACATTCTTTCTGGAAGTTGCATAAGTAGCTCGTCCGTCAGTGTCTCATAGATCACAAGATTCCGTAACTAAATTCGAGGGCTCCATGACCCTCCCTACTCATTTAAACAAAACTTTAACATTTTTTAAATTATACTTTGTGCAAAACAAGAAATATATGTAACAAGTGAAAAGATAAGTGCTCATTTTCACACTAAAGCGAAGAAGAGTAGCATTTTAGGTAAACATTCATCACAAGTTTTACATGACTCTTTCAGAAATGAACCGGTTTCAATAATCCGAATCAGTTGTAGGACTAGAGAGGCACCGAGGAGCAATGCAGTTGGGTTTAGGTCGCATCCCCAGTTAGTTTGTGTGGCTTGCATGTTCACGTAAGCGGTGATGGACTAGAATTCTGACTTGGTTTATTCTACGCAGTCTTGTGCCTTAGCATGAGAAGCTAAGTTTCTAGTTTCGCTTCTGTTTCAGGAATTATCAAATAAACATTTTACTTGTGCACACTGTTGAACAGGAATACTGAGTTGCTGTTTTGTTGAATTGTGCCGTTCATTCAAACTTCTAAATCACAGCAAATTAATTAGGATCTCAGCTGGAATAAAAAAAGCTAACATTCCCTGGGGTTCACCAAGAAAAATAAGAAAAATAAAACCCATCTTTACTAATATACAATGATTACAAATATCATCCCCCAGCTGGAGGACATTTGCTGTTAAGAAATTAATTATAAGGGGCCAAGTTGTAAGAAAAAAAATAATGCAATTTTAAATTAAAGGAAAAATCATCCGATGAAATGCAAAAGCGAAAATGCCAGTCGGTTTAACGCACAGATCTCACTGCTCTTCTATCCCGGCGTCTCGGGTTTCGCCGTCTTACGATTTTGCCTGTTTCGCAAAGCACGAAAGGGGCAAAAAATCAGTATAGTACCCGCTCTCTGAATTTTTTCCCTTTTTCGACATTCGCGACGATTTGGCACAATGCAGAGATCCGCCGCCAAGCTAGAGGAGCTATTTATATGCTGAGCTGGTTTGAGCACCACTCTGTGTTGCTTTTAGGGTGGCCCACAGCAATTTGGAGAGTATCTAACCCATTTGCCACGCACTCCAATCGCACAGTTTCCTCACATTAATAGGACCATCCGTTAATGACAGCACATAGCGCTTGTGCCGAGTGAGACCGATACAGGTTCCGTGAGCCCTGCACCTGGTTAGAGTGTTTTTTTCATAACATCTGAAGGGGCACATTTGATTTTAGGATGTTATGCAAATGGACCGAGTCCTTTAGCTGCCAGTTTCAGATCAGGGGCCACTATTTAAACTGAATCTTTGGGTTTGAGTGTCAATTTCGCTTGAATTTTACGCTAATTTTAATCCCCACCTTCTGTTTGACATCGGCGATCTACAGTAGAAGGGGCCGGTTTATATCGGGTCTGATAATTTTGCCGCTAGGTAACGCTGCACTTCTGGATGGCAGTAGAGGTGGAAGGTCAATGAACCTTTCTGAGCTGTGTTTTGAACGGTCGCGTGTCACGTTTGCGATGGCTGAAAAATCGTACCAACGCGTTTGCGCCGATTTTGGTAGAAAGCTCGGTCGTTCGCCGTCTGCGACGTACAAGATGATTCGGTACCTTCAAGCTTGCCTGATATTGTCTCCTAGATCTTTTTCTTTTTCAAAAATAAAAATCGTGCCGGCAGGACTAGACTGGTCAGGGTTGACCTGGATGGGCAGGGATCACACCTGAAAAGAATTGCTATACTTGCACAGCATCATTAAAATGTGTAGATAAGATAATAACAGATTTAAATCAACTTAGATAAAAGCATCTCCAAAGAAAATAATTCAGGAAAAGGTTGTCAAGTTTGATTAATATGCACATGATGATTATGTTAGATGTGTAAGTTTTATCTTGCCGTCCCCATTAAAGGTCTCTGTCATTTGTCATTGGATAAGATGACTAAGTGGTTCCGATGTGGGAGTCCCTCTGGGGAGACATGAGCACAGTAAGGGGGACAGGAGGATCGCCGAACAGCTGGACATAAAGGGAGGCGAGAGATGAACGAGTGGGAGGGAGAATCTCAGACACTTGCCTACTCAGTTGGGTTGGATAAAAGGGATTGTCCCACTGCTTCCAGCTGCAGCCCTCCACTGCCCTCCCCGCAGGCAGAGGAACAGAGCACCTCTACATGCTGGAGTGAAAATGCACGTCGATTTACGGACACATCAAACGGGCAAAAACAGCATTTTAAAGTTCTGCTTTTACAAAGAATTCCTAATTGTTTTTAAAAAGTCAACCATGCATCCCATCCAGACACAAACAGAATATATGCCATTCACTCTAATCAGCCTTTGTCTTATTTAAATCATATAGTAATAACAACAAAAACAAAAACATCAGTAAAGCTATCATTTAAAACAACGTTAAAGACGTTAACAAAACTTTATTATTATCGTCATTATCAATCTATCTATCTTTTTATATTGCTGTTGTCATTTATTTTGAAAGATTCTCCTTTGGTGGCACTATGAAAATCCTATTTTTGTAGCCTAGGTTCCGCGAATTATGGAGGAATTGCGGTAATATGTCGAGTATGTGCTAGGTTATGACGTGCACAAGCAATTTATTTTTGTGAATGTACTAACATTGCATGTGCAATATTTTTGCTTATTCAGCTCTGTTTTCATTCCACCACCAAGTACCTGGACAGCAGAGGACCATTCAGAAGCCCAGCGCATACAACTGACCTAGTGCTAGACTCACAGCTTTTTTAGTTATTCAGGGTTAACCTTATCCAGAAGGCTGGTAAGATAATTGAAATTAGATCTCCACAGGTTAACTGAATTCCTTGACATATCACTTGTTACTTATATCTTGTGTTACAAACATCTGAGTTCCAGATTTTTGAAGATACAAATGTTTTTTATTGCATTGTCTTCATCGATCTATTTTTTTAATAATTGTTTCTCTGTTTTGAGAATAAAAATGGCCTGTGTTTCAATTTTTTTTGCACTAAAGCACATTCGGTAGGGGGGCAGTGCAAGGCAGCAACTTGCAGATGTTCAAGATGCATATCAGACCTTGTATTTTTACTTTTAATAGCAATACTGAAAAAATTTTACAATACTTTTTCAACAAGTCAATAGCGATATTGCATCTGTTGTGTTTTTTGACCCTGAAGATGACTAACATGTTTACGTGATGAATTTGTCATTTCCTTGTGGTCAGCAAAATACATCCAGGATTATAAGGTGAAATACTATTTTGAACAATTTCTGCAATCTCCTTTCTCTGCTTTAACTCCATTTTCTTGTGGTGCCCGAAGCACAGAATTAAGACGTGAGATAACATGGCACCATCTTGCCTGAATAAATCAGAACACAACACATCAAATAGGAGATTACTGAAACTACATTTTATTTGAGTGATTTAAAAATACTTAAATTTAATGTTGCTTCGTGCTGGACCAGGTCGTACAGGACAGGGATGTCGAAAAGCTACACTGAACAAGTCGCTCAAGAAAAGATTAAATAATTCCTACAGAAAATGTGTCTTTAATAATAGCTTTACTGATGTTTTTAGTAGAAAGTAAGCAGCAAATAAACTGAAGGTCTAACTTGTACTGCCTTTATTGACTGTAGTGGGGTTATTTTTGAACATTTCCTAGTTACGAACAGATTTCCCGGTCCCACTTCTGCTTGTAACTTCAGGTATAAGTATATTATTACCTTTCTGTGTTACTTCCCTGTTTTTCTATACTTACTTTTGTTCCTGTTGTTACAATTATTAAACGTTTATTGCTCGGGGCATCAGTGCCAGCAAGGTGCTATATAAATTAAACTCAAATGAAACCTCTAAAATATGTTAATGGCTTTAGTTCCATAGCCACACTGGTAAGAACACTGATGTTAACTTGAATGTGAGCTTGGATCTTAGAGAAAGGTGTTGAGAAAAAAAACAGGACTGAGAGAAAGAGAGCAAGAGCAACATTTCGCACATCTCCAGTACACGGAGTCACTGCCCCCACAGGTTGGTGCCATCAGAAACTGACCTGGTCTCTGCCTCTGCAGGTCATCCCATGTTTTCCATGGAAATGATCCTTGCTCTCTGAAGGATGTAAAATTATAACTACCCCTTTTCTAAGGATGCCATCAAAGGTCTAGCCAGGCAGGTCAACGTGCAAGAAGAGAAAATATTTCAAAGGACAGTGTTGCTAGTGGGTGTAAAAAAAACAGATTTCTCAAACCACAGCTTATCCTCAGATGTGGAAAAGCAAGTGTACAACTTAAAAAGAAGCACAAGTGGATACACTGAAATACCCTAAGACACAAACATCAACCCCCAGCATTGCCTTTATCGAAGCTTTTCATAATACAAATGTTAAAATTGTAAGTCACTGTCAACAAAACTTTAACTGAAGCTTAATTGTTGTGTCGGTGTCTGCAAATGTGCTACGGCTGTTAACAGAACTGTTAATTTGAATGTAATGTATCCAAGCCTTCCGAGTTCTTTTTAAAAAACGCTCTTTAAGGGTCTAAATTCAATAGTTATTCATTAAAGTGTGGACTTCTTAAGGCTAAATATATTAATGAGGTTATATGTTAAAAGCTAATTGGCAGGATCCACAGTGAAAACACTGCATCATTTCAAGTGTCTTTAAATCACTGTTTATGACTTCTGGCTCAGATATCCACGCTGCTGCTTAAAAACAGTGCCTGTGTTACAAAAAAGCAATCTGTCTGGAGGCAGCAGCCAGCAGCACAACAATAAGAAGACATAAGAAGAAGGACCTGAAGGTGAGAAAAGGCTGCCCTGCGCAAATTGGGCACCGTCTCACCTGGGCCGCAAATACGGTTAGAACCACTGTCTTCAGGACGTCATCATAGTTAAGCATCTTTAGGAAACGTACTTCTTTATTCCATTGTGTTTAACTTAGCGGCTACAGTTCCATAACACGCACAAATACTCAACACTGAAGCTCCCCCTCCGCGTGATGCATAAACATTTGTCGTACACCAGTTACCCACCAGCTAGGTTCACTGTCAGGTCTGCCGAAAGGCCCAAATGAGGTGTTAGGTAGTCTTATATATAACCCCTCTTTGGGGTCTACATGCTAAGCTGGAGCTAAAGAAGAAAATTACAGATCTGCCCAAAAATGAGTTAACGTGGTCTGGATGTTAGTTGTTTTGTTTTATTACACAGTTGGATTGTAACCATAAATAAAATTATAATGATAAGAGTAAATAATATTCATGCAAACCTAAAATAGCTTGATAATTTATATGCTACACTGCGGTCCATTATTACTGAGTGCTATTTTGTGATACCTGTTTTTGTAAAGTGCATCAAGTCCATAAAAGCAGAATGGAAGATAAAATAAGGGTTCACTTGCCTTTTTATGAGATGCTGGTATAGATGCTTCCTGATGATATTTATATGTTATACAGTACTGTGGAAAAGTCTTAGGCACCTGTGGGAAAAATGCTATAAAGTGAGGATGGTTCCAGAAATAATGCCATGAATACTTATTCATAGATAAACCTTCTAAAAAGTGCAGTAGACAAAAAAAACCTCCATCAGATCAATATTTGGTGGGACCACCCTTTGCCTTTAAAACAGCATCAGTTCTCTTATGCAAACTTGCATGCAGTTTAAGGTGGAGGTTGATAGGTTCTTCCAAACATTTTGAGGAACTGGCCACAGTTCTTCTGCACACTTTGACTGTCTCTGCATGTCCTCCCAGACCGACTTGATCATGTTGAGATCAGGGCTCTGTGGGGACCATACATACCATCTGTTGCAGGATTCCTTCTTTTTGCTCAAGATAGTTGTGTATGACTGAGATTGGGTGTTTGGGGTCATTCTCAGGCTGCAGAATGAATGTGGGACCAACCAGAAACCTCCCTGATGGTAGATAAGAATCTACCTGTACTTCTCAGCAGACATTGAGGTTGAATGACTAAGATGTTTGCACAGTACTGTACAGGTCAAGCAGTGAGTCTATTGGTAAATATCTTACATAGTATCTCGTCTTAATTTTTCTTGTTTTGACAGTGTAGTAAACACGTTTCTCGTGAGTTCTTTGTCAAGAGTTGTTGTAACTTAGAAAGGGTTAAAGAAAGCCCTCGGAGGAAGAGCGATCACCTTTCACCAAGACGCAAGGTGGTTAAGACCCTCTTGTTTTTATAAAGTTATGTGGGGAAACTAAGTCTGTAAAAGTAGGAGGACATGAGAGATGGGACCCTGGATCACATTCAGAAAAGCTGGCCGCAAAAATGTAAAAGTTACTTTGTGTTGACAGACTTCACTTGGAGGATGTTTACATTTAATCTGCATTAATCTTTTTTTAACGCCCCTGTCTTTGAATACAGAAGGTGTTAAAATTCATCTTGTACATTGCTGCCTGGTACAGTTAAACCTTTTTTTGTTTTGCTAATGCAAAAAAAAAAAAATGTGTCAGCCAAGTTTGACAGCTGGATGAGTATTTTACAATGGAAGGCAACTCCTGCCCACTATTGCAAACAAGCTCTCATATTCACAGTTCTCTGCTTACAGTGTGAGACACGTGTGTTTCTTCTACCATGTTAATCTGGATTCACTCACATACTAAACTGGTATGCAGTTAAAGATAGTAATAATAAATAAAGTTCCTTAGATGGTTGGTGTACACTGATCATTGTCTACTAGCTGAGAAGAAGTTTCATTTGCAAATTAATTCTGCGGTATTAGTTTAGGAATTTATTATTTATTATCTACCACCTTTCTCTCCAGGCCATCTATCTCAATTCTTTCATCCAGATGGTTTCTGGAAGGAATTAGGATGGTCTGTCTAGTCTGTTCACTATTACTCTGCAGATTCTCTGTCCTTTTCCTTCCTTGTTACTTTTCTTCTCTGCACTACTTCTTTGTCTGAGCAGTTTCTGCTGTGGTCTCAACTGATACATGTGCGGAAAATCTCATGGAGGAGTAGCTTGCATGCCCACCCCGCCGTATAAAAGATGTTGCTTGGAAAGAAGAAGGGCCTTGACTGAAGTTCACTGTGGAGGGGGTGGGAAAGAAAGTAAAACTTATCTGCCCGAGGGGGCCTTTTTCTTTCATTAGCTGATGCTTTTCTTCTCTTGATACAGACTAAACTTGTGTATTTCCATCATCATCATAGTTAGTCATCATACGGAATTAGAAACTGTAAATCGGTTGACCACTTCAAAGGATGTCAAGATGATGTACTAGACATGCCTCTTTTTTTTCCCTTTCCTTTTCCAAGAATAGAAATTATGCAGACAATGCACATCCCTTGGAGGGAAGACGAATGCCCTTCCTTCCTTGAAGAACTAACTCCCACATCTGTCCAACAGCTATAGAGAGTGCAGCCGTATGCTGCGCTCATCTGTTCAGGTACATGACTGGATAAGACAAGAAGCAAGAACAAGCCCACGTTGTTTGAAGGAATGATCACACCAGTGGACACAGCATCTCCGAGAGCCTTACACATCCTCAGAAGTGCACATTTTTTACTTCATAAAGCAAATGCTCACAGTGGCAGGAGCTAATGGTCTTGACCTTGGAGCTGCCTTGATCTGCAAATCTTCAATGAATAACTGAACAGTAAAACTTACTGATCTTCAATCACTCTTACTGCACTACCAGATATAATAACAATTAGCAACATAGGTCAAAACAGTGTTAACAATTTCACACTCCACAGCCTCCGGGGTCTGGCAAATGAAAAGGCGCTAAGAGCTCCACTTGTTTATCCCTTTTCTTTACCTTACTTACTCTTACCTTCCTATTCAGAGGTAATGTAGTACTGCACAAGTCTCAGCGGTATGAAACCATCGTGAACATGTGGATCGCTGGGATTCCAAACACAGCTTGTTTACCCTTTAAAACCTGGGAACACAGAATTTGCTGTGCCTTGTGGTTCTGATAATAAGACAGGACACAAACAGTGCAGTGCGGAGCTGAACTCTTATACGCTGCATAGTGGAAGCAAAAAAAAAAAAACCAAAATGCACATAGATGATGTATATTTACATTTTAATACAGCCTAGAATTGAGGCCAGAATGACATATGCGGCATTATAAGTTCATTATGATATGTGTCTTAGGTTGCTATGGCGTCAAGTTAGTGACCAGTTTAGGCAGCTTATTGCATTAAATAAAAGGACAGATTAAATAAATTTGTCCTGATAGTAAACAAACAGACAAACAAACAAACAAACAAACACCTGAGGGGGAAAAAGATTTAACGTAATTTGGTCAAAAAAGCATATGGTCAGAAAGCATAGTGACAGCAATCCTGGTGAGGCCATAATGCTCATAAAGAAGTTAGAAGGACATAGATGTAGTATACAAAGAGAGGAGGAAAGGACAGAGAGGAAATATTGACGGAGAAATTAAAAGGACTTGGATGAAAACACAGCGAGGTAACATTGATCGAGAGGTTGAGAGAACAGGGAAGAAAGGCTGATGGGACACTGGAGAAGCGGTATGAATGGAAAGGCTGGTCCAAAGACACAGTCCCAGTGAAGCTGTTTTAATAGTGTGTGATGATGGAGCCTACCTCGATCTGCATCAGGGCCTCCTCTCTCTGCCTCAGGGCCTCTACATCCTCCTCGCTGATCTCTGACAGGAAGGCCTGGCTGCTGCCTTCCACTCCGCCGTCCCTGCCGAACACGGGCTCTTCATCACACAGCTCAGCAAACGGCATCTGAGGGCCCTGTATGCAGAAGCAAACACGCAAGTTTGCAATCGCTGATGGACACACACGCACATTACACACATACATGAAAACAAAGGATGCAAGAAATCATAAACTTGCTCGTGATGTTTTTCAGTGGTTTAGTACGGAGCAGCAGTTTATTCATGCATGTGCACACATGCTCACACACAAACACACAGTGGCCAGTTTATAAGAAACACCTATACACCCACCCTTTCAATTATGTAACCAGCTAATCATGTGGCAGCAGAATAAAATCACAGACTCAGGTCATGAGCTTCAGGGAATGTTCACATCAAACTTTAGAATGAGGAAAAAATGTGATCTAAGTGACTTTGACCGTGGCGTGGTTGTTGGTGTTAGAAGGCATGGTTTGAGAATTTCAGAAACTACAGCTCTTCTGGGATTTTCACACACAACAGTTTATTAGAGTCTACACAGCATGAAGCCATGGACTCAACCCTTGTGTCAACAGTTCAGGCTGGTGGTGGTGGTGTAGTGATGTGGGGAATGTTTTCTTAGCACACATTGGGCCCCCTGATATCAATCCAGCATCATCTGAAATCCATAGCCTGTTATCATAGCTTTCCATCTTGTGTTGTTGTTGACAAAGTGCATCCTTTGATGGCCACAATTTACCCATCTTCTAATGGCTACTTCCAGCATGATAATAAACCACGTCATGAAGCACAAGTCATCTCAGACTGGTTCCATGAACATGTCAATGAGTTCATTACCTCAGTGGCCTCCCAGTAACCAGATCTGAGTCCAACAGAGCACCCTTGGGATGTGGTGGAATGGCAGGCTGGTGGTATGAATGTGCAGATGATAAATCTGCACTAATTACATGATTCGATCATACCAGCGTGGACCAGAAGTTGTAAGGATCCTTCTTGAATCAATGACATGACGAACCCAGGCTATTCTGAGGGCAAAGGGGATCTTACCACGTTATTAGAAATGGTGTTCGTAAAAAAGTGGCTGGTGTGTGTGTGTGCGCCTGTGTGCATTTTTAACAGGATTACTTTTTTAAATAAACACACATGCTTCTACACCCGTTCTCACAATCTGTTTTCTGTTCCGTATGCTTTATTGACATGGCAAATTTGCAGATTTGGACTGCCAAAGCAAGGCAAAAAAAATTAACAACCTCAAGAACAAGAACAGTCTGCAGCGAACAACAGGGATAGACATAAATCAATAAAGAACAAAAATAATAATACATATTTATATAGTAGTATAGCAGTCCTGTTAAAAACACACACACACATACCGGCCACTTTTTTAGCACTACCATTTCTAATAACAGGTAGGACCCCTGTTGCTCTCAGAACAGCCTGAGTTTTTCATGTCGCTAATTCAAGAAGGTTCCTTGCAGCTTCTGGTCCATGTATACAGTACAAAAGAGAACCAAACAACTAAAAAATAACAAGCAGTCAAAACTGTTTAGCAGTACACGTGTGTGCACGTATGTGGGGCAAAGATGTCCACATAGGCAGGACCAACAGCACAAGACAGTAAGATTCACCACCAAAACAGCTTTGACAGCGCAAGAAAACACAAGAAAACCAGAGCAAACACAGGAAGGCCTGCATAGCAGCTCACTCCACCGTAAAATAGTCCCAGTCCTTGGACCAGATGCGTGACATGTCAGCTGTTTCCCTTAAACGGCAGCACGTGTTTTGGTGTTTTGTGCTGTTTCTTACGTTAACTATAGTTTACTAACAGAGCTGGGTTATTGTATTGGTGTTTGTAATATTTGTTTGCCAACCACCAGTATGGCTTTTGTTGCATTTGGTCCTCCATGCATTTGTGTGTGTTCAGGGGACGGGTTTGTGTCTGTACTGCGCTTTGTGGTGAGCGGGAAATACGGAACTATGGTTTTGCTCAACAAACTCCAGGAACCTGTTTGTTATTGTGGTGGAAATGTTCGTAAATTGAAATAGCAGCTCTAACTGAGACTGTTCATTATAGCAAGTATCTATAAATCAAGTGTTCATAAATGAAGGAATGAATGCATGTAAAAAAAAAAAAGAAAAAATGAAATTATAGTTAATGCATAGCAAAACCCACTAGACTAACCAGTTATAGAAAAATTGTCAAATGACAAGCTTTACGTCTGGGAGCTCAAAAAGACAGTGAGCCACAGTCCTTAATAAGATGCTCGAAAACACAGACAACAAATTCAAGTTGGCCTTCCTAAAACTTTTCAACTTAGTTCTGTGTGTCAGATACTTACCTGACTTCTGGCAAAGGATTCTAAACACCTGTATTTACATGTGGAGACAAACTGTACCTCAGTAACTGTTGAGGCATCTGTGCGAGCAGCAATTTGGAGAAGATGTTCTGCAGCATCATCAACACGAAGCTCATAAACTTGCTGACCGAGCACAATGTCTTGAGTTGAAGTCAGATTGGATTCTTACCAAATTATGGAAAATCTCATCGTATTTTCACCGGACACACTTTAAATGGCAAAAATGTGCACCAAAACAAAAGCTACATTTTGCCTGGTTCGCAGGTTTACAGAAAGCTTTTGATTCAGTGTGGCCTGAAAGATTATTCTACAAACTTCCTGAAAGTAGGCTAGGGGAGAAAATGCACATTGTAAAATCTATGTATACAAGCAACAAATGTGCAGAGATGAACAGGTTTCTTCACCCACAAAATGGAGTGTGATACGGAGCCATTCAGTCTCACTGACCCTCTTGTATATACATATATTTACGAACTAGCAAAAAATACTAGACTCTCCCTTTCCTGTACGACTCAGAAATCAAATCTCTGCTGTTTGCAGATGATCTGGTCCTGCTGTCCCAACATAAAGAAGGTCTACAGCAGAACTAGGACCAGCTACATGGGTGCTGCCATTCTTTGCAGAACAGACCTAGATGTCAGGGAACAAAACACAGTTTTACCCTGTGTGTGACTAGAACTAAACAAACAACAAACTGCACCTAGGGCTAAAAATAAATTTTAATAGAAATTTCATCTTGGCTGTCAATAAACTGAACAAGAAAGCGAGGAGGGTTTTTCATGTCATTAAAAACTCATGTCAATTTGAATTACCAGTTAGAACCTGACTCAAAATATTCCATGCAGTTATAGAGCCCACTGGATTATATGGCAGTGGAGTGTAGGGTCCACCCTTGAACCAGGAATTTGACAAATGAGACAAAAATCCAATTGAAATCCTGCATGCAGAGTTTTGTAAAAGTATCCCCGGGGTGCAGGGGAAAGCACCTAGTGCTACACGTCAGGCTGAATTACTTATTAACATTCGAGACAAAACCATCAAATTTTACAGCCACCTAAAAGTGAGTGACCCTTAACTTGTACCACTTTAAAGCTCTAAAAAGTTGACAGCAGACTGATTCAGTCTAACAGCATTAACAATGATCTGCCTCAGGACAGTAAAGTCCCAACTCTCATAATATGACCTGACCAAATTATTAAAAAAAAAAAAAAAGAAAGAAATCAGACCACTGAAATCCAACAACCAAATCCCAAAGTAAACACCAGCACTACTTGGCCCTAAACAGACATGGTGAGAGGCTGGGTTCTCACTGCAAACAAAGACAGGTGGAGACAGAGCTACACTTTCCGACCAGTTGTATAAAACAAAATTATAACGAATTTAACGAATTTATAGAGAATTTAACGAAATTATAGAGAATTACTTCTTTATTTACTTCTATGTTTATAAATATTGATCCAAGGTTCCAAAACCTCAGGAGTAATGAGCTGCTACCTGACCTACTGGCGAAAGCAGTGACTGTATGGAACTGGGAGCATACTACACACACACACACACACACACACACACACACACACACTCTGATATTGCCAAATGCTAGCCTGAGGGCCAATGCTTTTCCCACCCACACAGACAGTGGCCAAACTGGATGCCCTGTGGCCTGACCACCACTGCTTCAGGTTTGACCCCTGCAGTATGTCCCAGCCTAGTGGTTGTGACCCCACACGGTCCATTCCCGGCCTAAGAAACGGGAGAGGCAAATGGCAGACAGCCAGTGTCTCCTCTGTGCTTTACAAACACTATATGAGAGGCCTATACTGTAGCTATTATCTTCAGACATAATCACACATCTGCCTGGAGAGAAATGAATCTGCAGAAGAGGGTTTATAAACCACAGCCCTCTGTCCTTTGGTTCAAAGCTTTCTTTCAAAGATGTTCTGCCATAATTGCAACAGGTGGTGGTCCAGAGAGGTAGAGACATTTTAGCTGTAAAGTTGTTTGTGAGTTTTAAAATGGAGATAAGGAGCAAGACTGTTTGGTAGGTCTCTGCCAGTCTACCATCCAGCACTGCAAAATACCCGTAATTTGGTCCATTTGGTCAGGTTTGATGCCTCCAATAAACTGCAAGTCACAGAAACCAATACCATCAGTGTACCCTAATAAACAAGAATTGGCTTGAAATTTAGATCTAGAGACGTTATTTGATCTTTTTTGGGGGAGGGTGGGTACATTATTCTGTGCACACCTGTGGAAAATAGGGTTATGTCATCATTTACACAACATGACTTACAAATTTATTAGCGGAAACAGGTGGATAATTTTACTGGAGCAACTCTTTTCATGAAGAAGAGGAAGCATCAGAGCCTTTTATGGAACACGACTCAACTGTTCAGGGTAAAGGTCTCTATTCACAGCCTTATATCATTAGCTGTTAACATCTAAAATACAAGAAAATGTAAAACTGTCTTAAGATTATGCAACGCTGTATAAATATCAAATCCAAGTTAACGGCTTTTGTTTGTCTATAAGGCCAATCCACGCAGCAACAAAGAATACTCAGCCATTCTCGGTAACCACTTGTGACAGTAGCCATGGTAATCTGGAACTGATTCCAGAATGAAAAGGCTGTGAGGTGTTGCACCCTGGATGGGACCCTAGCCACGCACAGGAAAATCACATCCGCACTGCGGCCAATTTAGAGTCGCTAGCTCACCTGAAACACGTGTGTTTGGAGGGAGGGAGAAAACCCACGTGATCTCGGGAAGAACATGTGAACTTCACGCAGCCAGATTCTGAAGCACAACAGATCGCACAGCGCAGACACTGTGAGACACCAACGCTTCCCACTGCACCACCACGTCATCTGTCGGACTTATTTCCGAAACCTTACAAAGCGCGGTCTTAATTTACATACTTTAACCTAATAAATTAGTAAGGAAATTATGCAGAGGGATAAAAAGCAATCAAACTAATTCTAATTCAGACACATTCCAACAACACAAATGAGGTCCTAAAACAGAACATGGTACAGGACGGGATAAGATAGGACATTAATGAATCCGCAGAGAAATACGTCATAAGATAGGGGACGTGTAACATAAGACACGCAAAAAAAATTAAATACAAATGCTAAAATGAATGAATGAATGAACGAATGAATGAAGTCAATTGATGACGGGTGCTTCTGAGGCATTATGGAGGCGAGAAAGGACCCCATCGGTGCTTCTCGGTGCACCTAAGCCGAATATTTAATGGATGTGGATCATTGCTCACGACGGGCGGTAGCTTCCTCCTCATCCTGGCTTCTGTCACGGGCCTCCACCAAATCCAGCCTCTGACCCATGACAGAACCTGTGTTCCTTACAAGTTTGCTGAGTCTGCACCTGCTTGTAGAAGTGATGCTTGTACCATGGCAACTTTTTCTTCTGGTACAAACCAACTTCTTCACCTTGCAAAGCTTAAAATGAACCTCACCTCACTTACGCCAATGGCGTTCTTCCCAGCATCACCTTAAGAGACTTTTGATTTATTCTCCTGCTGCAGCAGTGCCCAGCTCACGTGTGGTGACCACTAGTGTCTGCAAGGGTCAGTTCCAGCCTCATTAGAATTTGGCATTTTTAGCAAAAATTAGCTGAGCAGGTATTTTCTTAAGCTTAATGGCAGCTGCCGTCTTTCAAATGAGATCTGAAGCAGTTTAAATCACAAACAAAGCAATTACCTCCTAAACTGTGTCCGATTCCCTGATGAAATTTGAAAAGGGAAAAAGAAGAAACAGAAAAACTCGCATCGCTTTGCCGCTATAATGATTTGGCACCGGTATTCAGTATCATAAGTTGCACATAACTTGTATATAAGAGAGAAGTGTTTTTGTTTATGAATATTTGTATTCTGAAACATTGTTTTGGCCACAGCAGACTCTGACTTATGCCGTGACACTTATTTTCCTGCAAATGAAGCGCTGCGGAAAAAGGGTGCAATTTTCTCCGGGAAACTGAACTTAACTGTGGGAGTATGACACACAGAGCCCTGCATTGATCTAATAATATCTATAATTACAGCGGCATAATGCTGCTGAAGCTCCCAAAATGTGACGTGAATCATAGCTCTTGTCGTAGCACAGAACGTGTCCCATCACTGTGACCCATTCAAAGTTTTTTTTTTCCTCCCCTCAGTCGCTGCCCTTTCGCTCAGCGGATTTCTCTGCTTACCTGCACTGTTCTTTTTCCGCCCTCTACTTTGTTCATTTGCATTGGTGGCAAAACCCAAACAGTGCTGTTAATCTCAGGATCACTGCACCCTGATTCTGGCCGATCCCCCCCAGGGCAGCACCTAAAGAAGAGAAGTAACACACTCTTTCTGGTCTTGTGGACCATAAAAAAAATCAGTGTTAGCTGTTTGCTGGTTCTCGTGATTATAATATGGATCATTTGAACCCTCTGCTGTGCCCCCTTGAGGCCAAGGCTACCTGAGGAGCTCCAGACAGCAGCACAACTTGGAGCGGCTGGTTTGCCAGGACTCAGTAATGCATACGGCCCTTTGGGGATGACTACGTGATGCTCGCCTTCCCCTCTTTGAGAGGCAGATCCCTCTCAAAGAGGGGAAGGCAGAGATTTGTCCCTGCGATGCCCGTGTCTGCTCTTCGACATGAACGATCATCCTTTTTGTGCAGAGAAAGCCAGGCTGTTGGCAACCACACGGAGGTGCACCACTCACACCGAAAGGGCTCTTTCAGCCCTCAAGAGCAAGCAGGTGGGACCCCCTCTCCCCACACACTTCATCCCACCGTCACACAACAACCGTCACTCAGTCACGCCTGAAAACGGGCACAGTGATACGGAGCTGAAGATCAGAGGAGGCCTTGCATAAACTAGACAGGAGCTGACCGCTGCGGTCACGATGAGGTTGGTCAAGGAATTTTGCTATCAATTATGTTAATGATCAAAGTGATCGATGGCAACCAAAATGATGGTTCATGAATAATTCTTTAAGATAATGAAGGCGATAGAGCCGTTGATGACAATGAGGAAATTAAAGTTCTGATAACCATTTTAATGTAACGGCGATTCTCTCGTTTCTGATATAATTCTGGCCGTGAACTATATTCAGTTTAAATTCTAAGAAAATATTAGAAAAGGGTTTTTTTTTTATGTTTTAGGATGTGATGTTTGATGCTAATTGAACAATTTCAAACGAATAAAGATTTTATGTTTCGATGCATAAAATAAATAAGGGGAAAATGTCGTGTGAGAAATGTATTTACGAACAAGTTAATTTTTGTTTTGATCGGGAATTTCTTTGTTCTGCACGCATGGTGTGATCAGGTTCTGGCTGATGCTGTTATTCTGTTACATCGGGTCAAGCGGGTGCGACTTCAGTTATTCAAAGTTGTTGGCAGGTGTGGGTCAAAAAAGCTCATTTGCGAATCACTAGCGGAGTGGAAGAAATCCACAATAATTAAGCTTTGCATTCGTATTAAACGCATCTGTGAACTTTCCACGGCAAGATCAACAATCGTGCTGACAGAAAGTATTCGCTGATTCCTGGGATAAATGAACGGAGGTCAGTGTTAGATGAGGTGAGCGTCTCACTACATGCCTGACCGAAGCTCTTAAGCCTTCGAATCACAGATCACCACTTACCACGTGCGTTTATTTTCAGCACACTGAGTGTTTAGCTAAACAAACAAAAAACCGGGGAAAATCTACCCCTCGACGCGTGTTTTTGGCAAACCCTTTTTGAAGATAGCGAGAGGGCAGAATGTGCTGGTCTGACAATTGTGTTTGTCAGGCTTCTTAACAGGATTTCAGTCGGGTGTCAGGGCAGATATTAAGAAAAGAGCAACTAAATGAGAACAACCCCACCGAAGATGTTTGATGTCCAGGCAGTTTTCTAAACACTGTTAAGATGGTGCACTTTACGCAAAAACCCCAAGTTGAGGATTCGGCCTCGACGGCGGAGGAGCAACAGCACTCTGTGTTGGGCAACTGATACCTCTTAACCACTGAAAGATCTGGAAAAACACCTGAGCTCAGTCGAAAACCAGAATGGTTTTGGGCAGGAGCACCAAGCAATAGTCACTCAAAACCTCAGGAGGTAAAATTACATGAAATTTTAATCAAAAAGTTGCTTAAATATGCAAAGAATTTTTGCAAAATTACATTTTTAAAAATACCTTTACGATGACCTCCATAACCCTGAAAATAACAACATTGTCTTCACCTGTCACTGCAGACCACGTAGTCCAAATACTGTGTGACTTCCCTAACAGGCAACACAAGGAAATGGAAGAAGATGTTTCAGCTCTAAGCTAACTAATGATGCCATGAATGTCTGTAAAAAGCTTCTACTGCAGCCAGTGTGTGTCAGTCTGTGGAATAATGGAGTGTGTGTGATTCACAGAGATGTCAAAGTAGTTTACACGTAGACGTGTGTGTGTGTGTGTGTGTGTGTGTGTGTGTGTGTGTGTGTGTGAGATGTTGAAACAAAAAAAGGGCTGCATTAAAAAGGAGTGATTGTGCGGCAGGTAAAAATGAACATAATGCAAACACAGTCAAGTATGATCTATATACAGGCAAGTGCAGTTTTTAGATGCGTACATTTTATGTAGAGAGTGACTATAGTCTGCAAATGTATGATGAAGGGAAGAGAAGGTGAGCAGAAGAGTCGGTATCCATTATTATACATAACCACTTTACTCTGGTTGGGGTTGTGGAGATCCAGAGGATACTGTGGAGTCACCAGGCACGAGGCTGTGAAACTACACCCTGAATGGGATGCCGCTCTATTGTAGGGTGACCACACACAAAGTCACACACACATGGACACAGTATAAGCAATTTAGTGCCCAATTAACCAGAAACAGATGTCCTGGACTGTGGGAGGGACTCGGAACCCCTAGAAGAAACCCACACAGACACAAGGAGAACATGTAAACTCCACACAGGCTGAGCTGGATTCAAACCCATGTCCAGACAGTTCAGGTGCTGTGAGGTGGAAGCACTACTTCATGCATTTCTGTGCCACCCAGTTTAAAACAGTAGTCAAGTAAAATTACTGTTATTGTACATTAAAAAATACTAAAGTAAGGATTTTATCACACACATACAGCATCGTACACCAGGTTATAAGAGCAGCAAACACATAGTTGTCACAAAGTCCCTATTTAGGCCTTCGTCGTCTATCAGGAAAGGGACTTTTATCTCTGGAGTGAAAGACTGAGCACAGAGACCTGTTCTGACCATTGTTTCTCCTGACCTATGAGTTTCAAATAAAGCACTGAAAGCACATGACCCTGCAGCCGTGTCTCTTCTTGTCCCACAAACCAGTGCATTTGTCACAGACCCAGGAAATCCACAGATGTCAGCTGACAGTGAAAGGATGTCACCAATGATTCACGTTAAAAACAACTTGATTACACATAAGGAAAAGAATTATGGAAACACAGAAATGCAACAATGTATATGTTGTAGCAAAGACTTTCATGCGCACAACTGCAAGTGAGAGAACAATTCAAAAGAGTTCTCACACTGAAGTTGGGTTTGGATCATCTTATCTACGTGATGTTTCTATGTGAATCTCCCTGTGCTCTATTGAAATGACAAATCAGCACATTTGTACTGCCAAAGCAAGTTGACAAAACAGTCTCAACAAGAACCCTGAGCGCAACAAACGACAGCAGCAACAAGCAGCTTATAAATCAATAAATAATAAAATTTTTGAAAATAATAAAAATAAATCATATGCATATATATATGTAGACACAAACACACACACAACAGAAAATTTAAAAAGTATGAAATAATAAGTAGCCTTAAGAGCAATAGCAGTGTGTGTGTGTGGGTAAGTGAGTCTGGTCGCTCTTCATTCCTTTTCTTATGGCAGGCGTGTAAATAATTTTGTGCTTGTTTCACAGAACTATTTCTTTCCCCCCAGTAGGTGAGGTAGCAACTCACAGGCCCTGAGGTTCTGGAACCCAGGTTTAATATTGATAAAAATAGATAATTTTAATTTCTTTATATTTTGTACAGCTGCTCAGAAAGTGTAATGGATTCTAATTGTCCTTTATGCTGTTCTAAGGACATCTCTTGTCTTTTTGGGGCTTTAAAGTGATACGAGGTGTGGTCACTCATTTTTAGATGATTGCAAAATTTTATGGCTATTTTTTAATCTTAACAAGTAAGAGATGTTGTGCAAATTCAGCCCAGAACACACTGTTAGGTGCTTCTTTCTGCACATACTTTTGCAAAACTCTGCACAAAGGATTTCAATATGATTTTTGTCTAATTTTTTCAAATTCCTGGTTCATGAGCGGACCCCACACTTCTCCGCCTTATAAAGCAGTGGGTTTGATAGCTGACTGGAATATTTTGAGTCAGGTTCTATTAGGTATTTCATACTGAACTGACTTTTTAATGACACGACTCTTCGTTTTCTCTTTCACTTCATTGGCAGCCAAGTTGAAATTTCAATGACAGTTAATTTTCAACCCTAGTTATTTGCAGTTTGTTGTTGGTTCATTTTCAATCGTGGGGTGAAACTGTATTGTGGCCTGGTGTGAGAGGAAATGGAAACAGCACCAAGGGCCACTCCATCCCAGCAGTCCTCCCAGGACTGGGAGCTGTCCATGACCAGCACACAGGATCGGCATTTGTTAATTTACCATCCAAAATATGAACCGTGAAAGGTGGCACAGTAGAGAGTGCGGGGCTGAACATCAGGAGGTTAAAACCTGTTGTATGGTTTTTCCCAGGAAACCGACCACAAGAACAGACACCGGGCACCAACAGCGTAACCCTAACCCATTCGGTACAGTCGAATCCAAAAACCAGCACCAGTGCCAAACTGGACAGCTGCTGGACTCATTGGTGGAACCAGTGAGAGCTTCCAGGGAATGCCGGAGTCCCACCATACAACGGCACCTTTTCCTGCCTAAACTCCCTGAAGCAGTGACTTAGAAAGAATCTTTTGTGTTTTGTACTGTATTCCCTCCGGGTTTTCCCCCTCTTTCTACCCCCAGCACCATGAGTGCTTTTCGCGGTTTGCTGTGGAAAATAAAATTAAGTTCACGGCAATTTTTGTTTCTTTCAGATTTTTCCTAAGTTGCATTTAGGTGCTTTGTTCTCTCGCTGTAGATCCTCTTTTGACTGGAACACCAGGACCAGGTTATGTGTAAAAGTTAGAAATTTAATTTTGACAAAAAGAAATTTGAAATTTGACAAATTCTGCAGACTTTTCCAGTCTGTTTATATACACGTTATGGCCTCTTTATTAGGAACACCCGCTCATTCACACAATTATCTAATGAGCCAATCTCCTGGCTATAGAGCAGCGCATAAAATCACAGACATGGGTCATGAGCTTCAGTGAATGTTCACATCAAACTTCAGAATGGGGAAAAAATGTGATCTAAGTGACTTTGACTGCGGCACGGTTGTTGGTGCCAGAGGGGGTTGGTTTCAGTATTTCAGAAACTGCTGCTCTCCTGGAATTTTCATGCACAACAGTTTCCAGAGTTGACACAGAAAGGTGTGAAAAACAAAAAAACATTCAGGGAGCAGATTTCTGTGGAGGGAAATACCGCATTGATGACTGAGGTCAGAGGAGAACGGCCAGATTGGTTCAAGCTGACAGGAAGATTACAGTAACTCAAATAACCACTCTTCATAACCGCGATGGGCAGAAAAGCAGCTCTGAATGTAAAACATGTTGAAAATTGAGTCACATTGGCTAAAATACATCTGGTTTCACTCCTGCCATCCAAGAACAGGAAGCTGAAGCTCCAGTAGACACTAGCTCACCAAAACTGGGCAGCTGAAGATTGAAAAAACGTTGCCTGATCTGATGAATCTCAATTTTCACTGGGACATGCACATGGTAGGCTCAGAATTTGGTGTAAACAGCATGAAGCCGTAGACCCTACCTGCCTTGTGTCAACAGTTCAGGCTGGTGATGGTGGTGTAGTGGTGTGAGGAATGATTTCTCGGCACACATTGGGCTCCTTAACACCAATCCAGCATCATCTGAATGCCACAGAGTATCATTGCTGACCACGTACATTCCTTTATGGCCACATTAAACCTATCGTCTAATGGCTACTTCCAGCATATAATGTGTCATGTCATGAACCACAAGTCACCTCAGACTGGTTCCATGAACGTGACAATGAGTTCAGTGAATTTCAGTGGCCTCCCCATTCACCAGATGTGAATCTAGTAGAGCACCTTTGGGGTGTGATAGGAGAGCAGCTTGGCAGTATAAATGTGCAGATGACAAACCTGCACAAATTACGTGATGCAATTATATCAACAGGGACCAGAGTCTCTTTGAATATACACACATGTGGCCTGGGTGAAGAATTTTGTTTGTTTGTCTCTGACCTTAACTGCACATTTGTTCTTCGCATATACAGATTTTATGATGTGTGTTTTCTCTCCAAAACCACTTTCAGTAAATTTGTAGAATATCCTTTGTGCCGCATTGAATCAAAAGCCTTCTGGAAATCTACAAAGCAGACAAAAAATGCAAGTGCGTTTATTTTGGTGCATGTGTTTTTCAGTTAAGGCATGCAGGATAAAAATATGGTCAGATGTTCTATAAATTGGTAAGAATGCAATCTGACTTTTACTTCTTAAGACGTCGTGCTTGGTCAGGAAGTTTATGAGGCTTGTGTTGATGATGCTGCAGAAAATCTTATCCAAATTACTGCTCACACAGATGCCATCTATCTCAGCATGACAAAACAGAACTGCCCTTTGATGAGCAGGCCAGGGTTTGGCATTAAATGAATCTAATCACAGAGAATTGCTGATAACAAACAGACCAGGTCCTGAGAACCCCCTGATAAGAGAAAAATCTGAGACGCCCTAGTAGGAGACATATCTGTTCCCAAGACCCCCTGCTAACCACGTTCATATTTTATACGACACCACAAAGGAAGGTCATGAGACCTTCGCCACTCATCGGGCCATTAGTTTCAGATCATCTCTGGAGTTTACCTTCCACATACTGAAACACTGACAAATTCAAATGCAACAAGAAGCACAAGACAGAAATGTACCAGTACTTTTTTTGTCATTCAAGCAAAGGTAGAACGTATCAATGCCAAAAACATGGTTCACGTTAAAAGCCACTTTTTCCTCCAGAAATTGAGACAAATAATGGTGTAAATACAACTTGTTCCAGCTCACCCCTGAAAGAGACATATGACTGTGATGCTAAGATAGGTGAGTGTCATGGCTGTGGGATTAGAAGTTCCTGTTTGCCCGTATAAAGTAAGCAATAAGCTCCCCAAGCATCAGAACCATCAACGCTGTTCTCTTGGTAACTACTGAAATGAGACATCAGCCAAGATTGAGCTCAGATTCCCATCTTTGTCTCTATCGTGCATTTGCCTGCCCTTATCTGCTTCTGCCAGACACCTAAATGCAGCTCTGAAACAGTGAGTCCTTACTCCACCAGTCTTCAGTCTTTTCTGATCTTCCCACGACTCCCCTCTGAAATGGGGGCTGATATCATCCCATCATGGCTCTACTATCTATGTTGTTATCAGATTTGAGTCCAAAGGGATGTAGGCTAAAAAAAAAGAAACTCTTCCCTTGCTTTGAAACGGGTTTTTTCCAAACTGTTCAGTTCACCCGACTGACTCCTCTGTTAGGGGGGCATGTCCCACTTCACTGTGAGGAAAATGTTTATCAAGGTTTACAGCAAGCTCCCACATGTCTTTGTGTATATTGCTGTTAGGTCTGTTCATCTCCTGTGGAAACAATTTGTATTTCTGACTCCTCAGTTAGAACTTGCATCCTACGGATGTGGTGTGGTTTCAGTGGAAGTCACAGCCTTTAGCGGGAGAATCAGAGCAGCGGAGTCCGCTCGGATCATGCTGTGTGTGAGATAGCAGAGACTCAGGAAGTCAGGGGTCCTGCCTGCCGCTGCCTGTGTTACTGGAGCACACACACCCACCCATTGCCATCTGTCGCTTTCCTTTGTGCTGATGCTGCATTCTTGGGCCAGCCTGCTGTTCATGGAGATGAAACACTGCTACACTGTACTAGAAGACACCGGAAGACACCACATTCCCGCCTATATCCCTGTCATTAGTCTCTCTGTTATGGTCCAGGTAGCAGATCTAGGAAATACAACATTCACCAGTCCAAATGTAACTTTTACAACTGCAGTACCCAGGGTGGCCTGGAGCATTCAGACATAGGTCCAAGTCTGGTTTGTTCTGTCGGAGTTTGTTTTCGCCGTGTCTGTGTGCATCTCCCCTGGGTGTTCCAGGTTCCTCCCACAGTGCAAACACATGTGTTCCAGGTTAATTGGTCATGATAAATTGCTCATAGTGTGTGACTGTGTTCATCCGTTCCGGTCTGTCGTTTCATAGCCTGGCATCTCACCACGCTGGGATAGATTCCACACTGCCACGGCCCTGACCAGGATCAATGGTAAAGTACACATAAAATTTCCACTAAGCTTTTAAAAACTATAATACAGTGTAATCACCTTCAGCATTTATTTGAAATTACACGAGTCTTGATCCTATCAGAAGTATATTGTAGGATCCCATGCTCCTCAAGGGCACCCCCTAGGGGAAGAGGCAGGGATTATCTGTGTGTGTTTGCATAAGAATAGTTGGGTTTTTTTTTTTCATTGTTAAGGGGATTGTCTGTGTCTGTAGGGGGGTTGGCTCAGCCCCTGTGGGTAAAAAAAGGTGGGTGGACAGAGCCTCAGTAGCCTCTTGGAGAATGGTGTTCCTCAAGCAAGAGGAGCAAACTATCCATATACCTTTCCTGGCTCTAACCTGCTGCTGCGATCGTGTGTAAATAAACAATGAATTACGGAATCCCACTTTGTGTCTTCATTGTCCTCACCAAAGTCCACAGCCATGTAGACTACAATATTTTGTTAGCTTGCCAGAGAAAACAGTAGCTTTGCACTGGCGGTCACTTTATTCTCTTCTCCCACAGTCAAGCACACTAACTGACACGTCCCATAACCTCACCGCGTATCTGCGAGTGGCTGTAGTCTCCATTACTTCAGGTGATGCAGGGAAAGAGGGTATTGACCCCATAAATGCAGAGATACCACATGCAGGAACCCGAGTGCATGCAACACAAATGGCCTTAATATTGTCACGATCCTAAATTACTGGGCAATAAATGTATTAAAGTGTTCAGTTCTTCCTGAATCACCCTGTACACAATACTATTTTGCTCATCCTGGTGTGAATAAAACTATTATTACCGCTATTACCAAACTGCTGGCTCAGCCATCGCAGTGATCATACGCCTATAATTTTTAAGTACAATTTCACATATTTAGCCTGGCACGTGTACAAGTTGACAGTACAGGTTCATGACGGTGTACTTCAGTGCAGCTTCTGATGTGGAACTTACAGCTTTCTGGTGACAAGTCCTAATATATCCAGTTATATTAATTTAGTCACTGTCTTTATCCAAGCTAATACCACATTTGCCCATTTGAACAGCTCCTTATTTTAATAGAGCAATACATGTTATGACCTTTGCTTGCTGCTGAGTCACTGGTAACCAGAATGAAACAGGGATTTATTTATTATACTTATCACCTGTATGAGGTAAGCGATAGGGAATCAAACCAAATCATGAACACATTGTAACCTGCTCACCTGTTTCCTCTCTTTCTGCGCTGGGGGCAGTAAGGCTCTGGTGCGATCAGCGATTTTCTGCAGAACGGAGGAGGACCATCAGGGAAAGAAAGAGTAAGAGAACAAGAATTGAAACCGTCAGCTAGTATGCTTCGCTTGTTTGTTAATCCTGAATACGCAACTGACTTCCAGATTCGCTTTCTTTCAAAACATTTTATCTCTAATCTGTCGTTTGCCTAAGAACTCAGTTTTCAGACAGCTGGCCGAAGAGGGCGATAAACTGTGAGATGTTTTGTTGGAGGCCGGAGGTTAGACACGGTGCGTTTCTGCAAAATTGTGTATATCAGAGGCAGAAGTTACTTTTTGCAAGTCCCCGTAGCGCTGCACTGACTCGGACAGATCCTTCTTCAGCCGGGCCAGACGCAGCCGATCCTGCTGTGAACAAACATACAAACACCGAATGGAATAGGGTGGCTTAAAAGATCTTCCTAACAAGGGAGACATAATACAGGGATATCAGAAGGACGTTTTCATTGCTACACAAAATTAATCCCATGTTTGGGGAACTAAAGACATCAGTTACAAATGAAGACTGATAGACGCAGATTGCAAAGTACCACATTAGATCTCGGAAACCGAGAAAATAGACGGCCTCTGCATTCTTGGCACTGGTCCTATGATCAGCAGACTGTGGTTAAGGGACCTGCTCTAAGTCCGACTCAAAAAAGTCAAAAAAGACTGCTTAGCTAAGCCCCCGGCAGTCAAAGGGAATTCCCTTGTCACAGGGGATACGACCTTGTCCTACCCCTCCATTACAGAACCCCTACAGCATTGAACCAAAATGACAAGAATTCCCCATCAGTGCCCTCAAAAGCACAGAGAACCGTTTCTGTCCCCCTGCTTTACTATTTCAAAGCTCTGCACCACTTTTAAACCAATCCCTACCTTATATTCTTTCCCCACCTCGGGAAGAGGAGGAACTCAGCGTGTTGAGCTGCTGTGCTCCACTGTTAAATGTGACAAGCAAGAAACAGACATATGCAGCCTAGATATGACATAAAATGTCTTGCAGTTCCTACCCCTTGAAGAAATGTACCCATTTCCAGTCTTCTCAAGGATGAAACTGTTGTGTGTAGAACTTTCAAGCCACTATGTAACCGCCTTCCGCACCCTGAAGTCAGTAACTGACAAAATTCTTTTATGAATGCATTATGAAATTTGGCTTTTGTCTACTTTTTCTTTCTGTATTTGTTTGTCTGTTAACACACTGGTTTATTGTTTATCCGATGCTTAACATGTGCGTGGATGTCGGAGGGGGTACGTTCACAGTATGGCAACGCAAACATTTGAACAGAGCTTCAGGATATTGAGCGAGAAAGACAGGGTGGGGATACCCGAGAGGAGCCGCTGATGATGTCGGAGAGCTGTTTCATGAGCTGACTGGTGCTGGTGATGACTTTATTGGTCTGCTGCTGGGTGGAATGCCTGCCAGAGAGATAGAGAAGGAGGGGAGACATTGACAAAGACAGTCAAAGGGAAAAAGATCTTGAGTCACAAGTTCTAGGAGTGTGACAGAGCAGCCAAGGCTGCAAATAGTCAGCATTACAAATGAAAGCTCTGCATTCTTCCCACTGGGATGTGGCTCATGTTCAGACCCAGCTCCACCTGCATTTTATACACAGACCAGTGAGAACATTTCTCAACCAGCAAGCTAGCATCCTGCAGCACTTTTCGAAATAACCTGTTAGGCCTGGCAGTATCCACAGAAGTACTGGATAAACAGCATTAGCATCAGTCGATGAAATGAGTCAGTCCGAGCGACTGGGTGCCGGGCCTGAACTTTTGTACCGAGACACAATCTCTGCCGTGTATAAACCTGTTACTAAAATAATTACCGCCTGGGTGTGACAATGGGGAAAACCTCTCCTTCCACTTTTCAGATCAGAAACTCAAGCTCTGGTCCACCAGAAAGTGGTCAACATTCCCTACCATGCGTTATGACAGCCAGTGCAACGTGAGAGCACACGCACCCGTTCTTACACCTCAAGGCCTTGAGGAAGAGTCACCCACGAAAGCCCTTGGACACACCGTGGACATTTTTCCTCATTTCTGCACCACCTCTTTTTTTTCAAATCTTATTTTTTATGCGCTTGGTTGTTACACCCCAGTAAGGAAAAATCTCGTGGAGAGCACAAGTCTGTTTTCCCACGGCATTAAGACATACTGTTAACTATGAAAAGCAAGAAAGAGAAATGCATGACCTGAATATGATATATATATTCCCATAATTCCTGTCCCTTCAAGACACTCCCAGTGATTTCAGGCTCGAAACAAAGTTGTGCACAACTGACAGCCCAGTGGGTTCCTGCTCGCTTGTTTCAGCAGAAAGGCAGCAACTGACACAGAAACCTCTGAAATAAGCACATATTCCATGAGAACAAACAGACATGTCTGCTGTGTGTCTTCAACGGACTCAGACAACTGCTGAGTTTTAAAAACACGGCGGTTTCCACGCAAGAACAACTGGCTGTTGAGAAAATACTAACTAACTGGTCTGCTTCCACCTTGACTGGTCAGGTCTTGTGCTGCCCATAGCACATCTCTCAGAAGATTCCTCATGAACATGCTGGGGAAACTCTTGCTTTTGGCCTAAAACACAGTCCAAAGGACATGGGGGGGAACAAAAAAAATCAATTTTTCTTCATCAGAAATATCTAAAGCACCCACTGGGTTTTACAAAACCTTGGTGTACATTTTTCTTTTCTCTATATTGTTTATTAAGTTTGACTGAATTGCACCGAAAAAGCCCTTTGGGCATAAAACCATTTCACGAGCATTTCACATGGGACTCCTATTTAAAACTTTCATTTCAAAAACGTGGTGCTTAAATGACTACCTGGGAGACTTCCAGTAATAATTTCTCTGGCAATGAGTATTTTTGGTGTGTTTGAACTAACCCATGTCCCACTCCAATAAGGAAGACTGGTTTTCTTCTTCTTCCATAGTTTTAGCTTTGGAACGAATAGACATGTTATGTTCATTTTTCATCTTTGGTATTCAATTATGAATCTATTCATTTACGTGTGATACCACATACTTCTTTTTTGTTCCGTTCATGCAGATGTTTATTCATTGGTCTTTCTGTAGTCAAAATGCAATTTTCAAAATTCCGGCTAAAGTGGATCACCAGGTGTTTCATGGAAAGTTGCACGTTTCAGTAAATCTTTGTGCTAACAAAAGACAATAAATCAGTAGCATGTATAATTACAATATACAATTCACTGTTACAATTCACTTTTTAAAAAAAAAAGAAATACAGCATTTCAAACTGGAAGAATTTCCTTGAAATTGGTTTTCAATCCACAGTCATTGCTACACTTTCTGGGGCTGGTGTTTAGCAGGAAAGTTTATCTTTGTTTTCTTCTGTAATCCGATTCTAATTAAAAATGCTGACAAAGCATCACTCATTTCTATATCTATGAAGCTCAGTCTCTGTCAGCATGTTTGTTGGTCTGCCTGTTCTGTACGCACGGCTCTGTTTTTCAAGACACCTGGCTTGAAATTTGGCATGCAGATACTTGTCACGCTAAGTGAGGTTTTTGCCAAGTCAAATTCATTAAACTCCAAAAAGACCTGCTTATTATTTTGATCATTTAAAACCCGGTCTCTGACAAGGCTCGAAGAAGCAGAAGCATTGACATCAAACATCTAGGAGCACAAACATCTGGCATGCTCTACAAACACATGCTCACATACTTTCTCACCTTATTAAAAGATAATGAAGTTTGGTGATATGCTTGCTATTACTATCTGCGTGTCAGTCCACACGTCGCACACACTCTACACACACACACACACACACAAATAAACTAAATTCAACAAATTGAGAGGTAACACAGTTTAGTGATATATAATTTGTTATTCCAATGTGCAAACGCTGCTATGAGTTCCATCAAAGGAGTCAGCAGCTGTTATATGTCAGCAAAGGAAAAATGTAAAAAATAATAAGAAATTATAGACGGCACAGACACGGCGCTGCACACATTAGTGATGTAAGGGTAATAAATGCATCAGGCTGAAACCTAACCAGGCACAGCTGCATCATTGAAGGACTGCTTGAAGCCCCTGACTCAGAGATGGGACTTAGGTGGCTGAGGCAGAAGATGTAAGCTGTTGTCATGGTGAGACTATCTAGGAACTTTACTTTGACCTGACTTCCATTTGTATTCAGCTTGTTGTATGACTGTCTCTCCTTTGCTGTCGCTGAACTCTTGTGTTGTTATAGTTGTTTTTGCTGTATCTTGGGCTGCGTATGGAGAAGAGAAATAAAAAGTGCCTCAAATCCTCCCGCTCTTGTTCCCTGTCTGGTCACTTTCCAGACCTGGCGTGCTCAGGAGTGCTACACACGGACAGACAAGCAAGCAAACAAAAATTTCTAGCCATAGTCATAACTTAGGAAAACTCTGCTTATTTCAGTCGTACTGGTGGGCGCATGTTAAGCTATAAAAAAAAGTTACTCTTTGCTAATACAAAATAGCATCAAATAAAATGCTGTTGCCAAGAGATGAGATTGAAGTAATTTAATCGGAATTGTTAAGTGGTAGCATTCTTCTGTATTTAGGAGGCATTGTCATGGTGATGCGGGGGATTCCCTAATGCTCCCCTGAAGAACTCCCTCTCCAGAGACCACAAACACAGCCAGAGATAGACAGAAGTAGAGGAATCTGTTGCCCCCTCTCTCACCATGTTTATCTGGAGTGTCTTGCCAGAGAGATGAACCACCCACATCTGTCCACCCAGGAATCTATTAACCTTTCCCAACTGCTCTCCACAGATTAGCATTTGTTGTCTCCAGAATTGGAAACAGGAGTACAGTAGTTCATCTGAGTGATACATTCATGCAGGCTTCAGAAGATTGAAATGAATGCAGTCACTGCAGGAGAAGCTTCACTGTTCCACTCACTCAGGGTTGGAATGACTAGTAATGTTGAAGACCACAAAAAAAAAAAGTTAAATACAGGTAAGAAGGATAAAAGTTGATGCAATATAGAAAATTGCATTAATTTTGATGATATTATGTCACAGTAGGTAAGCATAGTAGTTACCAGGAGCTTTGCACTTAAAGGAGCCGGGTTGAAACCCAACCTCCTGCTGCTGCACACTCACTCCCTCGGTTAAAAATGACTCAGATCTATAAGTTGGTAAATCATTGTAGGTGGCTTAGGAGAACAGTGTTAAATCAACAAATATATAAAAATAGTCCTGCTGTCCTGTTCTGCCAAATCTGGGTGTTCCTTGATATACTGTTAGCAATAAACTAGGCTGAAATGATTTGTTGTGGTTATAGTTTTAAAAAATTATTATATAATAGTTTTTTTTACAATTCAAAGCGATTCTTCTCACACCAGATATTGCCTTTATTCTAACTGCATGGAACTTCTTATTCTAAGCCTTTAAATTGTGTAAAATCTAAATTCATAACTTATATCTCCTAAAAAGACCTATGTACCAACTCATTTGGTTATATTCATCCATCCATCCATCCATCATCGATACCTGTTTTATTCTGGTCATTGGGTATAGGGTCATTGCCGTCTGGAGCCTATTCCACAGTCGGTGGCCATTATCACCAGTTATTTTGAGCCAAAGTTGATAAGACCATAATTCTGTACCACTGGAGTGATTCTTTGATGATTATAAGGGCAATAAATTGAAAATAAAAATGTTTTGTACTGGGTATTGTTCGCTTTAAAAAGAATTGTGCAACATTTAATTGCATTCACTTTTTATGTTTTCATTTTTCTTTCCCCACAAGCCATTCACATTTCACACAGAAGAAAACTCCTCTGACATTTACAGCATATGCATTAAAGAGCCTAAAGGCCAAGTGACTGGATGGCACAGCCAAGGATGACGCCATTCTGACATCATAGTGGGAGGAGTCGGTCTAAAATTTGTGGAATTTTCCTTTGTGACTTTTCCAGCGCCGCCCCCCCCCCCCTTTTTTTTTTTATATTAGTCATCTATTTCTTAAGTCTCTGCACAACTTTCGCTTCACCTTCACTGTCATCACATTCTTTTTGTATGTTCCACAAGCAGAGTGTTGTCCAGCCTTGCCCCGTCCTGGAGATATGAATTTGCTTTATCGGTCGACACAAAGAGGCCACACTAAAACAAAAGTCTTGTCTTTCAGATCTCTTTTTTTCATATCCGTTACTAACGCCATGAAACACTCCTGGAGCCAGTATCAGAGCAGACACTGGATAAGGAATAAATAACCCAACAGCACAGAAACTGCAACAGTAGATCACTAACAGTGAACTATAGAAATCAAACTATAAACAAACCAGGAAAATGGCTGCAGAGGATCTGTCTGGTCCCTTCTTGCTCTACTGACTTCAGCCATGCTGTCTGTTCTTTCTTTTCAGCATTTCGACTGCTTAGCAAACATTTTTTGTTCGGAAATACAGTTTTACTTAACTAGTGTAGCTGAAAGGGCACGATAATAAGGACAGTCCTAGAACTTCAACTCAGGTATCTACGATTAATATTATAACTCATTATAAATGACCACCAACAAGTCATGACTGCAAGAAGGAAGAATTCAGCCATATTTTGATCTTTCAGGGACCTCTCTGCTTCCTACATGCTTTTTATTTTCTCTTACAAATCTCTGCACAGCTAATAGCTGCAAAAAACAAAATTAGACTGGAGAAAAAAATGGGGAAACTTGTAAACAAGTGGCACTTTTTTCAGATGTTCCGTTTCAGTGGAGATGGAAGGGCAAAAGTTGAGAGCGCGTGAGACGCGCAACCTGGCCGAGGGGGGCATTATTCTTCCTGGTAGACAGTGCTGCAAAAAACTGAGGAGGTGGCAGGGAAGCAGAGGTATGAGGAACAAACCAAGGCTGAAAGATTGCTATGCACAGATGAGCTTGTAATGCAGGGTCACTTCAAGGTGAGGAAGGAAGGGCCTGGTAGCACCAAATATCTTCATAGTCTCTGCATGGCATAATTAATTCAGACGGGTCAAGAGAGCTTCTGGAAGCCAAAGTTTATGCGATAATACACACATTTACACAGTAGCTTCATGGCTCAAGAACAAAACAGTATGGGTCAACAGCAGAGAATTATAATGAGAACAAGCAAACACATTACTGGTCGACGGAAGAGGATTATGGGTCAAAGCAAAGGTTAAATACTGTACTATACTTTCTCCTATTTTATTCTTTTTATTTTCTTAAGTTTAACAAAATGGAATGTAGGTTTTAGCTACTTATATTTTGAATTAGCACTTGGGAGAGAAGTAAATGTCTGCTGCATAAATGCAAGTGTAGTTATGCCTGCTCAAAACATGTCAGAAAAATACCAGGTCGCCATAGGTTAAACACCGTTGCTTCAAACTAACACAAAAGCGGTTAAAAATGACTAACCGACTAAGGCTGTGGTCACCCTGCCTCCCTTCAACTCTGGAGTCGAGACCTAGTTCAACAAAAGCAAGGCCTGTTATCCATATTAAGGATTTCAAAAACATGTAATTCCCTTTTTAACAGCAGCCGTCACACAAAATTACCACTGATCTGTGACCTCCATCTCGAAATTTTTACAAGATGGGTTTTTTTATTCTGATATTGTATTGTTCTCATTCATTTCAAATTCGTGAAATAAAGGACTGACGGAACAAACGAACGGGTGAGGATAAATGAGGGAATTTGAAACTGGAGCCAAACAACACATCCCATTAGGCTTTATATAGCCTGCGTACTTCTGTCCGTGTCCCTGAAAGGCCGCTCAAAACTCACGTTGGCATCGTGCTTGTTTGTTATTCTCTTCTTCCTCCATAACATTCCACAAGCATGCAGATGGATGCTATTTTTCTCGTGGAACTAATGACTTGAGCATTGCCACGATGAGCCTCGAAACATT
This sequence comes from Arapaima gigas, assembly GCA_900497675.1. Lineage (NCBI taxonomy): Eukaryota > Metazoa > Chordata > Actinopteri > Osteoglossiformes > Osteoglossidae > Arapaima > Arapaima gigas. Next base: position 33,989 of record UFQX01000655.1, read on the forward strand.
TTTCTTGAGATTCTTATTTTGCTTAACTTTTTTAAGCGCCCACATTTTTATCGGTTATATAAATTCCCCTGTATCGATATTTCAGCATTACCTCATTTCATCCTTGGCACTGTTTTCAATGGGCTAAGCATTAATGTTAAGCATTAATGATTTTCAGAAAGATGTCAGCTAAATGAAGACAACACAGTGATTTATGCACCTGCTCTTGGCCATAGAAAACTTTACATGGTTGCCTTCCACTTTTTTAAACATCCACATTTTGTATCACTGACCATGTGAATCAAATAGGATTTCCTTTCTCTGTATCAGTATTTCTGATTTACCTCATTTCATTCGTGGTATTATTTTCAATTGTACAATGCGTAACTGTATATATCTATCCATCTATCTATCTATCTATATATGCTATATAATTAATACATGTCAGAAAATATCGACGTAATAAGATAAACACTGCCTTCACACTGACACAACATTGGTTGGAAATGCCTACTTGAGTCAGAATTTGGTACTACCTCCCTGTAATTCTACATTCCAGAACTAAAAATCTGATCATTAAGGTCTATAATGATTTTAAGAAAGATGTCAGCTAAATCATATAAATATGTGTGTGTGTGTGTGTGTGTGTGTGTGTATAATGGTTTATGGATCTGCTCTTGATGTTAGATAAGTTTATATGCTTACAAGGCACTGGCATGTCTTGAAGGTACTGCCGAGAGGTTTACAGGGTATTCTCCTGGGTTCACTGGAAATGACAACAACACATGCTGCAAAACCTACTGCATACACAAGTACTTAAATAAGTTGGCATAAATATGACATCCCGACTCAGAGATGAGTTCATTAATTCTTGGTACACCTTTGGTAAATCAGGTGGCGTATTAATCTATCTATCAACCTCTCTGCATCCTCAGCACAAATGCATGCTGGGAATGAAAAATACTCCTGTACACAATAAAAACAGACGTGGATAAACAGCTAAAACAGGGATGGACTGGACTCAGTTACTTAAGACTGTTAAGTTCTATGAGGTTCTGTGATTCAAATGTTGCATTGGGTCACTAGCCAAACAAATAAAAAAAAAAAAAACACTGGCATCAGTGCTGGTTCTGGAGCTTTCCTCTGCACGCTGGCTTTTCACAATGAGTCTTGATCAATGGTACATGATAAACCGAAAGCATTAGTTGAGGACTCATTATAAACATATTAACACAAGTATTACACTATTCATAATGATGATAACTAAAGTTTGTTTCTTTCCATCTCTCACAAATGTCATATTTCAGTTGAGGGGTGACTGCATTGACTATGTTCTCGCTCTACGACTTTGATCAACTGAATAATTTTCATATACTAACGCTTAATTCCTGCCCAGTGTCAACTGGAGTCTTAAATCTCTCAAATAAAAAAGTGAACCCTTTATGACCAGCTACGATACTGTCATATCTCGAATGACATATTTCTCAAATGCATTTATTTTACACTTAACCGAAACTAGTCACTTGATTTATTGTGTATATATTCTATTCAATCAACAACTCACTAAAGACTAATTTATTCGCAGCACAGCTGCAAAGCAAAACTCTCACGAATAGGATTGACTACCACTGTCTTTGAGCGTATTAACATCTCCTCTTGTCTGTGTACGCAGAGACATTTATTTTTTTTTAAGGTTAGTTCCTGTGATCATAATGCAGATCTACTGACAAAGATTTGTTTAATTTGTGCCATCCAAAAATAGTCTCAGGTCTTGTACCAAATCCCCACCCAAGTTTGGACAGTGTGATTCTAGACCTCCTATTCTAAATATATTCAAAGTTCAAGGTATGCAATTTCTTAAAAAAAAAAATTCAGTATGTAAAAGGCAAGCTAAAATATTCATGCTAGTAGCATTCAGTCTCCCAAATAAGGGGAAAAAAGGACAAGAAACTTCTAGATGACAAACTAAGGAGGACAGCATCTGACTACAGTAAGTGAACAGTCCCATGGCTCAAGTCTGTCAGGCTTAATGATGCCCATACTGGGATACTAACCACCAGTCACGCCCCTCAATAAGCTTTTCAGTTGAAGAAATGAAGCCCTTTTCAGTGAAAAGAATGGTACCTCGGAGGAGGTGCAATCTCCTTCCTTTTCTCTATACCCTGGGGAGACCTGCGCTAACTGTCATTGTATATAAAGTGTATATATGACCTTTCAAAGGAGCACAGCAAAGGATGTAGATGAAGCAGTTTTTCGATCGAATTATTGTAATGTTGCCATTTGTACAACATTGGCTGTGACCTAGCTGGAGACAGAGGAAAGGAGAGACTCAGAGAGATCAGGTTTGAAGATTTGAGCTTTTCTGTGAATCTCTAAAATGGTGGCATATCATCTTAATGCCTTCTTCCTCCTTTGAAAAAGTTGGAGCTGTGTTTTTAAAACTGATTAACTTCCACCAAACATTAAGTGAAAAAGAAACAGCTTCATAGAGGGAATAAAACTGGACAAGTGGCAACCATACTAAAAAGGCGAGGCTTTGGAAAATGTGGCAGTTTAACCTTTAAATCTTACACCATGGCAAGACTAAGCATAGCAGCAAGACACAAGGTGGTCATCCTGCATCAGCAAGGTCTCTCCCAAGCAGAAATTTCACAGCAGACAGTTGTTTCCAGATGTGCTCCCCAAGATCTTCTGCAGAAGCACTAACAAACAGGCAAGGTTGAGGACCAGAAACGCAATGGTTGGCCACAGAAACTCAGTGCAGCAGATGAAAGACATGTCAAGCTGACTACCTTTCAAAATCGGAAGATGTCCAGCACTGCTATCAGGTCAGGACACCACCGGGACCCTGGTACACCCATCTACAGTCCAAAGCAATCTTGTCAGAAGTGGTCTTCATGGAAAAGTTGTGATCAAAAAACTATTCCTCTAAGTTGAAAACAAAGCCAAGCGACTCCCCTGAGCACAAAAACACAAGAACTGGTGTGTAAAAAATGGCAGCAGGTGCTCTGGACACGAGTCAAAATTTGACATTTTTGGCTCTAACAGAAGGCAGTTTGTCTGCCTAAGGGCTGCAAAGCTACATGGATGAGTTCAGGCAACAGTGGAGCACAGTGGAGGTTCCCTGTTTGGGGTTGCATTTCTCCAAATGGAGTTAGTCATTTGGTCAAACTGAACAGTCCCCTCACTGCTGAGAAACAGAGGCAGATTCTTATTCATCATGCAATATCATCAGGGAGACATCTGATTGGCCCAAAATTCATGTACAATGACCCAAAGCACGCAGCCAAAGTCATAAAGAACTATCTTGATCAAAAAAAAGAACAAGGAATCCTGCAACGGATGGCGTGGCCGCCACAGACCACTGATCTCAACATCATCAAGCAGGTCTGGGAATCCATGCAGAGACAGAAGCAACACCCAAAGTCTGCAGAAGAACTGTGGCAAGTTCTCCAGGGTGCTCAGAACAACCTACCAGCCGAGGACCTTAAAAAACTGTGTGCAAGTGAAGAAAACTGATGTTTTAGGCAAAGGGTGGTCATACCAAATATTGATTTGATTTGGGTTTTTCTGTTTACTGTACTTTCTAGGAAGTTTATTGATTAGTAAAAACTATTGCTTAGATTATTTTGGAAGCATAATTTTTTTAGTGCCTAAAACTTTTGCAAAGTACTTACATATATATATATATATAAACAAACTGACAAATGTACTAGAAAAGTCTGCAACATCTGGACTCTCCCTGTATGACTCAGAAATCAAATTTCCACCTTTTGCAGATCTTGTCCCAAACAAAAGAGGGTCTACAGCAGATCTAGACCTGGGCCCTGATTATTAACCGATGGGGGAAAAAAAAAAACTATTCCAGAACAAATCCAGGATCCAGAGATGTCAGGGGAAAACATACCATGAGAGGGGTGAGAGGACAAAGGACTTGGACACAACCTGGGGAAAATCAGAAAGAAGTGAAAATTGCAGGGATCTTTGATTTTTTTTTCTCACAGCAAACTCCACTACTATCTGCTGCAGGGGGAAAAGATGAGATATTTTAAAGCTAAAGGGTGGTCAAGATATTAATTTAATTAGGCTTGTTCTATTCACTATATTTTCTAGGAACATCTGGCTCAGTCCAGAAGAGCACCGCCCTAGGAACAGAAAAATTACTTTGTTGTACCCTCAAACGCTCTGGTAGGAGGCCTGAGCCTGAGGAAAAAGTTACCACCCAGAGGGAAAAATAGTGAGAAAGGAATTTTTGAATTCGTATGTGGATTATACACATATATGTATACATGCATGTATGTGGAATATATATATTTTTAAATTTCTTCTCATCCAGATGTACAAGAGATGGTATATATGTATAGACACACAAATAAAGCCATCTGTTTTGGGTAAGTATTTTGCACATACAGTTGAATGTATATAGACACAATATAAATATACAATTTCGTGTGGCAGATACATGCACGGAACAGATGGATTTCAATCATGGCTGGCCAGGACAAAAGAAGTGTTAAGGTTTTATAACAGACTGAGCTAAAGGATCCTCCTACATGAAAATTTCTTTTTTTAATAACATGGTACAGTCAGTGAGAATATCATCTTTCACACACTGAGGCAATAATGCAACAGCCAGCAGCTTGCATTTATTAATTGTTATGTAATTTGTGACTTAATACAGTGTGATCAAACCTGCATGGTCTTTCAGTCATGACCTGGATTATACACTGACTAAATGTCCATGATAAAGCATATGAAAAGGTGTTCTGGCCTTTGTTCGTACTATAAAACACAATGCATATTATTTAATGACATCAAGGAGGGGTAGATGCCTGTTGCAAAAGAAGTAACATTATGAGATGAAAAAGCTGCAGAGGAATACAGAAGAGCTGGGTGGCTTTACGTTTGGAAAAAGCCAAAATGTTAAACATGGTAGGGGCTCCCTAATGATGTGGACAGCCATCATGCGGGAGCCATTCAGATCCAATGACTGCATGTCCATAATGGCTAAGGAACATGAGGCCATTTTACAGGACCAGGCACATCTTACTGTGGAAGCACTTCCCCCATGATGTTCCTCATGATGTTGCGCATGAAACTGTTTTGAACAAGATGAGGTCAAATGAATCCCATGGCATCCCGAGTTACAGGATCTACACATAACTGAACCTTTAAGGGGAGGTCTGGAAAACAGAGCTTGAAATAGATTTTCTCCACCTTCATTTGTTAAAAAAACTGCAGGCTTTTGTTCTTGAAGAATAGTGCAATATCCCACTACATTATTTTGTCCACCCCCTGTAGGTGTAAAACATGTCATTGCAAGTATTAAAATTAATGGGAACTGCTCCTTGGAATGATGCTACCCACCCTCACCGTGTCTTCCCCCCATACTCCCCATGGGCTATATCGCTCCTCCGCTGTTCTTCATCTCCATGAGCTCTGTTGCTACTGCTTCTCGCCCACTACAGAGAAAACCACCGCAAGCCTTGTTCCCACACACAGCCTCCACATGCGCGTGCACACATACCTTCATCAAAGCTCAAGAGCATATATACGTGCGCACTGAATTCTCACATATTCACAAGCACCAACAAGGGTTTGAGATCCCCACCTTTGAAATCACTTGTAGCTGTATTCACACCATGCCACATTCGCTTTGGTCTTGCTGGATGGGGGCCGACCTGCAACTCACAACATGGTGGGCCCCCATCCAGCAAGACCAAAGCGAATCATGTTCAAGGTCAGGATATCGACACGATCACAAGAAGAATTAGCACAGATTTGCATGACGGTCAGGAAACACAGAAGCAAATCAAACGAAGCTGAAAAGGCGAATGACGTAATGCTTTGTCAGTGGAAGGACCAACGAGAACTGGGGAAAACGTGGATTTGAAAGTCTAATGTGGGACTGTTCAACTGTATTTGTCTGGTGGGGTGTCGGCGTCAAGTACAATTGGTGAGCACCTGTCCTAACATGTACACACTGAGGGGAGGTAAGATGAGGTAAAGGTTCCTTGTAAGAAGCTCTTGACTCTTCAGCACCTTTGGGTTCATTCGAAACCTAATTTTGTACCTCATGAAGCAGAATTAATAATTAATAACATGCGTATAGTTCATGTTATTAAAACCCTAATGTATTCTGCAGAAACTTATACATGGCAAAGAATTTACTCCTTGTTTGCAACCTTGCACACGAGTTCTTTGCAATAGACTCTTAGTGACATATCCAAGGGTGCAATCGGGGGGTTTCTTCTCAAAAGTACAAAAATAGGTTGTATAGTTGTAATAGTTGGCTGGCCGAATCAGAACTATGCTACTAATACAGGGCTGCATTGTACAGAGCACCACACACCATCCCTTTTACTTCTTAACAGAGATCTAATAAAACGTTTAACACATATGAGGTAGCTGGACTGAGACTGGAGGAGACACCAATGGAGAAGCACAGCAGGGGAACACAGGCACTAAGATTAAAAATAAGGAGCTGGACATTTGGTGACTTGTTCTGTACCTTTCAAACTGGTACTTACTTTTAACAGATGCTTTTCTGTAAAACAAGTTACAATTGAGATTATACAAAGGTACATAAAATAATTGGGCTGGATTACATGGTCACTTCAACGCTTCTAAAAATTAAGGAAACTACGGTCAGGTCCACACTCAACGAAATGGAGAAAATTTAGAAGAGTGATGGGATGAGGAGTAACCATCTCACCATAAATTATAAACTGGCTGAGGGACAGAGATGGAGCCATGCAAGACCATCTGGTAAGATCGAGCTGATAGGTGAAGAAGGAAAAAGAACCCATTTTAAAAGTGATAGTTTTATTAAAGCTGGTCTGCTTACAGAAGCAGGATTTCATCTTTGAGTGTGAAATGCGAGAGAAAGATGGAAAAGAAACATCCTTTTTTGTTGCTGCAGCATTTTTATTAGCCAGGAATTTTGCATCCATTGGAAATTTCCATGTGAATAAGTAGATTTCATCTGTTCAGCAAATGAGAAACAAGTCTTACAATGTGCCGCGTTAAACAATGTTTTCAAGATGTATCTATAAAGGGACAGTTTCTTTCCCATTTCTATCCCTTTTGCTGCAGAAGTTTGAGGAGCTTGAAGAAATGGAGTCATCATTAATGGAAAAGTTTCCATGTAGCCTTACAGACACAATTGCTATACCTCTACCCCCCTGTTGTGCAGAGCACGAAAACTCATTTCCTTCATTGTTCGGTTAAGCTTCATGCTTCACTACACTGATGCCATGTTCATTAACGTATTCCGTTTCCACTCCAGACCTTCTCAGGACAGCAAAGTGGAGCCAGTCTCTCTTAAATAAGACACAAGCTGGCTGAGTGAGGACAAAAAAGGTTTAACTTCATGCGTAGATGTCACACTACCATATTTGCACCGGCCAAGCATGACGTCCGTGGGTAATGACAGCCACTTGAGTTACGCATGACATCACTTGGCACTCAAGTCTGGTGTGAGCTCTGTGACAACTGTACTGAGGAAAAATCCACAAGCACAGTATATTGGTGGCCCCTGCTTCTTGACGGCACAAGCTTCCTAGTCTCACGAAACATCCAAGAAGCAATAAATTACATTAAAAAAAATGTGTATTTGAAAAAGTTTCCTGATGCCTTTCCATCCTTCAAAAGTATGGATGTTGTCAAGATTTCAAATGGTGAGGTTGATGGCAGATGGTCGATGGTAGTTGGTGAATACTTTTCTTCCTTATCTTTAAATAATCTGAAAGTAAATATGTGTTTTGGAAACCATTTTTCTCAGAAATAAAATATTGATTATTCTATAAGCAGCGTAAAAACACTCTCCACCTCGTGTCTACCTCGGTCTTTGTTTTTGAATTTTTTAAACGTGTGGAATACTTTGGTTGTACCTCAGACAGCACTCTTGGCCATGTCTTTCTTGAAAAAGAGATGTTTTCACATCGCCGGCATCTGAGACAAAAAAAGACACAGTTTTGACGTCTGCCAGCTGCGGCATTAGAATTTTCACGCGGTTGAATTGAAATTATGCTTTAGTCCCCTTCTGACAACAGCCAGGTTTCCCAGATTCTTTCCTGTTACTTTTTATTAACACTCAGCAATCAGATTTCTTTGGAACAGACACTACCGCAACACAATGTCCGTGCCATCAAAATAACCGACACTAACGGTGACAACAGCCTCATTTCAGCAAAATCTCTGACAAAGCTGTAATTCGTCGGGAGGAATTGGGCATAATATTCCAGCTCCTCCTGAGGGGACATATGGCAGGTTTGAAAAGTAACAAGTATGAAAATGTAAGTGAAACCATGCGAGAGGGTGTGAGGACCGCAGGAGTAAGCACCCAGGAGTGTGCGCCTATGGCCAAGGAATGTCTTCTTTCCCCACCCAACAGAAAATGTCCCTCCTGCCTACTACGGTAAGTGCTAAATATGAGGAAACAGTACCTCACTGGCTGTGTCATGCTGTGGTTCCAGCATGCCGCTGTCTTATCATGAGTGTCTCACAAAGAAACACAAGCAATGTCTTTAAGGATGTTGCTGTCTCAAAAGATCAGGAGCTGCTTGGCAAAAAAAAAAAAAAAAAGAAGATCCATGGACACGAACTCCACGGAACCCAGCTGGACAGTGCAATGGAATCCCCTGCCGGTTTTACAAAAAGTAATTTACCTCAGGAAAAAAAACTCCAAAATGATAAATGATAAGTGATAAAAAGAAAATAATAAAAAAGACAGCAAAGAAAGCTATCCCAGCTATTTCTGAAAACGCTGATACCAGGCTTGCAAACGGATGCCCTTTTACAGCTCCGCCCCAGCAGTGGCCGTAGTTGCTGGTTGTAAGAGCTTCCTAGCCCTGTCCGCTCTGACTGTGCAAAACTCTTAATCCCAACATCTAAGGCTTATATGTGAACTGATATTGCACCTCTTGATCCTTTCATCCCCGACCCTGTGCCTGCAACGGCTCTCTACCTTTTTCACACCCAAGCTTCTTTGGGCCCTGCGTTTTTAATCGACTATCCAGGCGTCCCCGAAAAAGGAATCTTTCGCACATTAGCTCCGCATAAACAACCGAAATTATTTAATACCAAGTTACGACCAGATATGAGGCTGATTCTTCACATTTATGAATAACAAGAGCTGAGCGTGAGAAGTTCCTGCTGGCAGACACCGTAGCGGACAAGCAAGCATGCATCTGTGAGAGATTAGTCGTCTGTTGGGTTCAGTGAGCACAAGTATAATTTGGTCCTAACTGGACGTGTGGTGAAATAATTTTTCAGTTGCTGTACTTGTTCTGTTACCAAGGAATTCTTCCTTCCCTTCCACGGTCTGCAAATACACGCGGGGCAAGTGTTCGCAGTGTTGAGCGTTAAGTAAGGCCCTCTTTATTATTCGAATCCTTTTTGTTATTCATTTTGAGGAACCTTCAGGTACACACCTACACCTAGTTTGCTTATAGCACCGTCACCCATTCCTGTTTACAGTTACTATCTCCACACTTTCATTTCAAGATGTGTTCAGTGATACTCTTGTGCAACCCTGGGAGCTTTCCTCACACTATCTGGTGCATTTATATTATCATTACAATGCTTTATATTATTAAGATAAGTAAGTGTCTGTTTTTAATAATGACTTCACTATTTATCTCCATTTTGATGGGCTTTGTTGTTTGCCAGAAAAGTCACCCCCGTTCGCTCAAGCAGAGGAATGCTTAAAAATTTCTCCCGTCGAAATCAAAACCTCCGACTTCCAACAGTTCACCTTATGACAGATAGGTAGGGGGTCACCTGTAATTTCCCGTTGGACTACAGCTACAGTTTTTCAGTTAGCTTGAGTCTAATGAAGTGAAGGGTTAGAAAGATTTTTCATGGCACAGTGTTCAGATTTTCAACTGTCAAATGCCTGTTTTGGGGATTTACTGTAAATCCACAATTTCTTTGCTTTTTTGAACCCTTATTAAAAATTAGAGCCCGACTAATTCTGCCTTAAATACTGTATCATATTGAAGTGTATCATTTAAGAGCCTCATTTGGCACCATCTCTCACTTGTGTGGTCATGCCAATGAAGCACAATTTAAATTTGTATTTGAATTTGAGATTCTGCCAGTTTCTAATGTATGGAGTAATATCTGCAATGGCTTCGGAACCAGGCTTTCAAAGCCTTCCTTTCAGTACATTCACAGAAAATGTGACAGCACTATTATTATCTCCGCTGTAGTCCACGTCCAGTAAAATAAAGAAAACATCACCGGATCTGCAGATACCAAATATTTCACTCAGTCAAACAGTGATAGACCAGAAATTCCACATAATATCAAAGATAATGGATGCACGCATAACACTGATGTACCCCAGACCGTGACACCATATTTAGCTATTTCTTGGGCAGTTTTTACAATAAAATCCATTTTGAAATGAATAAGGATTCGTGATAAACTAAACGATTCAATCTCTGAAGTAACAGTTCTGCAGTTTTGCATACACATATATATTGTCTGTCTAAGCAGTCCAACTGACAGATGTTTAGACTGGTCTACGCAGCAGTTGCATTATGCCCAGCAGAGACTTACAGAGAATTACAGAGTTTGTTAGATTAGTAAACAGGTGGTTTTGCATTTGCATATGTATGAGTGCCTACGTGAGGTGATGCCAAGAAGTCTCCTGCAGATATAACTGTAGAAAAGAAGTGAAAGAAGAATTTAATAAAGTTAGAGGATTTAATTATGTTGAATGTTTAACAAAAAAAACAAGTTCCTTTGAAAAGAACACAACTACAGAGTATCGACTATAAATAAATAATTCAACTTTATAACTTAACCTCAAATGTAGTGTGACCATAAAGTGCAGCAGATCAGGGATGCTCGTGTGTTACTTATGTGGCAAATGGATCTACTGAAGAATGGCTACATCTGGACGCCTTACGAAAATACAGGTGCCAACACCAGCTGAATGTAACTAAAACATCTCTGATGGTGTCTCACTGATACACATGTACGCATTATATGCTTTGGTCAGGAGTTGTTTCACGTTTGTACAAGACCAGCGACCAAAAATCAAAAAGAAAATCCAGTGCACAACATCCATCCATCTATCCCTCCATCCATCCATCTATCCACTCATCCATCTTGTCATTACCATTGGGCTCTTGTCAAGTGTCCATCATGGTCATGGTGATTCATGGCCTATCTTAGAAGCTTAGGATGAGAGGCAGGGTACACCGTGAACAATATGCCAGCTCGCTGCTGGGCAAACACACACTAATTCCCTCACACAAAGACACTAAGGGACATTTCTTTAAAGACTGAAGCAGGTTCAAATCCACATTCAAGTTCAGAAGTTGTGAGACACCAGCCCTACCCACTGTGCCATGGTGCCACCCATAAAGAAAGAACAACAGTACGACAAAAGATTTGGACTGAATTTTCTGCACTCGATTTAAAAAAGTAAACTGTATGCTTGATAACATATCTATCTAACCATTATATCAACTAGTCATTGTGAAGTGTGTGTGTGTGCGTGTGTGGGGAGGGGGTGTTAAAGACATATCTACACTTAAAGGACTAAAGCCTCAGATAGCATAAAATAGCAGTAACTGTCACATAGGTACATTTGTGCAAATAATTAAAAACTACATAATTCAGGAGTATTTTAAAAATGCAAAGTATGCTGCCCAAGCTTTGAAAACACACTTATAGAACAATGCTCAAGCTACACCCATTATTGAAACCCAGGGATGCAGAAAAAACGGGACTTTTATTTTACACGTGTAGAGGAGTCTGGAGAAGGCGACACTGCAGCAAACGCAGCAGCTGACGGACAAGTTTTACAATGGAACACTGCATGAAAAGTAAAAACAATATTCAAAACAAAGTAACAGTCTACCTTGACGTCCAGAACACACAGAAGATCATCACTGGCAGCACAACTCCATCCAATGGTAACTAAACTGCACTATGTAAGGGGGGCATCGCTCCCTTATCATCCTTTAATGAATATAATTAATTCCCGACAATTTGCCCAAAAAGTGGTCTGGTAAAAAGAACTCTTCGTTCTTTAATTCAAATGGGAGAAATGGACAGTGCACGTCCCGCAAAATAAGCCTGGAACACAAAGAAGTGCTGCTATGTTGTTACACACATGACGTGCGATGGACACTCAGTCAAAGGGCGGTAAGTCATTTATCTCGTACCAAAACAATGAATGTTTATGTGTGCATGGCACTCGCTTCATATAATAAACATGCAGATGCCTAATATATTCATAACAGCCATGGACGTCTTCACTGTATGTGCGAGAGTACTGGTCTATTTAAATTACAGTACTGTGCAAAAGTGTTAGGCATGCAACTTCAATGTGTGTTGAGAAGTACAGGTAGATTCTTATCTACCATCAGGGAGGTTTCTCATTGGTCCCAAATTCATTCTGCAGCCTGAGAATGACCTCAAACACCCAATCTCAGTCATACACAACTATCTTGAGCAAAAAGAAGGAATCCTGCAACAGATGGTATGGTCCCCACAGAGCCCTGATCTCAACATGATCAAGTCAGTCTGGGAGGACATGCAGAGACAGTCGAAGTGTGCAGAAGAACTGTGGCCAGTTCCTCCAAATGTTTGGAAGAACCTATCAACCTCTACCTTAAACTGTATGCTAGTTTGCATAAGAAAATTGATGGTGTTTTAAAGGCAAAGGGTGGTCCCACCAAATATTGATCTGACTGAGGTTTTTTTTGTCTACTACACTTTTTAGAAGGTTTATTGATTAATAAGTATTCATGGCATTATTTTTGGAACCATCCTCGCTTTATAGCATTTTTCCCACAGGTGCCTAACACTTTTGCACAATACTGTATGTTAAGACCCACGTTGTCACAAAGACGGGGGGCAGGGAGCGTGTGGTGGACTTAAGCACAACGTTTAACTGCACAAACACAAATCCAATAGAAGGGATGATAAACTTTACTGAAGTTAATGGGAAAGGATTTTTACTTTGGTTAAGGCGTGGATTATCCAAAGACGGTCTGTCAGCTGCACTGGATTGTAGAGGAGCCACGAGCGCAGCTTTCTGTGCTTTCAAATGCTTTATCTGAAACTCTTAGCTGAGGGACAGGTCTTTATGCTTAGTCTTTTGTTCCAGAGGACACCTTCCCTTCCTGTACATGGGGGCTTAAATAGGGATGTCATGGCAACTGTGTCTTTACTGACTGTGACTAGGTGTATATGTTTGGGTTGTTTAGCCCAGTGAAGCCCCTGTTCACTACCTCCTGTGTTCACTAGTTACCTAAGCAGCGGGAAATGGATCTTCTACAAACTTCTACAGTTGGCGCTGATGAGGGCCAGTCAGAAAACTGCTAATGTTTGTGGGGAGTAGTGAATTTAGCAGTCAAAAGTAATGAGACCAGAGATAAGGAATAACTGAACAGATTGAATACATATGTATATATCCAGATTCAATTAATAACACCAACAGCATTTTCATAAACAAGAAAATGCGTTTTGAGCCCAAAATGAAATGTGCACTTCAATATTTACTGAATATTTACTGAAAAATAAAGTTTGTATATTAAAATGTTCCCAGGGAGCTGTTAGAAATCTTTCCCCGGTCCACAAGATGCTCTCCAACTCAGACTTCCAGTTTGCTGGTGGTGGATTGGCTCACCATCCTGTGTGTTGCGTTCGCAAAGTCAGATTCTTATGAGAGGACAAAAAAAAACATCTGACCAAATGAAAGTTCACACAGTGATTTTTCAGTTATTTTCAGGGTGGTCCACACGTTTTCCAGCAAATCTTATATGAGTTGCACAAGTAATTTTTATGGATGATTTTTCTTGGCTGAACACTGTTCATGTCTGCCCGGGTCAGCTTGTTCCGTTTTCTCAGTTGTTCTAGAAAAATCGTTCAGCAGTTATTGCGAGATCCCATATCTCTCATCAGATACGCTGGAGGTTTTGCATACTATAATTTTAAGTTGAATATGCAATAACCTCAGTTTCGTGCCTGGGTTATACTTGGCATGGTGTCCAGGTGTTGGTTGTGCACAATGGTGTGTGTGATTGTGAAGTGAAGAACCGGGTGTTTTTTCCCCTGAAGGTCGAGTTCACAAGTAGCATCAGAAGATTACTGTTATTGCTAGTAATAAGTTTAAAACTAACCCCATTTTTAACAAAAAGAGACCTCAGCAGTAACTACTTTTGTTCACCCCGCTGTTTAATGCATTACTATCGTTGTCTCAGTGTTCCCAATGAGACCGCAAGGCCTTCTCCCCACCACAGCAATGATGAAGGGCATTAAAAAATGACAGGCGGAGATGGTTCACCTTCGACTCTCACTCAGGGTAATCATACAGCTAACTGGCTTCCAGCACAAAGACCAGACCTTGTCTTCAACGTCACAGATCTCTTTTGAAATGAACTTCACACTTGGGTTCACCACATTCCACACGGCTGCCACTGCGAGACTGTTATTGTTGTTGTTTATTTTTTATTTGTATTTTTCTTTTTATTGTATAGGTACCTCAGCGATGGACTCAGGTTCAAATCCAAGAACTGAAACTGGGAAAATTACCCAGTACATGTTGCTATAACACAACCTAGCCAAGCAATTGTCATAGCTACTCAAAATACTCACAATTCCTCCTTGTTGAGCTACTGGTAAAGTTTTTTTTACAATAAAATAGTTAATGAAAAAATGCAAATTCATTTGCATCAATAGTGTCTCTCCACGTTTTTCATTCTTTTCAACTCATATACAGGACTAGCGACGCAACAAGGATGCACTTGTCTGAGGCAACGTCACCAAGGTTCGTATTTTGAACTAAAAATATCTGTGCTCAGCCTGTCGCATAAAAGTGATTTGGCAGGATTCACTTGTAAAACGGAATTCTCAGAATAAAAGCCGTTATATGAAGAAAACCAGTGCACTTATATGTCGTACATATGCTGCACATCCATCCATCCTTTATCCTTAACTGTTTAATCCTGTGCAGGGTTTCAGTGGCCCACAGCATATTCTGGCATCACTGGGCAGATGAAACCACACCTGGACGGGACACCAGTCAAACACAGGGTGGCCACATACATGCACACACTATGGGCAATTTTAGGGTGACCCATGAGCCTAAAGCAGGTGTCTTTGGACTGTGGGAGGAAACCAGAGCACGTGTATGAAAGCCAGACAGACATACAGAGAACATGCAAAGTTCAAGTTGGACTTGAACGTCACGCCCTACCAGCGTCAACGCTACTCGCTGAGCATCACACTGCATATTGCATTTACATGAATTTATATATACATATGCAGAGTATCGTTCAGCTGCACGCCTCTCCGTTTCTGAAAACATCATGATCTGTTTATGTTTTCAAACCACTTTGATGTAAGCAATTGCAAGGTGAAAGAAAGACACATTGCTCTGTGGAACAAAAAATAGCAGATTCTGTCTAATAAAGTTTGCTGTTTATCAACCACAGTACAAACGTAGGACTGATAATCTGCCTATGTGAATGTTGGGACAAACAGACACCTGACTTCATAACTGGAGCTACTGAATGATACATCTCACCCCACTGCCAAATTAATAGTAATGGCAACAAGAACAACAACAACAACAACAACAACAATAATAATAATAATAATAATTTTGCACAAAAAATGATTAGCTTTTAAACATGCCTTGATGCACTACGGAGCTTATGATTATTTATATTCTATTGATTTAGTGAAACCAATTACCCGACATGACTAATAAGGTTTTCAAAATGTAAGAATATTGCAAAAGTATTTTTTCTTTGTTTTTTTTTTTTTTTTTTATCTGTGACTTAATTTAGCTAATGGCTTTCAAGGTACATTTTTCAGGAACAAATGTAAGCACATTTGGCATGTTCATCTTTTGAATAATATATTTCATGGCACATTAATTTTGTGGATTTTATAATAGATGCTAAATTAGCTAAATTGATCTACTCATAATATGCACCTGCTTTATTGTGTTGCTCGGGGACTGTGAGACTGGTTATTCTATAATTCTCTATCTCCTGCTAAAGTACAAAAACAAACCAGTCAGTCTGTACGTGGATTCCGAACAACAGAAGAAATTGTAAACTCCCTTCTGCTATGGGATGAAGTCGGTGTGATGGTATTTCTGGACAAAAGGAAAGAAACACTTGTGAGTTAATATTTCAGGGTTACAAAAAAGAACGCTTTACATTTTCCCACATCTTTTCCTCTGGCATGAGGCCAAAAATATGAGTGAATGGCTAAATTTATTCTTTTGTTTTGTATATTTTAACGGGGAGTAAAGAAGCATTTAGCAACTGAACACAAAACATTATGACTGGAAGGTATTTTGAATATGCTTACTTTTGCTCACCCAAATGTGTAACACAATAAGTACCCTGATTCCATAATAATAATAATAATAATAATAATAATAATATGGACAATATAATGTGATTTCAAATTTAAACTTTTTAAACAACAAGGTTATCCATCACTTCAGTCAGTGCCTCTATGTCACCCTTGGTCAACTAAACTTCATATCCAAACTCGATACTAACACTAATAGTCTGTACTAAAATTCTGACAAAATTGCTGTAAACATTCTGGCAAAATTTCCGTGCATGGTCGTGATGTTTCTCCATATGCTTCACAGTGTATCACCATGCTGACCCTCTCCTAAATACTTGTGCTCATTGCTGCGTCCGCCACAGTGACAGGTAACCGGTGGCCATTGGTGCCATCTGCCATCGTTCACAAGGATGTCGAAGGCCGAAGGGTGTCACGTGCACTGCCAGTGTGTCTGGGCAATGAACGGTCTCGTGGAAGCACCTGCACTTCACAAATGTGACACCCCCTGCCTCTGGTTTCCATGGAAACGTGCTGCGGGTACCAGAGTCACCTTGCTGGACAGGTCTCACTGCGAGACGTGAAAGTGACAGGAAGTGAGGTCACAGTGACCTCAGAGGAACTGGACACACCTTCCAGTGGTGAAGCTAAAGGAGCAGAGGAGGAGAGCCAGGCGGGCCATTAGTAGCACTTTGATACGTGTTACTCCGTCTGGGATGCTGCAAACCTTTGGCCGCCACGGGCAGCCGCAGGAATGGCGAAGTTCTGTTTCCAAGTTCCTTTGACCCTCAATTCCTCTCTATGGCCCAGCAGCCAGCATCAGCATCAGCTTTGCAAAACTTATGCAATGACAGAGCTGTATCTGTACCAAATTGTTCAAATTATTATTATTTCCTCTGTGTCTGAATCACCATTTAATTAATTTCCTATATTTTGCCAGAATCTATTTAGTTCAAGTACATCCCACCCCGCCATGTATTATTTTGTTAAATAATTTATATTAAGACTGAAAGCTTTAAGTCTGGAAGCATCTATTTAGAACCACTGTATGGTTGTGAAGGACAAGCTTCTGGTGCTGGATTTTATACCACAGTTTTGAACATGAATGATTAATACCAAGGAGCAATACAGAAATATTGATGAAGAGGGAAATGGTACTTTTCTGAAGCTTAAAAAAGCCAATTGAATTGATGACATGCCAGTGGTTATGGTTGGCGTAATGCATTTTAAACAGAAGCAATCATTTCAGATAGAACGCTTTATCATCAGCTATGAATTCAGTAATTGCTGGCCATTAGAGGCAGAAAAGTCAATATCATCTCCAAAACACAAGACAAAGCAGACGGAAAATAAGCACTTAAGGACTGTGGGTCTTTCTACTCGAGAGGTCTAGTGGACATGTCAGATCAGAATATGGACACAGACTGAGTGCTTGTTCTGGGACATCAGTGGGATGTTGAAGGACTTTTGAAAGAAATGTAAGCGACAATGTTCTCCGTCCTCATGGAAATCTGATTTCATCACACTTACAGTTTCAGAACAGTAAATATAAACTTACGTTTCATTTTGCGTAATATAAAGATTGCGTTTCAAACGACAAATCTCTTTTATCTAAATATTGTTTGCCGAATATAACAGCTTATTTCTGCAGTCTAACTACTATATGCAACCATTGTTTTCCCAGAAGCCCTGTTAAAGGTTAGTTACTTTCAGGAATACTTTCAGTGCTAAGTAGAGGTGAAGGCTTTGTAAAGCAATCACACACACACACACACACACACAGAGGAGGAGAGACTAAGGGCAATTTAGGACCACCAGTTCAAATGAAACTGATCTCTTTGAACCCTTAGATGAAGCAAAAGCACCCGAAGGAAACCCACGTAAAAACACGAGGAACAAGAAAACGTCCATTTGATTAATTTTTATTATTATTGACAGAATTCGATATGTCGTTCTAAGAATGAAAGGGATTATCTGAATTTTTTCCTCAGCATGTTATAAAAAAGGAATTAAAAAGATGTTCCTGAAAAGGTGGACCCCACCCACACCTTCTGAAAAGTTCTGGCTGTTTTGGAACATTTTCTAAAGAACCACAGGCTCTCGCCACCATTTTGTTGGCAGCTGTAACATTTCAACTTCAGATGGAGATTTGGTAGCATGGATGAGAGGGATTAAAGAGGTATCTGGACAAATGTTACCTGGCCAAGCGAGGTCTACAAGCAACATGAAAGGCAGGTTTGAGCAAATGAGCACTGCAGAAGCTAAGCTCGTCGGCTGAGTTGAGCTGGATGCTGTCAGTCCTGAACTAAAGAAAGTCTCCTTCTCCATTGGCAGCTATAGAAAAAGTAAGCAATTTAACTCATCATGTGAACAGGATTGAAAATGGTATCGTCAGGACTTAACATTCAATTTCTGTTTTAGAGGATTCAGTTAAACCACATGCAGAATCAATAACCACAGTCGAGCAAAAAGCCGTTTTACCACACAAAACCGGACAAAGTGGAATATAAAAGTTGCCTCAACAATTTAAAAATGGTGGGTTTAGCTCACAAAGCTGAAGGAAACACTCCTCTCGAATTCTGCAGGACAAACTGGGTGGGAATGTTGGCTTATTCTCCCCTTTCCGAGTCTGATTTAGCCTACTTGCTCCCAGACCACATTCCTGACTGAGGAATATTCTGGTTCAATTTCTGCAACTCGCTGAAGATACAGGCGCAGCAAAAAATGCAACATCATTCTTCTACCCCAATCTGACAGCTGATATTATGCAAAGAGATGTTAATTCTCTGAGATTGCCGGATCTTTCAAAATGTACAAAATCAACTGTGGTTTAGTTTTTCTGCCTGTTTGACATCCTCCAGATTGACTGCCTGACATGAGCCACCATTACTTTTTCTGGCCACTATGACGGGCTGAGACTGGTTTATACAAATAAGTAAAACAATCTCAGAATATGTTTTTTTAATTTTTTTTTTCTGTTTCTGTTTGTACTCAGGATTTTAGTCCTTTTATTTTAAAAGGATGATTTTAGTTCAAACACTAATGTAATTAACATTATAATCACTAGAAGAGAATAGAACATAGTGATCACAAGCCCAGTTTGGTTTTGTACTCCTACTTTGAAAATATTTTATCATACCCAACTAAAGTTGGAAATATATCTTCTGTACTACAGATAAAGCAATAAAATGTGCAGGATGAATGTCTGAATACAACGGAGAATAAATGCTGCAAAATGGAAGATAAATAAATACAAATTCATAATTATCACATCACAAAATAACACTATTTTCATGTTACATTTTTACTGTTAGTTTCCATACTGTACAATAATGTCATGTATTGCATTACTTTACACCAACTAACTAAACATTAATAAAACCTAAACACAATTATAATTCTGAATGCATTCATAAGCAATTTAACTGCTGAATGATGAATGAAATGTAGTGGAAATGATAGTTGTGTTTAACTCAAGAGAATTACAACAGTGACATGAGAAATAATACTAATTATTACAAATGTAAACAAGTAAGACATAACAGCTCAGTACTGTAGGAGACTACGAGCCCAACACAGCAATTCCTCGGAATCCAGACCCTCAATATCCACATTTTCCTCTATTTCAAAAGGCAGATGGAAACTGTTGCTGTAACAAATTTTTATCCACAAACAAAAATCTAAATATATGTAAAAAAAAAATCAAAATAATAAATAAATGCTGTACAGTACTGTACAGTGTACTGCAATAAAATAATAATGTATGTCTTGTAATAAATGCCGCTGTGTACTGTTATAAATTTATCCAAACCGGACACTTTTTGTAAAATAAACACATTTATTTAAATGACGATTGTTGTGTCAAACCAGGACGTGGACTCGGGTTACTTTGGCAGACTTTGGCGGGTTTCTCTTGCCACCGAACCCCGCTGTGAACCCCATGCTGCGCCCTCTCATCTCCTGTGTGTAACGCAGTGACACTGGGGGGGGTCCTAACGCGAAATGTCCTGTACTGCACACACTGCACCATGTGGTGTCAACATCCAAATTGATGACATCATTAAATGTTTTCTAATGAAGTAACTGGTGTTTACAGTGTTTATCAAGCTGAAGTCAGGGGTTTATAGTTATATAGGTGTTTTATGACTGGCTGGGAGCGCATTACTTATTTATCCCCCCAGTCTGAAAGAACGGGAAACAGGCACTCGCTGCGTGAAAAATTTGTTACCCCACGCGTTTTCAGGGACGGGTTCGATTCGGATCCCGAGGGATTACTGTATCACCGATAAACAAGGCGAGACGGCAGGTGCACCTAAACGCAAGGCGACCGCTCACTTCTTCGGGAATGACCGGTACTGTGTTAACACACACGCACCCTTTCGAAATTCTTAAACAAAACAGTTACCGATATCGATGAGGGAAAACCAGAAAAAGAGCCACAAAAAACTGCTTTGTAGCTCTTTCTAATGTTACGGCAAGTGCCGACCTGTGTCTGCATCGACAGCTGTTTGAAATTAACCGCGGTTATTAACAAGCCCTCCGAGGAATTATCTATCTAGCATTGGCACTTAAACACTGGATGACTTGTGGGCGGCAGCTGACACCCCCTCCACAACTGCCGTGTTTGTCGTTGAAGCTATACGACAAGGGGCTGCTCTCCTGCGTTAATTGAAATGGGAAATGAGTGTTTGCGAGAGAGGGGCCGAGTGTAATGGAGCGTCAGTCCGTGTGTCTGTGTGTATGTGTGCAGCCGTGGTGGTCAAAGCTGCCTCCTTTTGGACTCGGAGGTTTCGGGTTTGATTAAAAAATTACCAACCTGGATAAATTAACTTATAACTGCATTTTTCTTTGGAGAAATGTGGAGAAATGATTAAATGCCATGTAAATTTGTGTGAGTAGGTGCTTGGTAAGGGTGAGCGTTTGACACAGTTTCGGGGGCCATGTGGGACTGTGGTTGGCTCAAGCCCTCTCTTCACTGGGGTGATAACCTACTTCAAAGCAGTCGGGTGAGGTTTGGGAGGACTTAGACTGGAACATATTTCAAAGGCAAAGTGTGGTGCACCAGCCTGTCATTGTTTAGAGGTAAGACAAACAGGGACTACCATCCACTGTGTGCCCTAAGTGTTGTGAATGTAATGCTGCCAGTTTGTGCTTTGAGCTTTGTTTTTCCTCTAGACCCTTTCTGTGCTGGATTGGTAGCACAAAGCACATGTTAGGGTACAAGATCCCATATCCTATCTTCTGGACTGATGGAGAAAAACACGCAAGGAGCACACAAGATAATCAGAGAGAAACAGGAACACTTGGACTTACAGCGTCTGCCTCAGTTCTGCCGTATCTCTGGATGTCCCCAAAGACTGGAAACTCTTCTCTAGGGTAACAACTGTAACAGAAGAATCAGGAAGGTCAGAGACCCGCGGTGATGCCAAAGACCGTGAAGACAAATTCTGAGCCATTCATGATGGTTACTTATAGTTTTAAAGTGAAGAGGCAGAAGACACATTGCTAAAACTAGAGGAACGGGCTCCAAACAGAATGTTGTTTCACTTGCTCTGGTGATGCTTGATTTTCAGGACATTTTAATTGACAAAGTGAAATTGGCAGCGCTACATCAGCTCTGGGTGGGTTTATATGGTCCCTGCATGTTCAAAATAAACTCCCTTCAGAGTTGATTTAATGCGCTCAGAGTTGATTTAGCACTGCCTGTTTCGCTGTGCAGAGCCTTGGAATCCTACAGAAGCCCCCATCTGTTCACTGTGCTCCACCACCCACCTCCCGACTTCTCCCTACCCCCCAAAGCTCACCGTTGGCATTGATCTGGAAGATGTTGGAAGCAGTCTCTTGGAAGACATCCTGCAACTCCGATGGGCTCACCTGCGTTGCTGCAGAGGGCGACACGGAAGCAGAATGGCCCCAATGTTCAGTGGAGACCACACGACATACAGGGTGTGGGCAATGAACAGAACTGTAATCATTCTACATAGACTGGGTTGTGAGTATGGCTGTTTTGTAGTGGCACTATGATATTATCGATTTATTTTTTATGTGATGACCACACAACATCATACTTATGCATGTGTATAAAACTAAGCAGTACTGTTATAACTTGGCAGAACTTTTGAACTAGAACTGTGTGACGCTCTGGTTTAAAGTGTCAAAAAGGACGGTATGCTCATTGCATAGCTAACACTGTATGGTAGCTGTAAACATTTTGACGTCTGGATACAGGCGTAACAGAACCGCATGCAGAATATTGTTCATTAAAACGGGTGAGGATAGCAGGTTTAAAAACAAACATACATAAATAAATTTAAAATAAATAAATAAATAAAATTGTCTTTTTCGCTTTTATGCAGCCACAGAGATGAAGAAACATGAAGTGGGTACCTTTTTATCACCCAACACCTATCCGGAAAGAGAAATTGCTCCGGTAAGCCATCTATATTTGCACACTTTATCTAACAACTGTTTCACCCTAAAAAGCAATTAATTCCACGGCCTAGAATGCACTACTGTGATACTATTCCATCTTGTAATTATTGAAACAAATGTTTGGAAAACTATTTTTTTCTCATATTAAAATCAATGCAATGCTATGGCTATCCATAATTTAATGCCTGTATTAAAGGGGGGGGGGCGGGGGGCTTAAACAGCTTACAGAGATAAGCACAATTTATTTCTGGGGATTTAATTGTGCTAATAGATGCGGGACCAATAAAACAGATCAGTTATTAAGAGAGGCATGAATACTGAGTGTGCTGAGCCAGAAAAACCTATTAAAACAAAGAACCATTACCTGTGGGCAGCTCAGTGTTGACTGAGACTCACATTAGCGGCTACACAGCACCAGTAGGTAACACTCTATAACACTCCTCCTTCAGGTAGAGGATCACCTGTCCACCTCCTCTTTAGGGACACCTGACTGTTCGGGGCTGTTTCCACTTCTCATTGGCACAGCTACCTTGCCCAGCTCTCCCAATACTTATTTCCACCTGATTCAGCTATGAGATTATCAACCCGACTGCTCTAACCAGAAAAAAATATCTTTAACTGCCACCATTTTCTGAGATGTACTAGTCCTGTAAAGCTGTCAGCACTTCTCCTTTCCACTCAACTTCCACCCTTTGCTCTCACCGTGCCATTTAGAGTCCAAACTGTCAGCGCAAATGCCTTTTTTTCTTAAATATCCAAAGAAATTAAGACTAACATCCATAAAAGAGCTTTTCCTCCGATTATAAAGATGAATAGAAATTGGAAGCCTGCCATTAAAACTACAATCACCTCGAGAAGAAGCCTGTTCAGATACATTTCACCATGGAAATAATTACAACAGGGCAAACGCAACCTCGATTATTTTCTACGTGGCAATGGGGAGATGTTGCCAGGAGGGTGCTGCAGCGGAGATACTCTACTGTACAGACCACACAACCCATCCGGAACCAACAGTAAGCTGCTCATCTGACGCTATGATGCGGAGGAGGGCTGACAGGACACCAGTCCATCACAAGGAAATCGCACACTACTACATACCACAGTAAACAGTTTGAAAACTTATCTATCTATACTTTGTTTTTCACAAAACAGTCGAGCTTCAACAAACTCGATTTTTATTTACCTAAATCAGAAATACAAAGACAGCTGCAAAGATGAGTCATTTTAAAAGCTGTTGTAATTACACACACACACACACTTATAGGTGGGTTCTGCTCAGTATGCAGCTTCATGTCATGAGCCCCGGAAGTAGAGATCTTTTAGCACAATTCCAGCCTTTAGATGTTTAAAGCATGGACTGTACAGTAGACTGGAGGTGTCCTTCTCAGGTTGGCTAAACACACAAAGAGCGAGAACCTATTTACTCCTTATTTTACCTCTTTCACTTAGCCTTTGTCTCATTCTGCCACTCAAATCAGGTCACTTCATAACCTGGCATCTTATTTTCTGTGGAATAACAGGTTTGAAATGACATGGTCATCCTAAGGGCATCAACAACACATCCCTGTCCATAGAAGCCACATGTTTCAAGCCTCGTGCCCACTGACACTTTGCAACACTCATTCTTCACGTGGTTCATAGAGTTAATAGTAGACGTGTTAACTTAATATGAAACACTTTCCAAACCTACATTTGTTGTAATGAATTTCATTGTCGACTGACGTTGACCTGTTTGCTGCTTAAAGGCAAGGATGCAAAAAGTAATTCTTCTGGACAAGTGTGTGATGTTTCTGTTTATCTGGCAACCTTGGCTAATGTGATAATGTACAACTTTAAAGATCACGACCGTTTTTGCTGGCTGGTGTTTTCATTACAGGCGAATCTTCACGCCTCTCAATTACAGTGCAGAGCACAGCTTGGTGTCGTGTGGCTCATGCATTCTTAAGATCACGGCTCAGAAATATGCTCTTATTACCTTTAAAATTCAATGGGAAAACCACCACGAAAGAAAATAGACCTTTTTCTATCCTGAGATCAATGTGTTTGCCCGTGATAAACAAGACATTGTCCATCCATCCATCCATCCATCCTTCCACCCATTTTCATTAACCCCTTTGTGGCCCAGGGTCCAGAGCCTAAACACAACATCCTTCTAAAATATATGCTTTTAAATAGTTCAAATAATTTATTAAACAATTTTTGCAGGTAATAATGGGAAGGCAAATGTGGGTAAATGGTTATCAACTTTAATAAACTTTTTGACTGGCATGCATGTTCTTGATAGCAACAGTGATATTTGTTGAAAACATCCACACATTGCAGAATATTTATCATATAAACAAAATCTCAAAAGCACCAAATGTAACTAATTAATCTGTTTTAGGTAATTTTTTAAAGCAAAAAATTAACCAGATTGGGGGGGACCAGCACTGTGCCCCATGTTTTTTTTTTTTTTTTAATGTACTCATAAACCACTCAGACCCACTGAGACCAACAGAGGGCAGGTCTGGGGTCCAGCAATTGCTCCCAGCAATGGGAACAAATTTAACTAATAACACAAAAACACAGCAACACAATAGGCATGAAATAAAATGTATCACTCTTTTCAAGCCAACTGAACCCATGAACCCATTAATCCTGGAATTATGTTGGTAGCCCATCCTTCCAGAACCTTCAAAACTGACATCTTTACTCTTTTGACCTGACAGTTATCCATTTAAAGACACTAAAATGATATGTGCTACTTACATTCTGCTCTACTTACAATCCAATCACGAATCACTTCAATGCTTTACTGCGCTACCTTTTCAAAGGTAGAACTTTTTAAGCCCTGTGTAACGTGTAACTAAACCTTCCTGGGTTTAGAATCGCTCTGAATCTGATTTTAAATTTCTGAATATGTATTTCAATAACTTTGTGTTAACTTGCAATCGGTTTCAATAAAATATGTAGACATGCAAGTAAATATTAACCAAGATCATCAGGTAGGTGGGCGAAATCCACAAACAAATGATCTGTTCCCTTATGACCGTGTCTGTAGTGAGTCTCAAAGTTCAGCTTCTCTGTTGAGAAGAGCCTACACACGTGCACGTGCACACACTCGCACACCATACACACTCACACTCAAGAGTTCAGAAGTGGCAGGCTTGAGGTGGACATGCAGGAGCATTGCTTGGTGTGTTGGGTCAAGAGAAAAGACTAGCAGACAAAAGGTCGAGCACTATAATCAACCAGCATCTTCTTGTTTGTCTACATGATGATATAAGTGCAGCGGCCAGAGTCACAATTACAGCAGCTGCCCCGTGATGAACACATGCGGACCCCTGAGCAGCGTGCACGTTCTGAATTACTCTTCAAAAATAACCTTTCTGTATAACTGGATGAATCATAGCAAGTAGGTCAGTTAAGATCTCACATCTCAAGTCATTTTGGAGAAGTGCGGAGAGCAGATCTAGATAAATACATACATTATATCAGTATGTATGTATGTATGTGTGCAAGCGTGCGTTTGCAGATACGAGTGTATGTTGAATTTCGGGAGTGTATGAACTGACTGGTGCTTGGCAACAGAGACGCGCCTCCTATCTTGTGACACCGTATCTGCATGCAGCAAGAAACTCATGGAGATGTGCTGCTGTGTGGTGAGCAAATGGGAAAGTCTATAAAGGAAAGGCACAGAAACAAATCCAGGTGCCAGTG
The DNA here is from genome assembly GCA_900497675.1 of Arapaima gigas. Taxonomy (NCBI): domain Eukaryota; kingdom Metazoa; phylum Chordata; class Actinopteri; order Osteoglossiformes; family Osteoglossidae; genus Arapaima; species Arapaima gigas. The sequence goes on from UFQX01000655.1 coordinate 60,434, forward strand.
TTTGGAGACGAGGCTGCTTGCAAGCCCTTGTGTGGATCTTCCGCACTGCGAATTTGACATTTACATAAGCACACAGTTTGAGGTTGGGTGAGTAAGCAAGCACATCTAAGGAGGCCTCCTTAGGTCCTCCAAGACTGTCTGCCTCTCTGCGATGCTATGCGGACATCTGGGAAACGCTTCAGCGAAAACCTCGCACTGCCTTCAACAGTCAGAGGTGTGTCGTTCCTTGCACAAAAACAGAGATGGTAACGTTTCCGATGTGAAGAGTGAAAAATTGGACTTAACACCATGAACATGTCTAATGCTTTCTGATAAGAGAGACAGGCTGAGCAGATGAGTTGATATACATTTTTAAATCTATATTTCAATAATCATTATTGCTTACGTCATCTATTACAGTATATTATGCACGCATAAACATTTTATTACACTAAATATACTTTATTGGTATAGTATTTAAAATATAAACATACTTTAAAGTTAAAAATAACACTGACTGGCCAACTGAAGGCTCACGGTTCAGCTGCCAAGAGAGATTCTGCGGTGGTTCCTGGATGTTCCAAAACATGGAAATCTCTTTTGAACAAAGTGTGTGTGTGTGTGTGTGTGTGTGTGTGTGTGTGGCGAGAAAATCTGCTTGCGTAACGTTACTACGTGCATGATGTTATTACAAGCTACGTGTTACTCCCACCTCTACAAGGCTTGTCAGAGGGCCCCAATTTTACTTCTTCAAAATACCAAGTAATCTTTCTACTGTTTGATAAACTTTGCTGCACAAGGACCTGACGTACGGTGAGAAGTACCTGTGTGCTGTGACATGAAAAACAAAGCGATACAGAAGGGACGAACAAACAGACAAAACGAGATTCAGCTTCACGGAGGTATAAAGACAGGAAATGCAGGACGTAGTGAGCTGGTGCTGAAAATGTCTCATATCAGTTTGTAATTAACAATATATAGTTCTGTGCAAAAGTCTTAGGCATGCAACTTGAATGTGTGTTGAGAAGGACAGGTAGATTCTTATCTACCATCAGGGAGGTTTCTCATTGGTCCCAAATTCATTCTGCAGCCTGAGAATGACCTGGGAGTCTGGGAGGACATGCAGAGACAGTCAAAGTCTGCAAAAGAACTGTGGCCAGTTCCTCAAAATGTTTGGAAGAGCCTACCAACCTCTACCTTAAACTGCATGCAAGTTTGCATAAGAGAATTGATGGTGTTTTAAAGGCAAAGGGTGGTCCCACCAAATATTGATCTGATTGAGGTTTTTTTTGTCTACTGCACTTTTTAGAAGGTTTATTGATTACTGGCATTATTTCTGGAACCATCCCTGCTTTACAGCATTTTTCCCACAGGTGCCTAAGACTTTTGCACAGTACTGTAGAAAAAGCCATGCGGAAGCAGAAGAGAAGAAATACAACTTCTGAGGCCGTTGGCCAGATCCGCTAAAGGTGCAGACAGAGCTGTTTGATACACATTAGGCTGTTTGTTACATGCAAATAAGCCCCTCTGTTATCTCCAGTGGATTACTTTAAACAAATCAAAACTATTCATTGCAAAAAAGTGCAAAATATGCAACACTGTAATGTGGAGCTGCCAAATTAAACAGATATTTTTCTAAAAAAAAAAAAAACTGGCAAACTCCAGATGGTATGAAATTAGCTTTCTCACTGTTTGGCTAATGAGGAAATGCGGGATTAAAACTGTACTTGGTCTTTCTTTACATAAATAAAAACTAAATACTTGGACACGAGCAAAATTTCACCTGCTACTCCAGCTGCTGAGACAAGAGGGGAAAAGCAGAAAAATCTTTTCCAATATCAGCATTTGAATTACGACTGACAATAGCTGGTAATTATATTATCCGTATTCATAAAAATAATAACAACAGCTGTAAGTCATTTCCACTATCTCTGGATTATCTGAGTTGTAAAGGGTCAAAATGGTCAAGGGGTGGGTCACACAATGCCCACCTGAGTGGTACATTTATTTAATGTTTAATATTATTACACAAATGCATCATTTAATGTGTCTGATACACCGCAATGTAAAAAGATTCATTTTATCACTCATTTTATTATATTTATCCTGAACATATTAATTTGCGTAAGCTGCCGTGAGACACAGACACACACATAAACTGCGGTTGCTTCCACGATCGAGCAGTGAATGATTTTAAAAGAACACTGGAAAGAAAGAATGAATTAATGAAGGAATGACATAATAATGTGAAAGGAATAATACAGTAATTTTCAAACAAGATTGGCACATATCCATGTGGGAAACATTAATATGAGCAGTTTTTTGCAGCCAGAATGGAATAGTATACAGATGAAAAATATTAAAAGTACATATGTAGCCCTTTAAAAGTTTCCCCCAAATTGGGCTGATCTAAGCTGAGCTTTGCACTCTTCCCTTGAGCTCCGATCTTGTCGTCTGGTTGCAAAATGCTTGGAAGGCCAGTGTACGATACACTTTTTCAAAAGTTACACTTCGGGAATACACCTCATCCCTGAAAAGCTGCGTCGGACAAATTTCCTTTAAACAAAAAACCCGGTTCCATTTTTGAATGAAGCTAAAGAGTGGTTTACCAGACCCTGAAAAAACTGTGCACGGATATACAAAAAAATGGATATACTTAAAAAAAAATAATAATTTGAGTAATAAATTAATGTTTAAGAGCCATGTAATAAATTTTAATAAACTGTTTACATGTAATGTTAATTACGGTGGCGAACGGGGATGTGTTATTTATTCACTGGGTTTGTATGGATTTTCCCACATGAGAACACCCACTGTCAGCTGAAGAACACCCACACACAAACAGGCAATCACATTTTATGGTAGAAATAAAGGAGATTTTGAAAGCAAGCTCATCTGCTGACTCTGCCATCCTCTCTGATCTCTGTCAGCTGTGTCTCTCCAACCTCCTTGACCCAGAGGGACACCATGCCTTTAAGAAAAGCCTTACGCCAAGCAAACAAAGACTGCATTTAGGGTGGTTGACACCTCCCTCCTGGCTTAGAAAGACAAGAACGTGTAGAACCAAGAGGACAGGATGGATCACCAGCCCTTAAATCACAGAGCAGCTCACAGCCTGGACAGTTAGTTTCATAAAGGAGTGAGCAGAGCTGCATAAACCACTCCTGGCGGGTGAGGATGGCAGAGGGACACCCAATGGAACACACACTCGCTGAGGGACACCCCTCTATAACATTTAGCTAAGCTCCGTGCTGCGAGCAGACAGCGGTCACTTGGATGTTCAGAATCAAGAAATTCCAGAAGATTTAGAGGGGAATAAAGAAAGAAGGTCAAGAAGAAGAAAGCCTTGGTGCTCAAGGGTGGAATAAAGCGATCACCAGGGAAAGAGGGGAACGCGTGAGATGGCTTTCTCAGCCGTTCGTGGGAGTTGTGTTAATTTTTCCCGCAGTCTTCCTCCTTGCGTTTCAGCTTGTAATGTCACCCTCATCATCATCTCCATCGTCACCTCCTCGTCACTCGCAGCAGGCTTTGCGCTCTGATATTAACGGACACGCATCTCCAATGTTTCTTCACAAGCGGCTCCTTGCTCATTACTGTGCTACACTGCATATGAATCATGAGCGAATTTGTCCAGGAATGTGTGATAACATGTGGAAATGCATGCAAGGGAAAAAAATTAAACACCCAACGCTGCTGAGTAATCAATCGTCTTCACGCGAAAACCAGCAGTCGGTATCATTTTTACCCTGAGCGCAGAAAGGAACATCTTTCAGCTAATTATGGAAAGGGTGAGCATCTGTCTGTCTCAAAATGGAAAACAAATGCTTGTTCTGGCAGATGTTGGCAGGATGCTGCAGACAGTGACAGCAGGCTCTCCGGTGTCAGGTGGCCTATCCATGCTACCCCACTTTTTGCTCACAATGCTTGGTGCCCCATTTCATGGGCTCAAGTGACCAGCTATACAACGCTGTGAAAGGCCCTCCATTAGCAGCCTTTCGAATAGCAAAAATTGTCCCTGCGAAGAAAATCAAGTGGCAGTTCGATCCTTAGAAAACTGTGATTGTGACCACAAATATCGCTTTTTCAAAGGTTGGCCCAAATTGCACCAATGACACATTTGAGCAGAAGAATGAGTAGAATTACACGTACCATAGTTCAGAGACATCAAGCAAAAACAATAAATATTATAAATGGGTAAAGTGCAAAGCTGCAGGGTATTTACTGTACTGTCTAGTAAAATGAATACAGGTGGATCTCAACTTATGAACTTAACTGTGAGCAAGATTTGGTTCATTACTCAAAAAACTATCTAAGTTGAATGTGAGATGAAGTGGGCAACGGGCTTGTCATCATTTCTATACATGGTCAGTCATGTACTGTGCACTGGCAAGAATCATCCCTGCAGTCATCTCTGTCTATCTGTCAAATTCATTTTTACTTACTGTGAGTCGTACATTACTTTGGAGAGAGGTGTCTGTTAATGTGATATAATTTAGATGTCAATAGCAAAAACAGGTCTGCAAGGTGGTAAAAGTGGGGTTTTTCATGCAGGAAAAGAGTGGCAAGACAGTCTCTCTCTGCCCATCCTGCACGTCCCTGCATGTTCTGTTTCCTTGCAGGAGTATTTGCAATATGTTGTAAATAAGAAAGCCTAACAAACAGCTACAGCTGAGTGTCTGTGGCTTGTGATCCTTCTTTACCCCCAACGCATTGCACAAAATTCACTGATACCCAGTAGAAGTTAAACAAAAATAAAAGATTAATCATAGCAATGTAAAAAACAACTATTAGGTATGTTATTTAAACCGAACAGACGACTTTGTAACAACGTGGAGCTGGAGGTATTACAAACTGGTAGACGTTCCACAGGATCATCTACAGCTTGCCCACCTTATCTTTGCTTCTTTCTCACCTTTCCCTTTCTTTTGAAAAGCTTAAGGCAGTACTTTCTCTTCACAATTACCCCCTGCTGGCGAATCACGTCACACTTTGGTCTGTAATATAAATTGATGCTACCTTCTTGTGACAAAATAAATAATAAATCACTTCTCAAAAAACTCTATCAGCCAAAGGTTTGTTACGTTGGGGACCAACTGTAATTACAAACAAAGATGAAGTGTGGTATTATGTCACAATAAAAAAGAAACAAAAAGTCTGAGCGGGCCTTATAGGCCTATAGCAGGCAAGTTACAGACAAGAGCGAGGGACAGCGACCTCGTCCATCCGCTGTGAACGTTATACAGCAAGGAACATACATCTCGAATAACATGTAGGGAGGGGGACAACGAGCCAGTGAAGTTTCTGCAACCCAATGGTGCAATTCAGCAAAATAAAAAAATAAAAATAAAAAAAATCACAGCCAGCTTCAAGAGCATGACTCTCCTGCCCTACCCATGAATCTTGAGTGGTGGGCTAATGGCAGCCAACAAATAGGAGTCAGCTGGAAATGTGTGGAGGTCAACGGTGAAGACCCTGTTCTTCAGAGTCCTTCAGACTGGCTGGTGTTTGGGCCACTTGGGCCAACATGCAAGTCTGATTAAAAGGTTAGAGGTCCAGTTCCCATCTCAAACACTGCTGTGTAACCTATAAACATTAGCTGACACTTAACCTGATTTTCCCCAGTAAAATCCCGTGTCCACTTACAGCATCTATAAAAAAATATTTGCCCTCTTCGACTATTTTGTTTATTGTTTAGCAACATTGCATCACAGTGGATTTACTCAGGTTCTCTTGACAGTGATCAAGAGAAAAAAAAAATACTCCAAGCAAAAATTGTACAAATCAATTCTGAATGAATCATAACTGTATAACAAAATAAATGTGTGCATAAGTATTTGCCCCCATTACTAACACATCTAAAACTAACTTATTAGAAGTCACTGAATAAGTTAAAAAGGAGATCATCTATGTGCAGTGAAGTTGTTTTGTTTTAGGATGTACACTTATGTACACTTTTTTTTTTACATTAGGCTCGACAATTTGGTAACAAAACGTGAAAAAGTCTGGGGGGGGGTGCTACTTTTTAAGGGAAATGTATTCAATTGTATTAATATTGTGACAGTTTATGGAGGACAAGGATTGTCACGTTAAAAAAATCCAGCAGTCCATTAATTCTTAAAACAAACTGAAAGACAATACATCAAATAATAAACTGAAAAGACACAGAATGATACAGAAAACAAAACTGTGCTGATAGACAAACTATAAATCTGTGTTTAAACCCAAACATTTATACAGAGATTCATGTAGCAATTAAGACCTTTTTTCCCAACAAATGTGAAAACAGATAAATAAGCAAAGTAAAACTTTCTTTCCAAACCAGCACATTCCTTAACCCACTACTCTTTTGCAATGTTTCTCCGACTCCTCTTCTGCTCCAAGATTGGTGACTAACTGAAATTTTTTTTGAGCACCACTGGTCACTAACCAACATTTGGAGGACCTCTGTGGAACTTTCCTCGGTCATTCCGACACGCTCATCGTGAGAAGGGTAGCTTGCCGCTCCAACAGCACGTCCCCGATAATAATCTGACTTGTTGAAATTTGCAACTACGGGTTGGCATATTTCAAGCTAACTTTGTCAAAAGCTTCAGCTAAATGAGTGTAAAACATGCATAATGAAAGGAAGTGTCTTGAAACCCTGATGCTAAAGGCGCCTGAACTGTAAAAGTAATAGTCGGTCTTTCCCCCACGTCGCAAAAAGTGCGTAACAAAAAACTTTCATCGTATGATATGTAGGCTAGAGAGCCAATCCTCTACTTCTGAGTAGTTTATCCTGAAATTTTTTCATATAAAAACCATAACTCATACGTTTTATCTTGAAGCTTTTTCTAAATACTGTTTGCGACTGAACTGCCACCATCTTTCTACACTGCGAATAAAAGCTTATGTGAGGGTAGTAAATATTAGCAAATAATCTTTCTGGGTGTAGGATATTATGACCGCTATGACACAAGCTGGCGCAAACACTTGCTTTGGCCATGTTGTTGTGCCCACTGAGCCATGTGTGCCGGTCACAGCGGCTGCATGCGACCGCCCCGGCTTTGTCTATTTGGAATCTGCGAACAACCTGACAGGCAAATGCCGGAACATGCTGGGTGCTGCGCGGTACAGCTGCCCACACGCCGTGCAGCGCCTCCCCCCATCCTCCTCCTTGGAGGCGTGATGACTCAAGGCCAGCAGCAACTCCCTCGGCCGCCTTGTGCCGGGACCCTGGACCGGGAGCGCCCGCAGCCTCCCACCACAACACAACAGCACCACAATATCCTGCCGGGAGCGGAGGAGCAGAACCTCTAACCCCACAGCCAGTGAAGGAGACAATGGACTTGAGTTCACCAGTCTGCATACAGGCGCACCTAAAATCTTTATCTGTGCCAGTTTGTTTGCAATGCATACAGCAGTGCTTTTCAACCTTTTTTAGAGATGGCACCCTTAACTTGTAAACAACAACAACAACAATAACAACAACAATAATAATAATAAGGTGCAAAAGGTGCATCTACAATACTACTGCTACTAACAACAACAGCAACAACGACAATAATAATAATAATAATAATAATAATAATAATAATAATATAAGTTGGATTCACTGTGCACGGGACATAGAAAAAAAAGAATCATGGCTGTGAAAAAGTTTATAGACAATAAGAATGAGTATCAGTAACATACAGGCCTGCCCTAACAATAACAACCATCTTGAAGAAAATACCGAGACAAACACTAACTGACCTTAATGTTACGTAAGTTTTTTTATCGAGAGGATTGGACTTGACGTGACTGACAGACACTTTTGACATTGGGTGAATGCTGGACAAACAGCTGGGTTGTGTAGACAAACACGTCGAAGGACAATTTATTGTGTAATCCTGTTGCGGTACCTGGATTTATCAGTAATAAAGTGGCGTCTTACGTCTCTCAAACCGGTGAACCAGTTAACTGACAAAAAGAGATCACTCACCGGCAACTTAACTTCCGCTTAAACATTAACCACGTATGTCTATCAGTATGATAAAGGTATCTGCTTAGGAAAATTATTACATCTCTGCTGTACTAGTTGATACTGGGCTAAAAATACATGTTGATAATTATGAAAATCAAAATTACTGAAAGTTTGAAGTACCTCTGGGCACTTTCAGCGAGACCCAAAATCACTGCTACAGAGTAAGCACTGTATGGAGTTTTCCTGCGTGCTCTTGTAGATGGCCTGTAGGGTGAGTTTTGTCTCATATGTTCATGTCTTTCCGTGTCTGTACATTTCGGCAAAGTATAACGTATGTGTCGCTCTTCTATACAGTCACATAAAGTGGGACGGTGGGCCAGATGGTGAAGAAGAACAGGGTTACATGCGAGTCACGACTGACGAAACATTAGTGCCAGCCGAGGAAACCCCTCAACTTCCTTCTCGTCCCTCTAATTCCGCCCCCCTTTTCTTCACGTTATTCTCTTAAATGTGACTATTCCCGACAGACACAATGACCAGGGAAATGTAACCTGTTATCCTCTACTCCAAATCTGCCTTGAAACCTTCCAAGATGACATCCACAACAGCAAAGCAAAGCAGACCAAGCTGGAGTGAAAAGCAGGTGGAAATGACAGTGTGACACTGAGGCCACAATAATGAATTTCTTTGTCTGCTTTTCAAACACACTGTGTGGCACAAAGGATTTGCAAAGGCCTTAAATACCCCTCTTTTTACCCCGCGGAATAATACACTGCAGGAATGTATTGATCTGTTGCGTGGAGGATATGAATATTTCTCCAACTGAGTCTCTTCCCTCCGAGAAAGAAGACTCTAAACAATTGCTGTAAATTAATTCTAAAGTAATTTAAATTCAAAGTTCAGCCAAGCTTTAAGTTCAAGATACGGAAAACAAGTCTCTGCCTTAGTCAGGAAAGTCATTTGCAGTGGCGTATGGAAATTGTTTTTATTTATTTCTCAAATTTAGCTGTGAGAAAAGTGCAGCGGAAAGACAGAAGAGGGGGATGGGTCCTGTCTTCAGGGGAAAAGTTCTCCTCACACTTACAGAAAGTGGAAGCCAGTGTTCTTGTACTCCACATGCTTTTAGTTACATAAGGGGCTTACGGACGACGCGGATTGTGGCACTTAAAAAAACATCTGAGAAAATGTTTGTCACGTGTCATTTTTACCACAAATAAATAAATGTGAAAGGTTATAGCAGTCAGTCAGATGGAAATTTTTCAAAAAACTTTTTTTTTTCCCCAGTTAATTTTTTCCTTTTGTCTTTCTGAAAACCGGATAGCATTATCTTTTTGAACTCACCTGTAAGCACACGAGCAGCATTGCTACACATGGAATACTAACAGCCGCGACTATAACATTTGCCAGTTTACAGATTTAAAGGGGAAAAAAAACTTCATAAAAACTTCCTGCATTTCATAATAAGCGTCTCCCTCTGAAAATGCCGTGCTTCGTGTGTTAGACGTGGTTTGACTCAGGATCGTTCGGTTAAGTGAGCAAAGGAAAAGAAAACCAAAACAAGGAACCCCCTAGACAACCAGACTGCTCTTCATTGCACTAATGCATAATCTCCAAGGGTGGGCCATCCTCCACTCCGCAGCTCCTACCGAAGAAATAATCGGTTCGACTGTTCCTAACTTTGCTTTCGCTGGCGTCTGCATGCTCCTGCCCCGAGAGCGGGTCTGGAAAACAGCCTTCGATCGGCTAATCCTGCGTCGACGCCCTGGCCCAGCATGTTCTCCATCAGGCCACTTAGGAGCTGCTCGAAGGCCCCCTCCTCTGTCCAGCACCTGAAGCTCCTTTCCCCATTAGACACCCTGCTTTTCCAGACGATTCTTAATGAGGACATGTCTTCCTGACTTGCTTGTCAAGCCCAACCGCAGGATGGAGATGAATTGAGTGGATAGCTTAAAACCTTGGGGTAGAAGAAACAAACAACCTGCATCTCCTCTTATTATATTGTACCTCACCAAGTGACACAGCGTCAGGTACAAGATATATCCGAGCGCCGCGCAGTTAACGTTAAAATTAATGCATTTGGCTGATGCCTTTGTCTAAAGTGAATGACGATGTTAAGCTCTTTACAGCGATGTTCCACCTTATACAGTTGGGTCATTTTTACTAGAGCAATTTTACAGTAAGAACTTGGAATCGAGGTTATTATCGAACCCTGGGTCCTTCAGGTGCAAATGGTACAATTCTAATTAATACTATTTACCTGATGAACTTTAAATTAAACTTTCAATGCGCAACGAGCTGGGGAGGGAATTCGGAGGCAAGTGTCGGCTCCGCGGTCGCAGCTGCATTCAGGCCTTCAAAATCTAGTCTGTCAGCTTGGTAAGACACTAGTTCTGACTGCTCTGCCGCCCGAGTCAGATGCGAAAGCAGACGGAGAGAGGCTGGATGGGGTTGAGAGGTTTTGGCAGGAGGTGGAGAAAGATTAGCCCAACAGACATCTCCATTAGAGTCTTAACCTTCCCTTTGATCATCCCCAAGCTGCACTTCAGCCGGGTTCAAACGCGGCACAGCGAGATGTGCTGTGGAATAAATCTGACAGGCAGCCCTTGTGTTTGCGTAGCACCCGGACCCCTCGGATATGCCCAGGTCTACGCTGATCAAAGGGCTCTCTCTAATGGCACCGTTTGGCAGCTGCCTTTCATCTCCATGTGGAGGGCGCCAGCAGAAGGGAGGACAACTGGCTGGGGGGTGGATGGCAAGAGACCTAGAAGATTCCCATTCACTGAGCGGTGCCAGTCGTGTAGGTGTGCCTTTGGGTGTAAGTATTTGTACCTCTTTCAATCCACAGAGGCTTCCCACAGCAGAAGTGCTCTGCTTCTCCAAACGTGGTAGACGTTCGGGTTTGATACATCGTCACAGCTCGTAACAAGGTCATGGGCTTTGCAGCCGTGTCAGAGTTGGATGCTTCTGCTGGAAGTGCGTGTTAGAAGCTCCCGGTGAGCATGTGGAGGTCATGTTCAGGTGAGAGCAGTGACACGGACAAGCCGGGGCAGCCGGGTAGTCGAAATTTAAAAACTGAAGTGCAGATTAGCTTAGTGTCCCTGAGATTGTGAGAGGACCTTTCCGGTCACCTTTTTGTCTCACTTTAATTTATTCATTTATGTGGCCTTTGCTTTTATCCACAGCGACTTGCAAATGGAATGGAGCAGAAGTGCGATGTATGTGACGTAAACAAACAGAACTACAACTTTCGCTGTTGGTACATTTTAGACAGCACAATATGTCGTGGTAGATACAAGTGTAAGTGTCAGATACCACAAAAACAGGAGCAAGGCGGAAGGGATCATAATAATATGTCTAATGTTTTTCCTATTATACTTAGAATTTTCTTCACTATCATCAATTCTTATGTTTACTTATCACAGTGACAATAAAGGCCACCATAGAGGGGCAGAGGCCAGAAGTGATGCCTTGCAATCATTGACCCTGGGTTCAAATCCCGGGTTCACGTCCCTTCTTTTGCTTTATTATCCCTGACACGGTACATACCTTAAATTTCTCCAGTAAAAATGTCCAAGCTGAAAAAAATGGGTAAACAACTGAAAGCAGCCTAGCATATAAATAGCAAAGTTTCCTCAAACAAAGGCACCAGCAAAAGAACAGTCAACAAATCAGAGAGGATAGCAGAATTAAAGTATCCGGGCTGTAAAGGTCACATTTTAGGCAGGGTTTACGAGGTCATTTTAGCAATTTATTATGCGGTAAATTATATCTGCTTCAAATATCTCAGTATTTAACTTCAGCGATGCTCTGTTTCAAGCTCGCGGTGTTAGACTGTAAAATGCTATTTTTTGGCTGTGTTTTCTAACGCTGCGCTGCAGGTTCAACACGAGTCTGCTTGCATGTGCCAGGCTGCTGAATGTTTGCTGAATTGCTGAATGCTATTACGATAATTTGCACACTTGCACATTTATGCTTGACAAGTACAAAAAAAAAAAAAAAAGACTTGTAAAATGTGCAGAGCAGGAAGAAATCAAACTGTTAAAATGAATTTGACAGAATGTGCGTTCCCAGAGCCTTCAAGCTTTAACTAAAGGAGCTGATTGACTGTTTAATTGCGATATAAAACGTTTCCCCGTTTGATCTTATTGAGTTTGCATAGTGCGTCTTTTCAAGGAGAGACATGATGAATAGAGTTTGCTCATGATCAGATCCCTGAAATTTAATCACGAAAACCCTAAGGTGTAAATTCAGAGACTTGAAAAGGCAAAGAATGCAGGAAAAAATGTCCGCGGAAACACAAACGGATATTTACAGCCTGTCTAATGTCGCCGAATATATCAAACAGGTGATATTACATTACAGAGTTGAGAAGCAGATCCGTCGGAACCGAGAGGGAAAAAAAAGAAACATCATATTAAAACATTCAAGAGTTGCCCTCCAAGCAGATCCCTGACCCCCCGTTATTCACAGGAAGGTACTGCCAACCGTAGCCATTTCTAAGTCCCCAAAGTCCCGTTTGAACTGCGGGATCTTCTGACCTTTCTAAATTCTGTTTCAAGTTGTCCTCCATGAAAAATTCTGAACTGTCACCTCTTTAAACTAACTGTACCGTACAGCTCTGACCTGTCCGAACCAAACTGCCAAGCATCTGGATCCATGTGCTGCTGAGTGCGCGACTGCAGTGTGACCATGACCGTGGCTGAAGGCCACACTCTCTCCGGCACCCCAAAGGTTCTCCATTGCAAGAAAGCAAAGGCCGACTACGTATCAATTTTAACACAGTCGGATTATGGGGAACAACGGAACCTCCCTCGCCACTCACCTAACACCGGGAATTTTACTTTGACAAACAACAAACATGTGTCTTTACCTACGGGCTGGTAGCCCTGTCTTGCCGGGCCCCTGAAAGGATTCCGAGTCCCAAAGGCACCCCCGTCGAGAGATCCGTACGACATCCTGGCGTCTTCTCAGATCCGGAATTGTGAGAACAGACTGAAAGGACAAGAAAAAAGAAAGCTGAGAGGGGAACCGGGGATGAAGACATGTTGTCACGCTGAGCACCAGGTAAAGAGTTATATCTGTAAAAAGTTATACAAGAGTGACAAGTGTTGGGAAATGACAGCATTTAAATATTTGTATTTTTTCTCCCATTGAGATATGTTAAGTTTATTGAGTAGCTTCCCCCCCAGAATTGCCTAAGATGTATTTTGTATAGAATGCCCAGCACGTTCCAAGTCGTGAGACAATCAAGACACTTAAGGGTCAAGAGAATGTCTTCTTTTTGCCAGTTAGACCTTCACCCACGACTGGAGGGACTACGGGCATGGAATCACCGGGTTTGTGATTCATTCTGCAAATCCGCCGCACGAAGGAATGACTCCAGCATCAGGTTAGCAGTCATTCACAATCACAGCCATACACATGCTCTGCTCTCTGTGTATCACTAAAGAGTTTGAGGGACAACCTCTCAGACCATCAGGAAATGACAACGGTCCAGGACATTTTTCTCAATGAATTCAAAATACGGGTCATATATTTCGGCAAAACTGAAGGATCAAGTTATGTTCTGTGTTCCGTTAATATAGCACAGCAAAGCAATTCAAAACAAGCTTCTTTTCTCCCTGTTGTTACAAGCACATCTAATCTTCTGATCAGTCTGGTATCGTAAGCATTCTCTACTAACCCAGCAAGCAGGACAGGATGAGCACGTGTTTCTGCTGACATCTACAGTCGCCGCTGCTGTTTACCGTATTATTCTGTCCAACACAGTCAGATGTTTCGTATGCAGGATGGATGACTTCATTGCACATGCAGGTGTTCTGCTGGGGAAACGTCGCCACGTTGGATCAGTCCACAGCAGGGGGAGCTGAGGGCATACCCAACAGAAGCAGCAGGCTGCCCGCCCCCCCCGCCTCCTGTTATTGCTGTGAGGGGTGGTGGTACTAAACAGTGGACCACGCACAACACACCGTGTCGCTACCCCACACACAAGACACCCTCACACACACAGACATGACAGCTTTTTAAATCCTACCCACACAGCGCTTGTAGGAGTGCTGTTCTCAGCAGGCTTGTGGGGTTAGTCCAGTGCGAACCCAGGAAAGGTGGGAATCAACACAACTAGACACAGTTTACTGAAGCATGCATTACAAACACTTTGGCTTGTGCATAAACACCACACACACACACACACACACACACACACACACACACAGTCTCACAGGCGCTGACTGCCCTTCAGCAGATATTGTCATAACTGCATCAATCACTTCACTTTATACTTACAATATGGAAGGATTTAAATTTAAGCATCTACCAGAGAATGGATATGTGCACATTTTTAAACACTCTTGTAGTGAAATAATAAAAAAAACCTTTTTTCATCTGCAAAGTTATTGCCTCGATCACCTTTAAAATCATATCAGTTTTTTTTTATTATTATTATTTTAGGCCAGCAGATGGAACGGTAGTTAAAGCTGCTTCCTTTGAACTCGGAGGCTGCGGGATCAAATCCCACCTCCTAAACCGCTCCAGGCAGATTTGTCAAGTTGTATAAATAGGTGTAAGTAGCTTAACATTCAAGTTTGTTTGGGGAGAAGTGTCAAATGTAAAGTTAAACTACCAGAGTGTTGATACTGCAGTATGTTTCATTTTCCAGGTGTGATAATGTACTTTTATCATAAAAAATATTATCTATAATTTTATCTGTAATATTATACTATTATATGCTACTATATTATATCATTAGTATCTATAATATTAATCTATAATAGTTATCTGTAATATAACAAATATTTAACAAAAAACTAAAAAATACAAACTAACACAAGCATTCCACATTAAAATTAAAAAAGTTACACCCACTAACAGTGTTTACCAGTCAATATTAGTCTGTGCAACAAAAAAGTACATTAAATACATTAAATCGTGAGGGGGAAAAAAAATCCAGAAATTCAGTTAGCTAATAAAGTAATTGTATAAAGATTCAGTAAAAGCAAACTGCTTACAGGTCATTAAGTAATGAGCTTTTAATAAAATTGATAAAGCATATTCAGACAGCATAACATTAATGTGTCTGCCAATAATTTAATATCAAATATTCATATACATTTACAAGCTTGATCTCATAAATTCTGCAGTTTGCCTAGTATGAAAAACCAAAGGTGCTTCGAGGTGGGTGTCCCTCTCAAATATTCCAGCAATTCTCCAATATTTTTTGACCCCCTTAATACCTGACAAGATGTTTAGCCACTGTTAACAAAATGAACCTTAATTCAAACAAACATACAGCATATCTGCATGTATTTGTCTATTTATACAGAGCCTTGCGAAAGTATTCGGACCCATCGGAAGTTAACACTGCGTAGATTTTAAATGCACCTACATATATTTTTCACTTCAGTGTTTTTATTGTGAACTCATATGTTTAACACTAAACTGTGAGAGCCTAATAAGTTATTGTTTTTTTTGCAGATATTTTATAGCAAACGAAAAACTGAAACATGCTGCTTGTATAAGTATTCAGACCCCTCACACACTAATATTTGCTAGAGCCATGTTTTACTATCACAGCTTCAAGTCTTTTGGGGTAAATGTGTACCAGCTTTGTAAAAAATTTGGGAGTTATTTTATCCCGTTCATCATGCCAAACCTGCAACGGGGAGTTCAAGCTGGTTCGGTGAAGCTTGAGAACCACAGTTTTCAAATAGAGCCACCGATCTGCAATGTTGCAATATTTGTCGACAATAAACCTGTTAACTCCAGTTCCCAGGATTCACTTATAATTAATGTTTATTGACCTTAATGTTCAAAGGAATATATATTAGATTTAAGAAGCTGGGCCCTACTTACAACCTCCCAGAGGTGCTTATTTTACTTAGGTAAAGCATTGTGAGTTGAAATGCAAAGTTTTGTTTTGATTGAGAATTATGGAAAGCAAGTTAAGCGTTTTGCAAACCAATATTTAGTGGAATGATAGCACAGAAACCTAAGAAGTTCACAGAAGTGTGAAATACTTCCTACTTTTATGGAGGTCCTTTTGACTTCTTTCAAAATTTACACTAGTCACTTCTTCAAGCGAAAGTTCTGGGCTTCTTCAAGTGTACCTCCGTCACCACTCCGGCAAAGTTATCACTAAGAAGAAAAGGTAAAAAGTGTGCAAAAAAAAAAAAGAGAATTATTGTAAAGCATAAAATTGAAAAAGAATGCGGCGGCCTATTAAAGCTGTACTTCCCGTGTGATTTACAACCTCTGGGCAGAACCTCCATTATCACCAACCACCACAAATCACAATCGAGAGGTGAGGTTTGACACCGTAAAAAGCTTTTGTGACATTGGCCGGTCCCCGGGTAGCACAAACATAGAAATTTTACAACAACACCATCACCGCATTAGCGAGAGCAAAGACCAAATCAGAGCCTGACGCGTAACAGACACGCTGTGTATTGATATCCGACTCTGCTTAACTGGTGAAAAACAAACTCAAAATGTTATCATTTGCTGGATATCAGTGTCAATCTCGCACCTTATTTGCATCAAGGCTGTCGGAAAATTTCCGCTAGAAGAACACAAGGATCCAACATCAAATTACGTTCAATCCTGAACAGGAACGAGGAAAATTAAACTCTTTGTAAAGCTTATTTTTCATCAGAACACTTACAGAAGAAAATCGACGGCGAAAAGGGACCGACTACGCTCTGTCGACTCTTGAGGATCCGGCTCAACTCCGTGCAGATGCCGCGGGCATTGAAACAAACGTGTCAGCTGAAGAGCTGGTGAAGGAATGTTTCTTTCGAACGTGCTCAAATTTTTGACTCGTGCCAGAAGTACGTCGGCGTGTGAGCAGGTCTTGTTCATTAAACCCGAAACCATGTTACGCACTGACATTTATAGAGCGAGTCAAATCTCCCCCAATCACACTTGCGGCCTATTAACACCCCCCGTCACACAAGGCAAACGTATCACAGAAAAGGTCAAATGATTCAACGGGAACTTTTTCCTTCCCGAATGGCCGTCTGAGACGTTACATATTCAGTTTGCACGAACAACCGGCAGGATCACCCTGCTAATAAATGCATTTCGAGTTGATAAACTCCATTTTTTTCCGAAACGTTACCAGTTTCTTCTTTGTTTTGTATTATTATTTGGGCTGAAATCGACTTAATCGCTGAGGAAAGTTAAGGTTGCATTTAGTACATAAGTATTGGAAGTTCCGTCAAACAGGCGACGTGGCGGAGATCGACGTGCAGGTTGGCTGTGGTCCAGCGGAAAGGCGGAACGGAGGGGAATAATGACGTGTTCCGCGTGGGATGTGACCATGTCCAGCGAGTGATGACTGTGGTCCGGTTTACAAGCCTCATTTCGAAGACTAAAGGAGACATTTTTGACATAATAAAGTGGCCTATTTGCCACTTAATGAAATTTACTATGCAAAAAATCCTATCCTGGGGAGAGAAGTACCGCTGAGTCAGACAGGCAGACTGATAGATACACAGACACAGAGGGACAGAGTCAGACAGACAGACAGGCCGACAGACAGGCAGGCGGGCAGGTGGACAGACAGACAGACAGACAGGTACACAGACACAGAGGGACAGAGTCAGACAGACAGACAGGCCGACAGACAGGCAGGCGGGCAGGTGGACAGACAGACAGACAGACAGGTACACAGACACAGAGGGACAGAGGCAGACAGATGGACAAACAGAGACAGACAGGCTGACAGACAGGCACACAGACAGATACGCAGACAGGCAGACACAGAAAGGCAGATAGACAGACAGGCATGCAGATGGACAGACAGACAGACACAAATACAAATGCAAATACACAGCCAGACACACAGACACAGAGGGACACAGGCAGACAGACAGATAGACACAGAAAGGCAGGCAGGCAGATGGACACACAGGAAAGGAGACACACAGACAGATACCCAGACACAGAGGGGGACAGACAGACCGACTGACCAACGGACAGATACACAGATACAGAGGGACACAGACAGACAGAAAGGCAGACAGACAGATACACAGACAGGCAGGCTGGCAGAAATTAAGTTGTAAAGATACAGAAGTGCCTAGATGTTCTGCCTCATTGAAGGACATTACTGTTCACACATTTAGTTTAAATACAAACATTCCAGCAAACACACAACCTACATGGCTACTGAAACTCACAACTTCTGCACATAGTTCCTCTGGTGTGTCAAAGTTGAGATGGAAAAAAGAAGAAAAAGCATCTGCTTTGTCTTCAGTTTCTTGCCATCATGTTGCCACTTGCCAGCGTGACATTGTGCTACAATCAGCAAACCCAGGGGAGACCAACAGTTTAGCAGGGTTAAAATAAATTTTGAAACAGACTCCAATCTTTGAAAACAATGCCAAAAACTATATTTACATTGCATTTTATTTTTAGCGGGTGCTTTTTTTCCCCCAAAACAACATATGCTGAATGCATATGTTTCCAACAAAGTCCATGCAACTTAACCATAATTTATCAATTTATACAACTGAAAACCAAACTAAAGCAAAATTTAGCAGCAAGAGAAATAACACTGACCAAAGTCCAGCAGCAAGCCATACCTCCACATTTGCTCCAACCCATTCCCCTCACTCCCCTCAGGAGAGCAGGAGACAAGAGATGAGTTTAGTGGCATTAGGTCGGGATTTAATGTGATTAATTATTATTGTGGAGAAGATCAATTATTTCTCACAGTCAGTAAACAATTTCTCCACTTCCTCACGTCAAGTCCGAGCTTAGTCACAGGACAGTCCCATGCCTCTCTCAAACACATACACGCAACCTGCGAGAAAAGCCTCCTCTCACACCTGGTCACCTGCAAGATGTGAAGTCCAACCAGTTGGAGAGGTCAGGAGAACTTTTTTCTCCCCCACACCCCCTTTTTATTAGAAACTGAGAAACAGCAGGACACTGCTATCAACCCCACACATTATATCTGTCCTTTACAGCTATTTTTACCAAGGAGGATCATAGGAGCAACCTGAGCCCATACAGCATGATTGGAGGAAATGGCAGAGAATGACTCCACAATTATTCATCATCAAATTCCCGTTAGTTTGGCCTTTCTTGATTATCTGTCATTTGAAGCTGCAGTATTGTCCAGCTCTTCTGCACGTCCAGACTCTTGGAGGGGGAAAAAAAACGAAAGGCTTTATGCGGGGGCTGTAAAAAGAGCAGAGAACCTGTTGCTGTGACATTGAAAGTCATGCTTATGATTTCTGCCTGCTCTAAGTCTAATAGATATCCCTTCCTAAACTGCATTTTATATATATATATATATATATTTTTTTTTTTAATTTTATGTACAGTACTGTGCAAAAGTCTTTGGCATGCAACTTGAATGTGTGTTGAGAAGACAGTCAAAGTGTGCAGAAGAACTGTGGCCAGTTCCTCCAAATGTTTGGAAGAACCTACCAACCTCGACCTTAAACTGCATGCAAGTTTGCATAAGAGAATTGATGCTGTTTTAAAGGCAAAGGGTGGTCCCACCAAATATTGATCTGATTGAGGTTTTTTTTAGAAGGTTTCAGAAGGTTTATTGATGAATAAGTATTCATGGCATTATTTTTGGAACCGTCCTCGCTTTATAGCATTTTTCCTGCAGGTGCGTAAGACTTTTGCACAGTTCTGTATTTACTAATTGTCTTTGCAGTGCACTCACATACAGTGTTCCTCACATACCGTAGCAGATCTGATTTTTCAGCACTGATTTATATTTACGGTAACAAAATGCTGTAATTGGGTGAAAGTTATTGGAACTCTATGCGGTACATCTTTTCACACCTCTTCCATCTGTCTGAATAGCTCTGAATCTGCCTGTATCAGCTGAGATTTATACTTAATCAGCGGTTGTCATTGGCTGTGATTTTCTGTGGGATAAGAAGTAGGATGCATGAAGTATAAAGCCGGTTTTGTTATGGAGGAAATCTGACCATGCTGACAAACTGAAAAGAAAAAGTCGGTCTGAGCCCAACTCATATCAACTATCTACTAAAACATATCACTTTTTCACAAAAGAAGCCATCGAACACCTCCTGAGTGCTGTGCATCCCGGATATGCATTTATTTCTATTAAAAAAAATACCATATGTTAATTTGTCCCAAGAGGGTTCATCAGTTTGTCGACCCAAATTATCAACTGACTTATAAATTATTGATTTCTGAACATCTGAATGAAAATAGTAGAATTGACTTTATTTGATATCTAGCCAGGTTTAATACATGAGTTGTGTTAGTGTTGTCATGCAGACACTGTAGAGGGTGACATGGGTGCTGGTCATAGTCAAGTGGAAAGGTGAAAAGGAAAAAGTGATGCAGAGGAGATAAAGCAGTCTGCTTTGGCATCAGCATCACAGTCTAAAAGTTTTGTCCTTTAGCACAGTACTTCTTTATGATGGTGGGACAGCATTGGTGACCATTCACTGACCATCCTGGCTCATCTCACCCATCCCAGAGCCAGCTTGAAGTGCTTTCTGCCATTTCTATCACTTGTTGGGTTGCTGTTTTTATATTTCTGCCAAATATCCCCCACACCTTAAACACTGTCCACAGGGACTGAGCTGGGAAATCAGAGCATCCTACCTCAACTGGAAATAACCAGACTTTCCAACCTTTGCTTCTGATGATGTCCACCAGCGCATCATACCTCGCCTTCTTTCCAGCCAATTAGCATCTCTCTTCCCAAGGAACTGTCATTTCTCTGATGATTATGGCCCTTCCTTGGGGGGCTCACATGACTACATCGGGCTGCAGACTTGCCTGAATTATGCCTAGGAACACGTACCGCTTGCCTAGTCAACTTCCATTATTCAGTCTGTGCTGAAGTGGCTTTGAAGGACGCCAGCATGTTTAGTTTCAGTTGTCAGTGTGGTCTTTTTACCTGCCTTTAAAAAACCAATTTAAATTCTAGTCATTTCACATTTTATATATCTTCTCCAATTTTCCAAGCTAGGGGCTAGTGCAAAGTACTTTGTCGTATCTCCATTGATACCCTCCTTGGAGGTGCTCGCTAATATTTTGTCCATATAGTCATCTGTCCATTTGCTACTGACTTTTTTCACCAGCTTTTGGCCATTTATTTCTTTTGGTCACTTCTGAAAGAGATTCCCTACTAGGCTTGCAGCAAGTTTCAGCTATCGCAGTTCCAGGGCTGCCTTCTGAAAGACCTGCTGCTGCGAGGACTCTGGTACTGTGTTTTAACTCCAGACTGGAATCCTCCTGCATCTCGCCTGCATCCAAGGCCACTGAGCACTTCACCTACAGTTTTTTTTTTGTGTGTGTGCGTGTGAGTGTGTGTGTCTGTGGCATTGGGACTTTGATGAATTATCATTCATTTGTTATTCTTGCACACTTTGCCACAGAAGTGGCCTACAGCTTCATTCGGTGTCTTTCATTCGGTGAATTTATTGCCTAGTTGTCTCTGAGTGATCTCTTCTGATGGCTCTCTCATCCTTTGGTCCCCTCAGGAAATTCTGGGGGTGTTTAACTCCTAGTTGTGTCACAGCAGTTTGTGGGTGCCCTTGGACAAGGGTAGTGATTCTGGATGCCACCTCTCCTCTCCTCTTGCTAGTCTTTCTTGTTGTCCGTCTCCCCAGCCTTGCCATTCTATTCATGGCCGCCATCTAGTCTGTCAAATAGGTCTGTTTACCTAGAATTTTCTTCTATCAAATGCAGAGGAGATTAAGCAGTCTGGGTGTTATCAGCTGGGTCTATCTGGCACTGGAAGTTTTGTCCTTTAGTCCTTTCATCCCATACTTCTTCAGAATAGCAGGATAGGAGTGGCGATGAGTCATGGCTTGTTTGTAGCGAACACAGAAAATAAACCTTATAGCACAAAACATTATTATTCTATGTCGCTAATGTGAGCAGTGCCGTGTGAATCATGTATAACTTCTCACATTTTACATTTTCACCATGTACAGATTCTACAAATTGTTATTTTTATGCGTGCACATATTAGAGCGATTAGCTTGCCTCACTACTTGGCATTATAATGGTGGTGGTGGTGATGATGATGATGGTGGTGGTGGTGGTGGTTCTTTTTCCAGTTCTGATACATACCCTTCTTAAGCAGGACCTTAACCTGGTAACATTTAGTACGTTTTAGTGATGTACGTCTACGCCCTGCTTGCAGACCCCCAAGAAGGTCGAAAATACATGGACCCCACAGAGTGTGGCCTACAAACCGATCGCAAATAACAAATTATGTATCACAACACTTCAAATTGCCTTTAAGCTTGTTGTATTTAGTACACATATGTGTATAGTGACACGTATGTGTGTCTGCGTGTCAGAAATTGCATGAACATCATGCCCAAACCACTTGGCCAGCGTGATGTAAGCTATGCGGGTCACACAACTACAGGCTGCGTGTGACATCAGTGGCTTTCCAAGTCTTATTTGAAAGACTGATTTAAAAATGTTTGCGTTACGGCATGGAATTTTGGAGTTTAATGGACTTCATAATGCAAAAACCTTACTTCAGGTGAGATGTTCCAGGGTACCAAATTTAAAAGTTGTTGGCTTGAAAAGCAAAGCTGTGCATAAAGAACAAACAAACAAGGAAAGAGAGATGAAGCTTTAAAGGGACACAGAGATGATATAGAGATGATATAAAACTAATGAACCTTCAGAACAACTGAAATGATCTCAAATAATTTCCCCAATGGAAAAAAGTACTAAAAAAATGAATTATGTAACTAATTATGTGGAAAATGGTCAATAAATGGATAAATAATGAACCGGTGAAAATGCTTATAAAAAGTATTCAAGCAACAGAAGCACCTTTTCTTTTTTCTTTAGAATGTAAAAATTATGAGTGGTTTAGGAGAGTGAAAGCGAAGCAAGTCCTAGTGTCCAGGAAGATTCTTCAAACAATTGATTGATTTGATATGTCTGGTTTGTTATACAAACAGGGATCGCAACAGGTATGATCCTAAAAGCAGTTGCTCACATTTTATCCTGCAGAACCACACGAGTGTAAAATTATTACAAGTACACGAGCGTAACCACTTGCGAGCATGACCGTATACGAGGCAGAAGGCAACGATGAGGATTAGCTGACCCTTTCAGCAGCTACCATTCTCACATAAATGCCAAGGTGCTATAAATGCCCCTCCTCAGAGCCACTACTAGTGGGGCACCTTCTCACCTGACCACTTTTGGCCACTGATCTCCTTCAGAATGTCCCGTAATCCCTGGAGAACATTGGCACCCAGTGGGCAGTTGCAGGTCACACCAGCATGCTGATCTACTTTCAACACAACTGCTCATGCTATGGATAATTTGTTATGATGAATTGGAATTCATCATCATGAAAACAGACTAAATTTGCTCCAGAAAAATAAATCTCATTGTGCTCTCCAGCATACAGATATATACACCCTGTAGATATTATCTATTTTTATATTTAACTCCAGATATGATGTTCCATTATTCATAGTGGAACCTATTCAATGCCGGTTTTTTATCACTTTTTTCTCAACTTGGTTTATCTACATAGTTTATCCTGTTTTATCATTTTGTTTTCTTCTATTTATGCTGATCTGTTTTGAATTTCTTTCTCATGTTTCCCGTTTGTAATCTGTTGCAAGGCGCACGACACCACCTGAAGAGTTAGACTACTCTTCAGACTACTGCACTGTCCAAGGTGAAGTGATATGAATAATGTTCACAGAGCCTTAGTTTAAATAACTAAAAGAACTACAAGATAAGTGACAGGATGTTAGATGATGTCTACAGCTGTAAGATACATTTCTAAATGATGCCCACTGTTGAAGTGAAACTCAGATGCAAAACCTAAATGCACCTGAGCTTAAAAATCGTCGAAAGTGCCAGCAGAGGAATGTAGTCTGGTGCACGAGTGAGGGGGATCTGCTGCGGATTTGTGTTCAGTCAGCTGTGCTAAGTGGCTGTTTCATTGTGCTAACTGCAATAAGTGTGTGTCCACAGCAAGCAACTTGTCCCAGTCCTGCGAGCATCGACCCAATCCACCAAAACACACACACACACACACTTGTGAGCATACACACAACCCCCAGTGTAGTTAAAAAACAAACTCTTGCATCTCAAGGGGTACTTGTATAAGCAATTTTACCAATCAAATGCCACTAAGCAGAAATGTATGTGAAATAAACTAGATATCTATGATTGAGGCTTTTTCGGATTCAGTAAAATCTCTGCACATTTTTGGTTGGTAAGGGAATAGTGGGCTTACAAAACAGCCTGCAAAGGATTCTCCTCTCCTTGCATTCACCTTCAGATAAAGACAGCCCTATAAACCACTGCTATTGCTGCACTCATGTGTTTTTAAAGGCCTGTTTCTGCCCACCTCATGAAAGGCACATATCCTCACATCTGCCAGTGGGTATTTTAAAGGAAGGAGAAAAAATCAGGCACAGAAATTGCCTTGTCGCATCAGCAAATTCATTATTGAGATGAATCACCTCTGTCCCATCTTAAAAATAAGGATAGCCTCACCTGTTCATGCTTTTAGTGCCTGTCACGGTAATGTAAAGTTGAACCATAAGCCCCCCCAACACAGGGTTATAGGTTTGAGTCCTCAAACTGATGACTATAATACTAGCCTCATTAGCAGTGAGTTATGGGTTTGATGATGGGTACATAATGGATGTTATAAACAGTGAAATGTGGATTTGAGTAATGCCTCATTGTACAGTAAGTTATAGGTTTGAATCTCAAGTTCCAGCCCATTTACTAAGGAATCTGTGTTGTTGAGTTATAACTGAGATTATTCAACTGACACAATAACAGCACCGCACAACATTTCGCAAATGCACCGGTTTCTCTGCCCAGAGTCATTGTCAGAATTTAGGCTCCTAATGAAATGCAAGTGGTTAAATGTTTTTTTTTTTTTTCAAATGGGTAAGTTTTAATGTCAGAAACTGTGATAAGAAAGGCAGGGCACGATAAGTCAGAAATGCAATTACG
This sequence comes from Arapaima gigas, assembly GCA_900497675.1. Classification (NCBI taxonomy): domain Eukaryota; kingdom Metazoa; phylum Chordata; class Actinopteri; order Osteoglossiformes; family Osteoglossidae; genus Arapaima; species Arapaima gigas. Next base: position 85,326 of record UFQX01000655.1, read on the forward strand.
TTCCAAGTTGTCTTTTCTTTGTTACCTTCCTCTGCCTGCATTGTTTTCTGAACGCTCTGCCTGGTGCAGATGATGCTATTTTCAGGGGTGTAAGTCTGTTCTAAACATTGGATAGGAGGTTATTTGTTTATGAGTCGAAGTGACAGTAAATGCATGCAAAGAAAACAAATGACATTTCAGATTAATGCATTTTCGGTGTTCTCTGATTCTCTGTTGGCCAGTGCTTTGCCACGGTCTGACATGAGCGCAAAACTAGATGTTCTTCTCCAGATATATTAGCTTTTATTGTGTCCTTGAATTCCGCCTGATCATTTCTCAACATATCAAAGATTTTCATTAGTGCTTGGTTGATTTTATATCTATAAATGTAATTTTATCTCATCTTATAACAAACAGCAAGTCGCCTTTGAATGCCTGAATGCGTATTTCTGGAGTGAATCCTGTTTTGTTGCCTTTGAACCTCAAAGTGCAAACCAATATTCTGATAGGCTAAATTAAAGAAAACATTGAACAAGGAAGACATATAACACTTTTTTGGGTTAAGGTGGTGTATCTCCTGAAACCCACTATAGCTTAGGCTCTGCTGATGACTTTCAAGTGATGCTTTGCAGTTTTTGCTTCTCTTTACAGTCTACGGAATTTTGATTATATGTTATGAATAATGATAGCACTTCTACAGCTAATAAGAATTATAACAAGAACCAGCATACCGAAGACCTGGAAGCTTGGATAACACCAAGCCATGAAATTAGAGAATGGCAGTAGTTTGCTTTTGTCCAAAACATCTTATGCTTCTACCTGAGCATGTCTGGACACTCCTCCAGAGCAATAAAAATGAAGCCCCTACCAAAAGGGTACAACAGCACCCTTTTGGCACAACTGGAACTAAATAGAGGTCAAGCTACCTGACCACATTTACTCTGGGAAATGAAAACCTGGAGTATTGCAGTATTGAACAGCTATAGTAAGGTAGATACACTTACAGCAGACATGGGGATTGTGACAATGTCTTTTTGACAGTTGTAACAGGCAAATAACATATTAAAAACAGAACTGCACATGTACTCAGCAAGGCAGCAGCAGGTTCACCTGCTCACTTTCTACAGAAGCCACCTCCCTGTCCTACTTACAGAAATTACTGTCTAGGTGCCAACTTGCGCTTCAAGAATCCTTCTCGCCTCTGTGGTCTGTCTTTACGAATTAATCTCACTTCTCAGTCTTTATTTCTCACTTGGTAAAGCCAAGACCCCGGAATAATTACCACATGAAAAAGTCCCAGCCTTATGCTATTCTCCTAGGGTCTACAGGCTGCAACTGATCTGCTATCAAGACAAGATACTCTACAAGATAGGGATCCTCTGATCTAAGGATAGCTATCCTCTGTTTCTCAAATGCTTGGGGTGTTGGGAAAACACAAAGAGGCAGATTTTTGAACGGAAAACAAAGAGGGTATTATCTGCTGGTGTTCTTGTAGGGAACTTGGCCCAGAGGCTCCTGACAAAAAAGGCATTCGGCAGCAACCACCTGTTTTTGATAGGGACCGTTACAGACAGGTTTTCGTATAGCTTAAACACCCCCGAGTTCATTAGCGGAAGTGCAGGGTCCACACACCCGCTGCAGGTCTAACACTGAGGGACAGGTGTGACGAGAAGTCCCACAACTGCGCCGCTCCCCTCCGCAACCACACTGCTGCACTTTCCACAGCTGTGGTGCACTTTTCACAATCTCGCATTTCGGCTTCCAATCCCGTCCAATTGTGAGACGACGGCATATCTCTGTTATATCTGTACGGCGACTTAAAAATATTTCGATAATAGCTGCCATGTCTCTTTAAAATGAATGATCCTCTACCTCACAAAATCACACCAGTGATTATTGGGATCTTATCAAAAACTGCTGGGCGATTTCAATTTGTGGAGGCAAGCAGCTCATTTGAGTCCACAACACGTATATGAGAAACCCAGTGATCCTACAATAGAATTTTACAGGCACAACACAGATTAATAAAGTACATGTGGCCTTGATAGATGATCTACACACTAAGAATAAATCAAGTGGCACAGACTGTGCCGTTTCTTCATGTTAAAATACTGCAGCGGATTTAAACTGTTTATTGAGATGGAAGTTAAATTGTGACCTGGGACCACAAGAAGACCGAAGGAGCAAAAATTAGGGGAGGGCATACGCGAATTTGCCACCTCATGCCCCATCAGGTGGGTTAAATCCCTTCCTTTCATCTGCAGACTCGATGAGCGAGTCCAACCCTGGTCAATTTTCACAAAGCCCATTTCTGTGGGGAAGAGATCTTTTAAAAACACTTGAATTATTTATGTCAAAGGGAAAAAAGCAATTCCTGAGGGGTTACTTTCTTGTTTGCGTCTCCCAGGACCACAGGGTTAACTGTAATGTTTACATATTCCGCTTATGCTGGTGTTACTAAAAACTAACACGGGGTTCCGTTCAAACAAATCGCCTGTACGATCGCCTGTTATTAAATATTAAGAATCCGTGGTGTTTATGTGCTGTAAGCTTCAGCCTTTAAATGATGCTTGATAGCAAATACACCTTCAGCAGCAGAAGTGAATTCGGGACATTTAGAAGGGAAATAAACTAAGACGTTTAACATGTAATCTGTTAGTATGAAATGTACAAGCGAGAATTTGCACGTTATGCATTTCTCTATATAATGATGTGGCCCAACACAAAGATGAAAACAAATCTGTTGTTTAACCATTTCCCCGATTACATATTTATTTTCATTAAAATGATTTTCACTGTAACAACAATTGGGATCTAACTAAAAACTTTATCAAAAAGAACCTGACAGCAACAGTAAATATTCCAGCTTTTACAGGAATTTTACAGCTTTTTTCCGTGCCGTATTTTCTGGGTTATTTTCACTTGGGTGAATTCTCCCGGCTTTTAACTCTCCAAAACTTTCATCTTCACTACGGTGCTGGCAATGAACATAAAGCGTAACTGACAACGTAGAAAATGACAGCACGCAGAAGCTCGTGAAACGTAAGGTGGTCCGTAATTACAAGCAGAAATAATGTTGTACATCCCCAGTACAGCATGGTCATGAACTGGGCAGGTCTGGTGCCTTACACCTTATTGGTTGTGTCTTTATGGAGTTTGCGTGTTCTTTTCATATTTGTGAGGTTTTCCTCCCACGGTCCAAAGACAAGTGGTTCAGGCGAAGCGGTGAATCTCCCACTCAGTCTGTCTATAAAGTACTGGTTATAAAGCAAACTGGAGTAAAGGATGAACAACTGTACATAACGTCTGCAAACCTCAAGCACCAAAAATGAAGATACAATCTCAGCTCCTATTCTATGAGCAGCTGAGGTTGCCAAGCAGCCAAGAAGTGAATCTTTTCATTTACAGAAGTCGATTCATGTGTCATTTCAGCACAGCGATCTCTGTCAGGAACTGCTCCAAGAAATTCTTGTACTTCATGTTTGATGTCAAACAGAAAACTAATGGTTTAACATTTTGGTTTGTTCTTTGATCCACAAGAGCAGTTCATCCTCCCAGCCGAGTGTTTAACAGCAATAGTCAGCATTCCCCATGGTCAAAAAACACCTTATTCGTGAGGATGTTTCAGACGTCCCCCACCAAGTTGGTCTACGGCAACAAAGCACAACATCAGGCACAGTGCTTTCAGGACAACATGCTAGAGTATGGGCCATTTTGTGGAACGGGTCAATTCGGAACACGCCGCATACTGTCACAGTGCACATTTCAAATGCTTCTCAACTGCTAGACAGCAGTTTTTTCCGTGGCTCCTCATAGGGGTAAATACTGCCGTGGTATTCGTGTCGCAAATAAAATGAAACAACCGACAGTCAAAGGTGTCCTTGAATGCCATCTGAGCTCTTTATAACAGGCACCTGGGAAACAGCGTGATGGTGTTGCTAAAAGATTTGCGGTTAAGACCTAGGTTAAAGATAGAAAGTGCAAAACTTTCCCAAATTTCTGCTTATCGGACTTTCACTCCTTAAAATGAAAAGCATTCTGCTCATATTGTAGCCTACTGCTTACTGACAGTGTAGTAAAGGGCATGGACTATAACCTCAATGTTAGCTGATTAAAAGCTCTCAAGAAGCCCTGCTATAGTAACAATGAGTAAAGAACCTAAATATTCCAAGATTTGGGCCAATCACCTGAGTCACATGGTCAGTATTTCATCCACCACACTGTGGATTTCCTTACAGACTAACTACAAACAAGGACACAAAGATCTGCTCAGTGAATAAACACGATTGTTCTGCAAGTACCGCGCTCAATCGGCTTTTGTTCCCTGAACCATATAATCTCTCCTGGTTCCTTCACCCTGAGCCTCTGCAATTTTCTTTGTTTTCTTGGTGTTCACCCCCCCCCCTCCACAGCTGGCCAAGACAGGTTAAGTGGTCAGCATCTGTAGAAGTAGATCATTGAAAAGTCTTCCTGCCCTCTCACTTGATAAAGGTGCTATCAGTTCTACACCCCAAATCACGACGGGAACAATGGCTCCATAGCTCAGAGCCTGTAGCTGAGTGTCAAGTGGAAATCACCTAGGATTGATTCCACACTGCAACACAGCACACAGCTACATCTTCATGAGTTGCTGGTTTCCACGCACAAGAGTCACCTCATCCCCCCTGTTGGCAGAGTCTTTCTACCTTCCAGGAAATATCCATAGAGTCGGTATGGATATGAACCTGAAATATGGAGTCACGGCTGCTCTTGTTGCAGCAAAGCGCAAGTCTGTAACTTGATATTAATACAACTGATGAGTGGGGACAGAAATGTATAAAGCTGACTAAAAGGTTCCTAATTTAATAGTGGTTTGTAACTGTACTCTTCAACAAAACCGTTGACCTGACCTGCTTTAGAAAAATAACTAGCTGGTGGTCTGAAGTCACTGCTAAACCTTGGAGACCGGCAACTACAATTAAGACACATCCAGTTTTGTTAACTGGGAAATGGAATCTAGACATTGTGTTGGTGAATTAAAATAAAAAAAGTGTGTTTATTCCTTGCTTGGGTAGTGCCTTGCTATAGATTTTGCCATTTAGTTAATTTTCCTTTCTTAGTGACTTGTTCACTCAACAGGGGTCTCAAGCCTAGCCAACATGCACAAGGCCCTAGGACAGACAGGGTTCACCCTGGAGGGGACACTGGTCCTTCACAGCTTTTCCTTTCTATGAAGGATACACACTACAGAGACTGTGGAAGTGCATCAAATAGAATATCAAATAAAACAGGGGGACAAAGGAGAAACAGAGAAACAGGGTAGACTGGAGAACACAAGAAGACCTACTGACCTATAAGTTAGAGGTTTGAGTTAAGTCACAGTCCACCTACTGTTCCACCTGTGACAAAGTGCTGATCTCCAAGTACCAACAGAGGAGCTGTAGTTTGGAGATACAAACCTATTATTTTCGGCTGAAAAAAGAAAAGGAGATGGACAGTCCTCACAAGCCCTCTGGGAAACTATGTCAGCACAACTCTTGTTTTATCCCAATTATGGCTAACAGGCTGTGGCCGTTTGTCTCTGGAAAACATTTTCCAAAGGTGGTTGAAGTGGTAACATCAACTCATGATTCCAAATTTCAGAAAACATTACAGAAAAATGGTGTCCTCGTTTGAACTGTTAAAACCCAAATACTCTTGTGTCTATACTTTTCAACACTTTCAATCCTGTCGTGATCACCTCTATTCTCAAAAAAGTACTTTATATATATAACTACATATGTCTTTAAAACTTGTGTGCAATGTAATTTCATTCATCATATACCACAGTCAACTCTGCATGTAAAATAGAAAAAAAAATGTGGAAAAATGTTTAATTATTAATGAAAAATGTTTCCATGTTAAGCATTTCCTTATTAAGAGAAAGTGTATTTCGCGTCTGTCAGCAGGTCTCTTCCTGTGAAGGCCACCCAATTTTATACACTTTTTTCCTTGCTAACTAACTTAGAGATCTAAACTGTGGAAGAGAGTTGGCCTGTTTGCATGTGTGTCCTTGGGCTGGAGGGAAACACAATGGCCTGGTGATAGTTAAGAAGGAAGATGGAGGTTGGGGTACAAGTTTGCCTATGATCTACTTGCTTGTCTTCATATAGACGTACTTAGACTTATTTTTTATTTGTGAAGTTTGCTACTAAAGCGTTCCAGTCCAGCATTGTATAAAAGACCACCTCGAACAAAGGACAGTTTGAAGAAGTTTGAACTTCTTCTTGTATGCATTGTAATCGGCGTTAAGCCCCCGGCTGTGCTCTTAAAACCAAACTTCTCCTTTACTGACCTTCTTCTGACAAAAGCAGACTTCCACCTTTGTCTGGATACCAAAATTTTATCACACGACTTGTAACACCAGTCTAATTACTTTCACGGATCCGTATCAGCCATCACAGAACCATAGACGTGAATTGTGGTTTTTAAAAGCCTAAGTTCGTGTGAGTAAATCATTCATCTACATATTCACATAGTATATAATAAGGATAAACTTTACATTACAAAGTACCTTTAGAATTAATGTGACGGCAAAAAAAAAAAAACCTCAAACTTAAAGGTACAGAACTACATACTTTTTGATTTAAATAAAGCAGGATCCCACCGTGTAGAGAAACACTAAAAGGACTTCTGGACAGTATTTAAAAAAATTTATGTTTAAATCAGTCAGTATCAGTATAAACTACCAAAAATATCTTCTGACAGTGGCACAGCAGGCAGCACTGCTGACTCACTCTGTTCAAACACATGTTGGAATCTGGCTCGGTTGTTTCCATGTTCTCCTTGGGTTCCTGTGGGCTCCCACAGTCTGAAGACATGCTTCAGATGATTTGATGACTAACTTTATCAATAAGTAACTATACAAGAGAATTTGTGTGTTTGTTGTGCCTTGTAACTTGCACTTTTAGGTTTTCTCTGGATCACTGCAGTCATGTTCTGGACAAGCAGTTGATGAAAATGGGCAAGAACAAAAATCACATGTTGACAAATACTGTCAAACGTATTGCTTGCATAGACACTTTACAATAAATACCGGCTTGTTTAATTTGTAATGTGCCTCTGACAGATTATTGGGCAACATGTGGTGCCCACTGGGAAAACTTGAGAAGAAGCAGAGAAATGCAGCGTGACATTTAAAGAACAATAAATGAAAAAAATATATGGCTCTACACAGGATCTACATAGGTCTATAGCATAATAACTCTTTGTCTGTCTGAACAGTATGGGACCACTTTTCACTGTCGAATATGTTGTTCAGGGAGAGATGACCATAAACCAGTCCCATGTGATCTCCTTCATTCCTTCTCATCTGTACCCTGTACATCTTGCTATGCACATTCAACGTTCATAACTATGTTGAGATGAGCAATTGCTCTTGTATTATATATATGTGTTATTATTACTTTGAACAAGGATAAGGTGTTGGAGAATGTGATGTTTCACATATGGTGTCAGCAGGGAATCTTTTCCAGAAACAACTGCCAAGGGTTGTCATGTGACATTGCCACCCCTTGTGGATTGAAATTACACGTCAATACAACTTAGAGAGGCATCGTGGTCCCACTATGGAGTTAATTTGTAATGATAAGGTGACCTTTAAATCAAATAAATGGGAAGCACCTTGGCGTTCTCATCTCCAGGAGATGACAGAAGGTGGGCGACACTGCGCTTGCTTCAAGGTGATACGACCGCCAATGGTGGTTCAGAGAAGCCAGCACGTGACCAAAGTAACCCAGGCGGAACAGGCGGAGACCGAAGCAGGAGCACCTTTCCTTTATACTCAAATCTGACAAGACACGAGTAAAAGCTGGGTTTCTTGACTCCAAGAAACATCTGTAAGTCAAATGTAAACTCCATGCTGAAATTTGTAATGGCAGCTTTACAGCCTTATCTCCTTTATGCATTTTCTCTCAGCTTCACTGAATGCATTTCCCTTAATATTATGGACCATAAACCTGTGCACACATTACAAAATTCCTTTAAAAAAAGAAAACAAAAGAACTGGTGAAAAGAATTTGGAATGAGGTGAGACACTGTTAGGAACATGACTGTTGACCTTTGTATTTGAGTGTTTTGTTGTTGTTTGCTTATGTTCTGCATGAAAGGCTGCTTTCCAGGACATTGGTTCCTCTCAGAACTATTTTGCTTCTTTGGAAATTGCAGACTCCAGGGGACACTGTCATCACACAAAGCACAGTGGAGCAACTTGGGGTTCTGGCACAGGACACGGACATCCTGGGTGGGCAGGAAAGCTGTTCTTCCTCTAGGCATCCATTTTGGCTCTAATGAGAAAGACACATGAGCTGTGTTTCCTGTGCTTTTAGCGAAACAGCTCCATGCGTGTTAAGTCGGCCTTATAAGCTTTGCACCTCCCTTTGAACATCAGACGTTGTTATGCAAATAAGCAAAGGCCAGCAGACTTCAGGGGTGACCCTTGGATATGAAAAGTGGTTCAGCGTCTGATGGATCGTTCTTGCAATGAGACATATTACCTGAGGACGTATTACTAAATGCATCAACCCAGTAGTTTTAATGGCAGGAAAATGGAAGAATTTGTATGAGCAAACTGTTCCTACTGAAAATCAAGGCATGATCATCATCCCCTTAAACCAATATATGGGGAATACAGCCCCACCCCCCCCACATGTTGTTTTAGGGATTCTGGCCCTTGTGGAAGAAAGGAACAGATGGCTGACTGGACATCCAGGATGAGGCCTTCTGGTCCCCCTCTCATCCCTGCATATGCTGGGCCCTGCGGCCATTGCCTCCTGGACCTCCTTTTCCCATCTAATGTGGGTGGGGGGGGATGATAAAGGCCACATCCCTAATTACGAGGAAGACAGAAGCCTGGGGTGACCTGAACATTACAACAGTATCATGAAGTGACACAGAAATCCTGAAGGAGCGAGAGGCCGGCTCACTCGCTGATGCTCAAACACTGACTCTCATTGGCTCCCTCAAGTCGTCGCAAATACAGCAATGTTTCTTTATTGCAGTTTTATTCAGCTTATAAAGTCATGTGTCTTTATATATATTTGTGTCACATATACAAGTAGTTTGCATAGATGCTGTAGGTTTTTTTTGATAGTTTTATAGAAGAGATATTAAAAATAAGCACATTAACTTTCCAAATCACCTTTCAGTCTTTTCAATTCAATCAATATTCACTTAATATAACTCACTGTAACATAAAATAAAGAGCACCTTCTATGCAAAATTCATAACCTAGTTTAGCACTGATTTATTTGCATATGAGTTATATGTGTATAAACATGGTATGCAGAAAAAAGGAAACTTGCCTTCCCACATCCAAAAGACTTGTGCACTGAACACAGGCATTAGGTTGTGTGGATTTCTGTTTTATGTAATAAAATTTACAGTGGAACCTTTACCAGATGGTTCTTTAGCAGCTTTGGAATTCTAATACCGATGCAGTTCAACTTCTGGGTACAGAAGGGTAAATTATAAAGTGCACACAGTACATTGAACTGAACAGAATCAGCACTCTCCTTTGAGGCTTACGTAGCATGTGAAAGTATGAGAATCGTTCTCGTTCCCTTTTACATTTTTTCGAGGAGATGATGGCGGAAAACAGCCAACCCCATATTGTCATTTTCTGCTTCTCATCTATGAACATAACCCCAGTCCATTATTTATTTCCTGTCACAGTTTGGAACGTGTCCCTGAATCACAAGGCACTAGGCTATGAAACTACAACCTGGAAGGGACCCCACTCTATCGCAGGGTGACCTCACACTCACACAGTCACGCGTGCATGCATGCGCCATGGGCAAATGACCGTTTGACCTGAAACGCACGTTTTCGGACTGGGCGAGGAAAGTGGAGCACCCAGATGGAAACCCATGCAGAGAACCTGCAAAATCCACACAGCCCGAGTTGAACTCGAACCCACACCCAAACAGCCCAGACACTGTGAGGCAGCAGAGCTACTCGCTGCGGCACCGTGCCGCCCACATTCCTATTAGTGCTATGAGATAAATAGTGGTTCATCCTATCCTATTTTTAACACAAAATGTCAAATATGTGCTGTCCAGACCCCCTACATCTGCTTAGTCAAACCTACACAAACAAGAACTGATGACTTCATCTACACAGAGGGCCTGACATTTATGTACTCATGAGTTGGAACTAACAATATCACAGAAATTATAATACAGTTAGAAAAAATTTGAATGAATTTAAAAAATAAATATTTTCTGTCTTAACCAGTATCAGCAGGTCTTCAGTACACGTACCATCCAACCATTGAACCATCGTGAACCGCTTTAGCCTGAGCACGGTTGCGGAGGTCTGGAGCCTGCCCTGGAATCAAGAGGCGCTAGACTAGAAAACTACTGCTGAACGGGACGCCAGTCCAGCACAGGTCGGCCACACGTGCACAGACACACTCTATGGGCAATTTAGAGTGACCAGTTAACCTGAAACATATGACTTTGTACTGTGGGAGGAAACCCACAGTGACACGGGGTGAACATGCAAACTCCACACAGACCAAGTTGGATTCAAACCCACACCCAGACAGCCCAGACACTGCGAGGCAGCAGTGCTACTCACTTATCCACCGTGCCGCCTCTACGACAAGTAGTCTTTACAAGTTCTGATCCGAAATGACCCCGTCAATTAAAGTAAAATAAACCAGCTGTAAGGTCCAGGCTGAAATGTACCAGTCACGTCAGAACAGTTTTTTTACAGTTAGGGGGTTTCTTAACCTATGTTGTATATAAGCTTGTAACATTTACCCATTTTTTGAAGCGTTTTAAGGTTCTTGGATGCCATAATGTTACTAGGCTGCATTAAAATGATCAAAATAATAACTAAGCTTTCAGTTAAATAATTAAACTAATACAAGACAAGACTTCCAAATTTGACAGATACTGAGTCCCAGCAGTTTTCCAAAGAATGCTTGTCTCCCCCAGGGAGCAGTGTATTTATTGATACACATTTTGCAGTTATTATCTAAAGAACAACCGTATATATGAGTTCAGGAACTTCTAAACTAAGATTACGGAGGGTCATTTCGGAATAATCCACACCCAGTTATGCAAACCAAGCCGGAGTGGCTTAAAAAGAGAAACCCTTTGGAATCTGTGATGAGAACTTTCTCTTTTCAATGATCTCCTTTTCATGAAAACCTGGCGCCTAAACAAAGGCCTTCGACACAAATACTGCATTTGCACTCAACCCGTCTTACACCGACACATTCCCTCAGCTGAACTCGGCCAAGCAACTACTGCGATACCCTGGGTTTAGTCCACTTCAGTACCAGCAGCAAATAAATGTAACCACTGCCACCATTTTTAGACCGTTAGACTATTCTTTTAACAACTTCCTTGACCAACCCATGGAGTGATTCATTGAAAGGTGCCACTTCAAGGTGAGCTCACCTCCTTATACCCCTTGAAACAGGCAGAGTGTTGACTCAGTCTTCCACTCTCAGGTGGGCTCCACAGGTCCCCAGCAGTTGTCAGAATATCAGCATTATGTACAACGTGAACACCTACACTGCCCACAACAAGGAGCCCGATCACGTCAAAGCAACATGATGGCGTTAAACATCTCTTTTCTTAGATCCACAGCTGTAACAACCCAGAACAGCAAAATGTAGTAAATGTTGCTGTAAATCAGCTGATTGGTTGAGCCAACAGTATCTATTACACACATTTAGAGCTGTTTTGAAAATGCCAAAGCTGTTTGAAACTCTTCTTCCAATTGGCTTGTGTTGTCTCTGGTTCTTAATCATACATTCTTTTGAAAATAAGCATAAATTAGCCAGACTTTGACATCCTTTCAAGATCAGTGAAACTCATTATGTATTTTTGTACACATAATAATGTGTGCATCACGTGTAATTTCTAATACCTCCCTGTTGGCAGTTCAGGTCCAGGACCCCCCGTCAACCCTGTGTGGTGTGTGTGTGTCTGTAACCTGCCTGGAGGCACATGTCGCTGTGTGTAGCGCTATGTCTACGAGTGTGTGCTGTGTTTGACTGTGCAAAATCCTCATTTAGGATGAGACGTACCAGTTCGCCAAAGTTTAAGTCTGGGGCTTGAGGAATAAAGCTGTGCATGAAGAACAGACAGACAAAAAATTGAGCTTCATCGATGTAGAGATTTATGCTCCCTGTAGTGTGACCGGTACAGGTCACAGCCACAGGTTTCTATGATACTCATCGCAACAGAAAACTGGCTGTTTAATTAATAGAAGATGGAGGGAAAAAAAAAACTGCATCCAAGACGAGACAAAAAAATTGTTATCGATCAGCCCTTCCTCACCACAAAAGAGACATCACTGAAGTAATGGAGCATAAGACTGGGGTTTTGACATTAAGAATTTTAGGACAACACTAGTTCCTGAAAATAAAGTAAAAACACACACATTCCTGCAAACAAACACTTTGGTGATATTTATACAATCATGGGGTAATGCTACCCCTCCACTCTAGTGGCACAAAGCATTTTGTAAAGGTTAGTCTGCTTTTAATGGTCTTATTAAGGCCCTGGTGTCAAATGCTGTGCCTGGTCTATCCATATCTTGCACCCCCTCTTTGGACGGCTTGATTATTTTAATGATGCCCGATGCGTTGCCCACCAATTATCTGCACATCACAGGCCCCCCGAGCTTGTTATCCGTGACGGCAGAGCCCTCGCCTGCACGCATCTGCTGACAAATGGAGATGGGGGCCTGGTCCTTGTTAACCGGTCTTTCACCACAGTCCCTTCTGCCTCACAATAGCGGCCCATTACCACGCGGGCTTCAAGTCAGCTACTTACGCAAGCTAGCAATTACAATCCAATTCTGCTCGCGACCTCCCACTAATACTTAGCAACAAGGCAAAGCAAATTATTTTTAATGATCTATCATATTGATACTTGAAAATTTCTGCTTTAATTATTACTCCGTTTTGTCAATTTGCTCGGAAGTGTCTTCTGTGGGACACTAATGAAGAAAAGGAACCCTGACCGGTGTTCGAGGCTATGCGGCTCCCTCGTCTCACTTTTTCCTAACTGTTATAACTTAAACTGGGGGTCCATCTGATTTAAGTAAGCGGGGGCAGCAGTTGAAAGTTTCATCTTCTAAATGGATTCGGAAAGCGTGGGCTTTTAAATCAGTAAATAAATTATTAGTTTAACCCGCTAAACATGCTCACTATTACCAACATTTCTAGCTGAGTTACCTCAAGTTGAGTTGCTCAAAAAAATTCCACTAACCTGCACGTTTTAAAATAAGTCAAAAAGCAGATATTTAAGCAAGCGTAGGAAATTCGGACGCTACACCTGATGGACGTCCGTAATATGCTGCGTAGCTAACTGCAGTCATACCAAAGAGAATTAAAATTAACTGCAAATACTGAATTGAAGATCTTTATTAATATAAGGTCCAGCCTAAGTATTAGGTCTAGTCTAAGTATTAGGTCTAGGTCTAAGTATTAGTCTGTTACTTTAAGGCTATCAAAAATAAAGAAAGCAGCTCAGCTAAGTAGCAGCAACGCACTTTTATTCATGCCCCGGCCTGTGAGAAGCACACAGCACCCTGTAGAATCCAGACATCTCACAGTACCCTTAACTGACAGGGCTTTGGTTTCAGCCCATCCAAGACCATCTGAGCGACATCTACTAAACTCGCTTTTAGCCGTGCAGGCAGGCCCCACCCCCCACAGAGCAGGATACCAATCGCAAAACAGACTCGCATAAAGAGAATCGGAAATAAGTTACACCCAGCATACACCACTCAGATGCTCTATGCTTTGCAATTACGGAACATGACGATTATCTGTCACCACGTAACCTACAATTACCATATTTGAACAAGTAAAAGTGACAATTCTAATAACAGTGTGACCATACAGAGAAGGCAAAAGGGCACCCTCTGCTGAATCATCCCTCTTCTCACGCAGCTACACTGAAGCAAGCTCAGAAAAAACAATAATAAAGTTCGTCACAACACTTCCTAGCAGTGTCCTAGCTGAAACGTATTTGCCAATTTCTGGATTTATGCATTTAAATTTAGTACACGGCTACTGGTATTGTTCACTTCCACACAGCTTCCCATTAGCGTCAAATCAGGTGTCTGACAAAGGAGAAGGACGGAGCTTCTCAATAAGCTGCTAATTGAGAAAATAAACAATTGACAATAAGTCACATCAAATCCTAAAATAGCAGCTTATGTAGAATAAAAAGAAAAGCAAACGCTAAAAATGATGAGACCATCTGTCTGAGCTACGCACTGGAGGCACATCCAACGTATGTGTGCTGTACGTGGACTTCCTGCCCATCCAAACATGGGCAGCAGAGAGAGGAGGTGGCCGGCTGCTTGCGCCATTGAGGTGGGCAGCGCAAGATGACTCATCTGGCTGACACCCACGTCGTCCACTCTCCTGTCCACACCGAGCACAGGCAGAGTTTGGAGAGACGAAGAAACGGTCCAGAGGGAGAGAGAGGCTGACAGAGAACACCCCCTCGGCATGTGGTCGAAGCCCGAGAACAAAACCACGTGCGATGGATGCGCCGACAACTAACCTGCACTTGCTGGGTATTTATAGTGGCAACGCGTTGGTCACGTTTGTCAACCTGCAGCAGTTCTGACCAAACAAAGTGCTGGTTGGTTTGAGATGTTACTGGGAATCTCAGACTGGCTGATGGTCACTGACTGGTGGGCCCTGTGCCACATGTAGACCCTGTTGCCTGAGCATGTTGCTCACTGTTGTTTGTTTCAGGCTGGTTGCTAACTGAAACCATGGAGACACTTGTGGTGGTCCGGAGGCCTCCCCAGAAGCACTCTGCATGGAGATAAAAAGCCCAGTGTACATGTACGTACGTACGTACACACACACACCTCATTGCTTTTCCTGTTGCTGATGCTGCCGCACATACTGCCGGAGTAAAATGAGATCCTCTTCTGTCCCTCCACCCCCTTCCCTCATCTCCTCCCCCTAGTCTCCTCCCATCCTCAGCAGGTCTGATGACAGATCGCAAACCAATCACCCAGGTACAAAAAGAAGTTTTAAAAGAGGCTTTTTCTCACATTACCTTCCACAAGCGACAGAGCAGGAACAGCACTCAGCTCAGCCGTAGCAGCTTACGGACTCAGCTGGGACTAACAACATCACATGATGCAAAGCCACCTGCTCCTCACACATAATCATATGACTCAAGACTGTAAGGGATCCTGGGATCTGTAGTCCACTTTGAGCATCTCTGAACATCACATACATCTGTCCATCTCATCCTCGTGGATAAAATGCTCATTAGGGACGCCGAGGGTCTGGAGTGTGTCTTCCCTGCAAGAATGGAGATAAATTGGAAGATTTTTCATACATATCTATATTGATTTTTATTTTTTTAATCCTTTAGATTTATGTATCTAATTTATCTATACACTGTATCCGCATTATCTTTTTTATTCATGTCTAAATTTTATTTCTCCGTATTCTGTGCACTGTGGACAGGACCTTCAGGTCCTTCTCCCTTGTACGCCTGCAGTAGGCGTGCGCAACAAGAAACAATTCTCGATTCTTCATTTAATGTACTCAGCATGCAATTCTAACAGCTACCTCCTGCAAACTATTTGTGAAGTACTGTCGTTGTATGTAGTCGCACGGGAAGATCTGCATGGGTCCTCCACAGATAGCTGTGGCTGGGCCAACAACACAGACGTACAAATCAGCAGGGTGGTCTCAACGGTACAAAACACACAATTTGCTGCGCATAAATGCCATAAGTAACACATAATGGAACAAGTGAAGCTGTGGGAGTGCCGACATATTCACCATTCGAGAACTTAGGCTGATGATTACATTAAAAAAAAAAGCAGCGGCAGCAACAAGAACAATAACAATAATATAGTTTAATCCCCTCTGTTTTACAAAATCAATTTCAGCTGTCTTTAGCATATAGGAAACACCTTTTAAAAAGTTGTTTTCTACTGACCGCAGAAGTGCACAGTCTTTCATGCAATGTTCTGCTGAAAGGTTATCCGCAATCCCTCTGGCTCACTGTTAAACAAACGATTGATTGTTTAAATAAAAAATTGTAATGCATCCCCCCCCCATTTTCCTTCCAACTTGCAGTACACGTGGCACATTAAGCATCTGTTAAAAGCACAATGCACTTGAACTCTTGGAAGGGACAAATGCGGTATACGTCCTCCCGAGTGCCTGCTGTGAGCCATTTGCTTCATTTACCACAGGTGCTGGGGACCTCACTGGGCTAAAGACTGAAGGAGTTTTCAATTTACCCAACTTACCCTGTGGATACCTGGCTAATATTTGGTGTCCCTGTGAGCAGTAAAGGGAAGAAGACAAACAGTCAGTCACTCAAAGGCACACGAGCTAATGTGTACAAAAGTAGGGGTTATATGGTGGCAGATGAACTGTTCTGTTTTTAAGATTTCCACTTGGGACAGATATTGTTTAAAGCAAATAACACAGGCCACGCTTATTAACCAACGTGTAGAAAGCAAAGAATTTCAGTAAAATGCTGTGGCAGCGGCATTATTAGCACAAAGTGATGCCAAAGGACGCAACATATTAGTCAAGAAGGCCGGCTCAGTTATGGGGGTGAAGCAGGACTCCCTGGTGGAAATAATGCAGAAATGGACAATAAACAAACTGTGGTGCATTTATGAACAATGATAACTCAGATCCTCTGTAAGCCAAATTAGCTGCACATTCAGCAACAGGCTGGTCCAGTTCCACTGCTCCAATGAACCTTCCTGGTCATTTCCATCAGCAGCCATCAAACTCCACAAGTCCTCACGCTAGTGACCTCTTAACCTCAGAATGACCGTTAACCGTTTAATTTCACACCACATTGTTTCCCATTTCACAGTGTTTTCTCATAGGTTGGTGGGGATTTTGTAACCCGACCTCCTTATTTGTTAGTAACTTATTCAACTACTCACTTATTCATTTATCTATGTTTTGGTCACTGTATGTGTGTATCTACATGTATCATGTGTATGCATGTGTAAATTGTATGTTGCTGCAACCAAGAGAATTTTCATCCAAGATTAAAGTTCCCTCCATCCATCCATCCATCCATCCATCCATCCAACCATCCATACAATCTTTCATTCATTCAAAATAAAACCAAACTAACTACAAACAAAATAATGGTCCAACATAGAGAACTAAATAATGATTATTTGGGGAAAACACTGTTCAGTTTTACTGTTAACAAATTAAACACCTCAAAGCTGTTCCTTCATAAACTTTGTTTCATTTTGCTGTTAAGTAGTTTTGTCTCTTTGGGCCTTCCCTATGTAGTAGTAATCCATCAGTGCCAGTGCTGTCTACCAAAAGTTGCCCATTTTACTCTCCCACAACTTTTTTAAATCCCATGTTAAATAGGCAATTCATAGAAGGTGCATTTTGGGGCATTCGGAGCGCTAATCTCCTACAGTTTGGCCTTTGGGACCAAATGCCAAGGCAATAATTTCTTACTTAATATAGTACTATAACACTGAACTCTTTGACAAGTCAAACACAACTTGCACTGTGACATTTTGGATATGTAGACCAATCTTGAGACATTGCTTAAAATGCTGCAGCATTGATTTAAAATGAATTACTGCTGAGTGTGCTATGATGGGTTCCATGTTGTTTGCACCCTCTTCTGAGGAGTAGATAACTTCTGTTCCATCCTATAACAAACATGAGGCTTGGCGGTCAGTTGACGGTGCAGAGAGCATTCCTAAAGAGGATCGTCTGAGAATGGCATATTAATAAAACATTCGTGCGTAGGAATTAGGGTTCCTGGCTCCAAGATATTCAAAGGGATGAAAGGGATCATGTGTGACAGGTCATAGGTCTTGCTCTAGGTTTAAGCTAAAGAAGTTGCCTTGGCTCCTACACCGTGACTATAGTCACACAATCTTACTGTTTAAGGCAATGTTGGCTGAAAGTGAACATCAAATTTTACATGTATAGCTCTCAGGAAAGCAAGTGCATGGCTAAGGTTTCCTTCCCTCAGAATTAGTTTTTAGACACATAAACAGTGAAGTTAATCACCCAAACACATTGATACCCCTGCCATGAATTCATTTTTCTTGCAGGCAATAAAAGGAGACAGTTTCTGTCAAGCAGGGGATACTGATTGTTAACAAGGGTAGATATAATGACAAATAAATCCTACATTTATCTTGCATTCATTCTGACCCGAATTGCTGTAATGCCTGATTTATAACTGTTTTTAATTCAAGTCTTCTATTGAATTTACATCTGGTCCTTCTGTTCCTTCTGTTTTTAACAATAGTGTGTTCCATTTACTCTTGTTTCAAGACCTGTACTACTGACTGCTGGTAAGCCATGGGTCCGATGACTACAAAATAGTCACGAGGGAGCAGAACAGAGTGACTCTTGCTTTACGTTTCATAGCGTTGTCAAAAAAAAAAAGCTGTAACAAGGTATGAAACAGCTCAAGTGTAAATTATTGATACCACCATCTGCTGTCAGCAATGACGTGTCAGCAAAGATTAGTGTCAGCTCTGTGGTGGGGGGAAAGGGTCTAGGGACAAGAAACATATGGAAACAGCTAGATCATCTAGCCTCCATCGCCATGGAATGGACCGAGGAAAAAGCAAGAGTGACCAAAGTTTCAGCCAAAGAGCTGTTGTAACCTAAAGGAAACACTAGGTGCTGTAGATCTAGCAAAGTTTGTGACTCAGACTGCTACTTCAGCACCTACACCTGTGAAATCCGGTGCTTCTCTGTATTTATGATGCAAAAAATAATTCATGTATAACATCTTGGATTTCATTCAGTCTACTGCTGCATTTTGAGTTTGCAATTTTGCTGAATTGTGCATGGAAATGGTTTTCTCTCCAAATAAACACTCTTTGCCAATAAGTAGAGTTAAAAATGACATATAGTCAATGAGTAATAATAATGTATGACTTTTAAAATGGATGTGGGAAAAAATATTTGACAAGCAAATCCCGAATAAACACTGATGCAGTGAGAATGTTGTTGAGGCAGAACAGCGTGCCTTTAATCTTACTTCAATTTATTTCACAGTACACATGTCCCATGCACCCCAAAGACCATACCGAAAAAATGGCTGTAACTGTAAACTAACACAAGCTACCTGGAACCTACGCATGCTGTTTCTTTCTTTGTTTCTTGACTCTTTCTTTCCGAATTTCAAAGTCAAATGTCCATTGATGCTTTTCTAGATGCCTTACCACATACAACTCAACGTGTAACTCAAACTATACAGAAGTGTACTCAAGAACAAAAAGCTTTAGATACAAATCCATGATCATCAATGTAGAGATTGTTTCATGCTAGCAAATGTTAGCCAAATACATACACATCAGTAACACAGGGTGCTGGACTAATACATGAACCTGTCTGAAAGAAATAGGTTTTGGAACCATTCTTGACTTCTGGGAATGACTTGCTTGTTCTGAGGAGAGAGGAGATAATGGAGTTGATGATTTCAAGTTAGTATTAGATTTTCACAGAGACAACAATCACTGTGAGATGACATGCCACATGTTACAACAGACCTTGATGTTTCCCGTAGCTGAAAGAGTCCTTGCTAAAAATGGGAATGAATTGTGATCTTCCATGGATAATGTAAAGCCTTCCAGAGTTCAATTCACTTCCTCAGACTTGACTTTCAACTCAACTGCTTCTGTTGTGTGATGACATTTCTGCTTAACTTTTCAGAAAATCTTTTAATTCCATCAAAATTGACTTTTGGTTTTCTTGTATTTTCTTTTGGAAACCCAGAGCTTATATCAACATGCAGCTTTTAATATGTCAGTGTTTAGATAGTTCTGCTCTAAACAGGACATAGGATGTGATCCATCTCATTGTAGCCATTAGGTTACCAAATGTAATTTTTACTTATCATTATCTTATTTTTACCATGGAGTCACTACAGCTGAGAATTTCAGTCAAATGTTTATTATAAATGAATGGGGAAAAACAGGCTGAGCATTTTGCACCTCTAGAAAACTCCAGAACACTGAAATCCCAATTAATCTGGAATGTGGGACAAACTTTTTAAAAGCATCATTCAGCCCCTTGTGTATGAAAGAGGTTTTGGCTCTCCTCACTCAGCCAAATTTTACTGAATTTCACTCCTCTCTGAGAGAATCACACTTGTCCAGAAACATGCTGTTGAAGAGAAGAGGCTGTCTTATGACTCAAATGCCTCAGTGTTAAGTACTGATTTCATTTTAATGTACTGCACTGTTTTTTTGTTTGGTTTTTTTTTCTAAAATATGTTCATATTTATCTGTTTCAGGTTGGCTTCAGGAGCCCATGTCTGACAGAACTGTAGCTGAAATCTCCAAGTTATTAAATTTAAACATGTAAAAGTAGTTCCATCTGTATCATTAAGCATGGTGGTAGCAGCAGCATGCCGTGGGGGTATTTTTCTTTGCACGGGGGACTGGAAAACTAAAAAAAAAGATAAATTAATTTCCTCATGCAAACCATAAAATGTCGGATCAGGTTGGATAATTTTGATAGATGGAGCTGAAACAGTAGATTTTATGTATTTTATAATATGAACTGAAGCTATCAATTATTTCAAAAGAATATTAAATTGCTAGATGAACAGTTCAACAAGATGCAATTATTTATTCTGTTTGATTCTAAGAATTTTCTACATATATTTTATTAAGTTAATAAGTTGGAAAATGCTCTCGAAAAGCTCCTACCTCAAGGGAACAGGAAAGTTCATCTTATGGTACAACTCAGATACTACCAAGGCTAAGCTATCGTGCAAAAATAAGCAAGTGTCGGCACAAAGAGGGCAGATGCCGCACTGACGGATTTGCAGAGCTCATTATCTGAAATTGAAAATAGTGTCCAGAGATATGCATTCTTTTTTTGGCTCTTTTGGGGTTGTGGAAAAAACAGAACCCACGTCAGAGAAAATATGAAGTCACACTTTTGAGCTTTCCAGGAGGCATGTAACAAAACCAGAGTTTTTTTTAGAACATTTTGTGATCTTATTAGACAAAAGTTGAACTACTTAGCCTGAAAGTGAAGCTTTATGTTTAGCAAAAATCAATAATAGTACATGCTTCAGGTGATACCAGTCCTGCAACAAAGTATGGTTATGGTAGGATTATGCTATTCAGCTGTTTTTTCAGCAGAAGGGAATCAGGAATTTATAATCAATTGCAAGATGGGACTGAAGCAGAAAAGGGCACTTTTGTCAGGACAGCCAAAGATGAGTTTAGATAAGGACTTATGCTCTAAGGGGCCAACGAACAAAAATAAATGATAAAAACTGCAATGGAATGGCCTAAAAACGGCAAAACATATGGAATGTTCCGCCTAATGCCCAGCATAAATGTTATTAAAAAAAAAAAAAAAACTATGACTTTAAAGTTGTTAGTTGAACTACAAATAAATCTGTAAGGATGTAGGGACAGACATGTTTACATGTGCAAAGCTCATTCAGACATATCCACAAAGGCTCATCTCCTTGGCAGTAATTTGAACCGTCTAGTATTGACCTTTGGGATGATTACTTTTGTAGATGAGAACTGTACGTCTTTCCCTTTAGTGAAAATGCCAAATGAAAAATATTTTTCCATCATAAATACGTTGCGTGCATTGTGTTAATGAAGGGGAAAATTAATTCATAGATGGAAATTGTTGGTATAACAGGAAGAATGGCATCACAGCCTGTGTGGAGTTTGTGTGTCCTTCCTATGTCTGGGTGGGTTTTCTTCTGGTCCTCTGGGTTCTTCCCACAGTCTAAAGGCATAAATTCAGGTTAACCGGTTACTCTAAATTGCTCATGGTTTGAATGTGTGGCCACCCTGCAATGGTCTGGTGTCCCTTTCAGGGGGTGGTTTCCAAACCTAGTGCCCAGTGATCCTGGTTTAGGCTCTGGACTACCATGACCATAACCAGGATTAAGCAGTTAAATATACTGGGTGGATGGATAGATGTATGGAATGTAACTGAAAAACAAAAGGTCTCAAAATGTACCTCTTTATGACTCACTCCTGCCTTCATGTCATAACAGCTACTTAAATTTGCATCACACCGCCTTTCGTGTTTATCATCATATATCCTATTTGACTCTCAAATTTATGAGCTGCTGCTGGCGTAGCATGCACTCATAACAACAGCGGAACCAGACAAACTTTGCTGTCATAAAATGCTCGAGTATGTTGTATACAACTGAAATGTTATTCAAGCATCCTCTGGGGTAAACTTTTCCCAACCTAAACATATTAAGCACATTAGGTACATCTGTAAGATTCCCTGCCAAACCCGTCCTCACAAGACTTGCTCAGAAATGTTTTCCAGAACCATTTAGCCAAAGATGCCAAACTGGTGTTTGCGGTCTGCTGAGTCTAATTTACAGATTATTCACCGCTGGTTCCAAAAATATGGCTACATGGGCCTGCAGTATTGCTGCCTTTCTGTAAAATCGGTCATTAGTTCTGATCATCATGTCACACATGCACACTAACAGATAAATGCAGATTCCTTCGGTTACGAATTAGCAAACCCCACCAGCACATAATGCCCGAGAGAAGCACATGTTCAAGACCCCTAGACTATATATTTATGCTTCAGAAGCACACAGCTTTGAAGTAGAAATTGTCCTCTGAAAAGCTGTAGTGTAGGACCACAAACATGTGGAAGGATGAACCATTTGTAATCATTCAGCAGCACTTCCTGGTGTCTACAACACAGTCTCACCAAGTGTATTTTTCATTTGCATCGCACATGTCCTTTTATGCATAACATTTCATACTCACTCATTTATAAAATGAGATTTCCATCTGGGAGCTGAACTCTGAGCACTATGGTCAGAGGTTCACGTGCAGCTTTTTTGTATCGTTCCTCTATGCTCCACTCACTCAGCATTATATAATTTCTGCGAACGTTTGTTTTCCCCTTGCTTAGTCGCCAGCTCCTTTCTATTCTTCCTTTCTCTCGGAGGCTGAGTGATGAACAAAATAAATGCAAAATTGGATGAACTTAATTAAAAGGAATTAGATTAAAGTGACTGTGTGTCCATTGACTCAGGTGCCCAGAGGATGAAACTGATTTCCATGATCTGCCGAGTTAATTGTCTCTTAAGATCTCGAGGATCTTAAATCTCTGTAATGAAAATGGTCCAGTAAGGCAGCTCCCTGGTATTGTGTGCCTGTGAGTGTCAAATAATGGACTTGTTTCTGAGATTTTGTGTGTGCATGTGAGTGCATTACTGTGCTTTTGTGTTGTGAGCGGGTAGTTGCTGCTATCAGCCATGGAAAGGGCAGCTTTAGATACTGTAGAAAGCTCCTCAATGCTGACCTCTACCTCAACAGAATAAGAACAACCAGCTGCTGGTAATGGAGAAGTAATTTGTAAGGCCTTTTAAGCAGCTGGTCTGAGGACTGAGAGAGACCGGGGGGGGGGGGGGGT